>VXAV01009765.1:287187-299623 GCA_013399715.1 Alectura lathami
TCTAGAACATCAGGAAATAAGCTCATTATGGTTCTGTCATACGCATTTTTTCCTCTTTTCTAACATTCTTTTCTCATGCTGTCACAGTTTCAGCAAACATCTGCATTTTTCTTATGTTTGCCACACCTACATTACACATTGTAAAAGCCTGCAGGCTGCAAAGGCAGCTGATTCTTTGCTAACAGCTTGCCTACAGCTCACTTTCTATTCAGCAATGTGTGCTTTTCAACACTATTTTGAACAAAATATACACTACGTAAATGAATGACTTAATCCATGAAAAAATGGGAAGAGGCTAGCTAAATAAGAGTTACATTTGGTAGTTTTTTTAAAGTATATTTTTGAAATCTCTTCAGAAGAATATGAAAACAGAATACAAATAATTGCAGTTCCCTGTCAAGCATAGCATGAGCACTGACAACTCCTGCCTATTTCAAGAGATGCTTATCAAAAATGCAGTGAGCAGACCTGTTAACTGTTAACAATCTGTTAACTCCTGTTCCTTCCAAGAACACTTCACACATGGCCTCTTCCCAGAGGCAGACATCAGCAATCACCCCTTCAGACATCACCCTTCAGTCTTGAACTGGGTGGTACATTTTTTTCTCCCCTCCTGCTTTCATACTTCTTAATATAATTAATTGTCAATTTTCTGCCTACAAATATTGCATTGAAATAACAAAAATTATTCCAATCAAGTGTTTTATGTGGTTCAATCTCTTCTATTGGCTGTAGTGAGAACAGTCTAACAGTCTTAT
Organism: Alectura lathami; assembly: GCA_013399715.1. Taxonomy (NCBI): domain Eukaryota; kingdom Metazoa; phylum Chordata; class Aves; order Galliformes; family Megapodiidae; genus Alectura; species Alectura lathami. The sequence continues at coordinate 287,946 of VXAV01009765.1, forward strand.
ACTGTGTACAGCTAAAAAAACATGAGGGCAATCTCTTTTTGATCAGAGGTTGACTTCTTTAGAGAGAAAGGTCCCAAGCTTATGACTCAGAGAAATAGTTACCAACACTACATAGCAATATTGTAAAAAGTAGGTGGTGATTGCATACCCCTAAGAGTATCTATTCTGTGATTTGGGCCTGGATGTTTCTAAATATTACTGTAATACACACATTCAATTTCACAGCAGTAAGTTTGCACATTTATTATAACAAATTGATAATAATACCCAAAGTTAATAGCATTCAGAGATGCATTGTGCATATACTCATGGTATATACTTCTCAGTATATAACCAATATAAACTTGTAGCAGTAAATGTTACTCCCAGTCCTGTCCCCAAAATAGACTGTATGTGTGACAAATAGGAATCACTGAGGAGTATGTGTTCCACAGCACGGTGATGGACCTAGTGGGCCCAAAAGCAAATGCCACCTAGCATTGAAGGTTTCTAAACTTGGATAGACCTGATCCAGTGTTGGTGACAGTCTTGTTCTGATTAGGAGGCTAGACAAGAGACAGTTTCAACTACTCTTTCATCATCTCTTCTGAGTTCAAAGGATTCAATGACACCTTATAACTAGGAATAATTTTATCTCAAAGTATCCTTCTTTACCTGACCAGCTGGTTCATCCCGCCCCAAGACATCACAGTACAAGAAAAGGTATATGGCAGGAATCCATCCCTGGTTGAAAGCAAGACAGCGTTTCTAGGGAAGGATAAATTTTGTTTACTGTAAATATGGTACTGCATGCCATTGGCTAAGAAAATCTTTTCACGGGTTGAGATAATAAGGACGTCTGCTCATTTTTGCCATTAAAAAAACAACTAATATAAAAAACACTTATGTTACAAGAAATTGGTATTCACTATGTACAATATTTAGTCTGAAGCAGTTACACTGCTGTGCACTGCAATCAAATTAATTGCTGTGGTGCCTTGGTGATTGCTGAAGTGAAAATACAAAAATACTGACCAATTTCAGCATTGGCTAGCTCTTCAGACAAGATCTTATTGTTATTTGTCACAGTAATATCAAAAAGACTGAGCGGGACACTAGGATTCTTCATTTTCTTTGGACTAAGCTAGTATGCGTCAATTTAGCCCACACCCCATTCCAAATTATCCCCTCTTCCTGCCCTTACACTGTGATGGGGTGCTTCACCCTTCATTTACGGTTCTAGGACCCTTAACTGACAAACAGTGCCTAATTAGCAGAGAAGTGGTCTATATAATACATATTTTCTGTATCACTTTTCCCCTGGCCATAACTCAGAGAGAGAGAAATAGACACATGACTAAATGCTAGAGATCTTAATACCGAAAACCCACCACCTTATTATTTTGAAATTCGAATGCAATCTGACTGATGTTTAATGTAACATTTTACTGGATACAGGAGAAGCAATTAGACTGCTGAAAATTGTGCTAACCACCCCTGTAACTCAATACTGACCCATCACCAGCAATCCAATGTGTGATGAAACTGATAATTTTGTGTGCAATCCCTGTAATAACACAGAAAAAAAAAACATTAGAGAGATTGGAAGAAAGACAAACGTGATATAGTACTGTTATGGGCTTGTTTGCACAAAGCAATACAATATTCCCAAGAATCGCCCAGCTACAGCTAGCCTTTACTACTTTCCACAAAATAATTCCACGTTTGATAAATTGCTAAAAGATTATTGGTATTTTTACAGGCAACCTAATCACAACCACATTAATACAAACATATGCCAAAACTAATGAATGTATTATCATCCCTATTCCCAGCAAAACTCCAATGAAAAAGGATTCTGGGCACTACATATGTGTGAGAATGTGTCATTAAACTGAATGGAGATGGCTAGGGAAGAAACAAACAAACAAACAAACACAAAAACAGCTGAGATACCTGCACCTTCTATCTCAAAATTATACACCCTATATACGGTGTCATAATTAACCCAAACCAAACCACTACATCAAAAAATATATCAGGTCTGAATAACAGAAGTGCCAACTGTAGCAATAGAAGGCAATCACAATACACACAGGGAACAAACTCGAGGTCTTTCACACAGCCATATGTTGTAGGAGTGCACAGAAATGGCTAGTTGTAGAGGATTACAGAGAAATACCAAATTCCACGTATTTGCCCTGTAAATCATAAACGATCTTAGCACTGAAAGGTTTTGGAGCAGTATGTAGTAGAAGCAGTGGACTTTCCACTTCAGTGAGTGGAAGTAAAATTGAAGTGAACAACAGGCAAACAAGAGAAAAACAACAACCTCTGAACAACTACTTTGTGCTGCAAGATAGGGGTAAAAATACTGAGAACTATTTCTAGAGAAACTAGAAAACGATATATTAGCTTAAGATTTATCCAAGATGTTATGGTATACTCAGTCATAAGCGGATGACACAAGTAGGAAGGATTAAGGTTCCTAACGGAGGCAAGATGCCCAGTTTGAGAAACGCATCTGTGGAAGATTATCTATGGCCAAATGTCTTTGAAGGTCTCTGTCCTAATTGGTCTTTCTATTTACATTCATAAATAAGTGAGCAGCAGCTCTTCCAGAGCCAGACATTGTATACACACTTTCTCTCTGTGGCTTCTGTTGGAGTAAAATATTTATTTCAAAGAGCTCCACTGCATTTCTTCTATCTGAAGAAATACGAAAAACTCTGAAAGCTGAAATTTTCGAACAGGATTCATTCAACGACATGAGACAGACAGTTTCATCATATTATGATTCTCAATTCACAAAGCATACAAGAAAGCTATTAAAATTAGTAACAGGACAGCTAACTGGTGATTTCAGAAATACTGTACAAAAATACAAGGGACAACAAAGCATGGGAGGGCACACGCAGACAAGGATGCAGTTCTAATCATCTGTTCATACCCATTGCATCCAGAACTAGCCACCATTGCCTGTTTAAAAATCAAAATTAAAAGCAACTGCTTTCAACATCTCTGTTGATAGACAGTGTTGGATACATGTCACTGCAGAACTATACATTTGTCTCACAGGTCAGGTGCACAAAAGAGTTATTGAAAATGTAGACCTGCGGGGGAAAAACTGTGCCATTTCAAAGTGGTAATTCCAATCACAGTTCCTATTTCATCACTTGCAGACCACTCTGTTCTGAGAAAAGTTCAAGAAAACTGCAACTAGTAATCCTTCCCCTGGGAATGCCAGTTTCTAGCTGATCTCTAGATTTTAGGTTAAGTTACCTTTCTCGAGGTTTTTTCAGACCTTGGCCAATATGAATAACTATTCAGGAAAGCAGCCAAAAAAAAAAAAGTAATTTTTGTAATAACAGATTTCTAAACATACTGCATACATTTGGTGGTCAGTCTCAGCCATTTAGCCCTCCATCATGCACCATGCACAGCCAGACACTGGAGGAGTTTGGCACATTAGCCATATAATGCGAGATGGAAAGTGGAACTGGGAATCAGAAACATTCTAAGCACCGCAGACTTTCCATCCTTAACTGGAGCTTCTTATCACTCCCACTGTAGCTAGTAGCAAAGTTGCCACTGACTTCAAAAGAACAAGAGTTGGGGCTGCTATTTATACTAGAATTATGAGTAACCGGAATTGGAAAATAGAAGAATGGACTCCACTAAGAGCCTTGAGGCTCTCAAAGGTGATTTCCCCTAGCGCGTCTCTGTTTTTGTTTAATACATCTTTGGGTGTTCTTTTTAAGGCCCACAGAAATATAAAATTATTGGCCTCTCTACTGTTAGCAGATGGTTCCCAAATTCTCTGAGCTTTTCTCTTTCTACGTACTAAGAATGAAAGAACACAACTTTTGGTTTCAATGTTCCTGTTTCAGGAATGTGCACGTTTTATGGTTTAATGATTAAATGAACTTTTGCTGACAAAAGTTCAATAGAAGCACAGCAATTGCCTGAATTTACAGATTGTCCCCTACAATAGTTCTCAAAACACTTTATGAATATTCATGGCATAAACCTTTCAATTGTATTTTGGAGGAGGCAAAAGGTTTATTTTTCAGAGATGGAATCTGCAGCATAGAAAAAATAAAAATAAAATTGAGAACTTTCCAGGTACTATGCTCAAAACTGAAAATGAATTTTCTAATTCCTAAATCCTGTATTTAATTACCAGCCCATTGTTCACTGACACATGAAACAGCTATGCTTCTGTGTCGCCTTTTCTTAGAAAGGTTGCACTGGAGTAATTCAACCAAGTAGCACTGAAGCATTATAATGTCCTCTCCTTAACCTTTCCCTTCTGCCTGCCTGCCACCGATTCATACATAATTTACTGATGTTTCTTTCTGCCTTCTGGCCTTCTGTTTGACGAGTGGGTGTAACAAATGAATTTTAGCAGACAAACTGACAAGAAACAATGGGAATGATAAAATATGCTCATCCACATTTAATTAGCCTTCAACATGATTGCTTCATGTGAGAGCGAGAAAGGTTCATAAAACCAAACTGAAGCATCAAAATAACCAGCATTCCTAATTTACTCCTGCCAGTAACATGAAGGCCAGGCGCAGTGACAAACAGCCCTGAACTTAAGGGTTACAGTAGACTGTAGGAAAGACCAACTCAAATCATTTCCTCATCTCACTGATGTTTTATAGCTTTGTATCTTATCTCATAGCCTCAAATAACTTGATTTCTCATACCATACTTCAGAAGAGCTATTCATGTTTACAGATGGGGAAACTAAAGCCAGGGAGAAGACAGCTGTGACATGCTCAGACAAACACAGTGCAAAACAGTGGCAAGAAAGTTCAGTTCAGGAACACTCGCTTATAATCCTTGATTAGACCACTAGCTTTCAGTAGATTTCTCAAACTAAAAAGGAGCAGAAATTAGATACCACACTGTATCACTGAAATAAACAAACACAACAAATGAGACTTGCTAGTGAAAACTCCAGCTCCTGATGAATACATACTTTATTTCTAGACTAGTCTAGAGGATAGATCAAGGCCAAAAACATTTCTGCAGTAGGGGATGTTTAGTTTACCACGTATTCTAGTAGCTTGTAAGTCGTCCACTAATCACTTTCCCATGTTAGAAACAGATTTCCAGAATGATCTGGATGGACATTTGCCTAATGTTGGCAGTTATAAGACCCGTTATTTAGAAAAAACTTGGATAGTTTTCAAACTGCTTCCCTTCCTCCCTCTTCAATTAGTCTTAATTTACCAATGTCTTTCTTCCCTGTACTCCCACCCTTTTCATTCCCCTACCACAACTACTCCGGTGTTGATTAGGTAGTGATGATGGAGAGAGTATGTCTCCGCATTTCAGTGAGACAATTTTGCTTCAGGTAACAAAAAGACATTTGTTAATTTCTCTCTTGAGTGGATCTTGGAGACTTTCCAAGGCTCAAACAAAGAAAGTCTCGTTAACTACTTCTACAGCATACAACTCTTACAAAGGCTCAACTTAGAGTTCAGGGCTGTTTTTATTACCCACATTAGGCAATTCCTCCATCAGCTTGGCACAACCTGCTAGTGAGAACTCCTGAGAATGTTCTTACTGCACACCACTAGTCCCAAGGCTTGCTGTCATAGTTGGCATCTTCTCCTTTTCAGTGCCTGCCAGCAACCAAGATGGTGCACACATGGTACCCTTCCCCCACCGTCATCGCCCACCAGCTGCAGCACAAGGCGACTGCAGCACAGGGCAGCAGATACAAATGCCCCAACAAAACAAAGCCAGCATGGGTACTGCTGCCCAGAAGGGGACTGCTGTTGTCAGGGCAAGGCAGAAGCAAGCAACCAGAACATCTGCTCCCTGAAACCAGGCCGCATCTGCTTCCACACATGAGCCCAGTATGGCATATTTAAAGGAGTCACAGCACGGGCTCTGGCAGTGCTGCCAGGACATACTTCACTGCTGTCCGTTCTATATTTGCCTGTCCTCAGCTCTCTGAAGTCATCCAACGGACTTCCTGCCTGTGATGCACGCTTCCTGCTTAATTCAGTTGGATCCAAGGCATGCCCCTGCTGAGCAGTACTGCGGTGGCAGCCTGTGGAAGGGCAGTGACAGCACAGTTGTTACCTGGGACTGAGAAGTCTCATGTACAACACATAAGGATGAGTACACTGGGAGATAAAGCTCTGTACTCGTCTGCGAGAAAAGATGCTTAGTTCAAGTGACGCGCTACAACAGCCAGCCTGCAAAAAGCTCATGTTTAAATGAACAAGAAACATATTTATTTTTAAGTAATCACTGCCATTCAAGGATATCCCTTAGCGAGGGTAAATATATCATTAACATCAGTTACTAGATAGGGTAAATTGATGCACCATGAACACAGGAATGAACCCACTGCCTGTACAAGGCAAGGTTATTGCATCACTAACCCAGACATAACTTCTGGAGCCTTAACTGAACCATTAGAGACTACCTTGGAGGAAGTGACAAAAACTGGATTCTGTAAGGAAAAAGATGACCTTATTGTTCTCTATTACAGAAATCATTTTACCTGCACATATAAAGTTATTTCATAGCAACATTAAATGCATCCATTTTAATTGACTTATATGGAGGTTTATTTATTTATTTATTTAATAATAAATTCTAGGCCTTCAAAGAGAAGTAGGATATGAGAACTTCCATTTTCTCACTTGTTCACAACTGGACAACTTTCTCTCTTCCCTTCCTCCCTTGTCAATTCATTACTGTGCATTATCAACATTAAATCTATCAGTTGCCCTGTATACTATACACAATTCATGTGCTTGGTTTGCCTAGGTTTATCTTTACATTCTCATCAGCTTTGACAACACATGAAGGCAAGACAGTATTCAGCAGGATTTACAGCAGATATACAGCTATAGCATCTATACCTGTATCTCTCACAGGCAGTTCAGCATTCTATAGTAGCAGCAAAATGACAGAAGTGTAAAAGAATATACAAAAGAACACAATTTATCCAGTAACTACATGTTATGCTTACAGTAGAATTTTAACCATAAACAAATTGACTACTCTTTGTTCCACTGAATAGGAAGGAACAAAGACTGAGTCTCCCAGAGGAATAATTTGGACACACAAAAACTAATGTAAGCCATTTATCACCACTCTGATGGCCTTTCCTAATAAGCGTACTCCAGGTAGTGAAAAATAACATTTTAATGCAACAGATACTTTGCTACCTCAGTAAAAATATCTCTGACATCATCTCTTTACCTTAACTATAGGATACAGAGCAAGGAAGGTTAAACCATGTACAATTTTCTCTAGTGTGAGGCAGATTTATTTATATAAGACCCTCCAACAGAAAATATTTCATTGAAGCTAAATTGCTGAAAACAAAATATTAGATGTCAATAAGGAAAAGCATTGAAATTTCTAGCTTCTGGGTTGCCAGTTCCAATTCCAGCTATATAAAGAGATGCTGAAAGTGACTGCTGTTTATTAAATGTTCAGTGGACTGCATGAAAACAGTAGGTGGATTTTAGTTCAGTTGCCAGTGGGCACATACGTCCATCTTACAGAATCAGTGAAGTGAGCAATAATCACTTTCTCTTGGTTCTGACACCTTCAACAAAAGAAATCCAATGTTGACTGTCTCATAGATCACCAAGAAGCCACCCAGTCAGGGACAGAAAGTGGGGAATACAAGAACATTTCCATTGATTACTCCCGTGATATAACTGCTATTCAAGTGATGAGAGATCATCACCATCTTCTACAGAGCTGTCACTAACACTAAATTCAGTTGAAATACTGAACAAAAATATAAACTTATAATGACAATGAAACAAAGCAAAACAAAAAGCAACTAAAAATCTCACAAACCTTCCAGTTAATTTGCCTGTTGAAAAAATGGTATTTGATAATGATCTATGAACATGGAAAACTACCAATTAACTCTTAGTCATTATTTCTGGNCAGAACTTTACATCCACACACCCCCAGCAGCATGACGAATTTGATTCCTGCTGCAGCCCCTCATTTCCTCGCTCCACTGAGTGATGAAGGCGTCCAGCCATTCTGCAGTGCTGAAACAGTGATTCACTAAGGAAGCAAAGGCATCAGGTTTGATTTGTTACCTTGTAGCATGAATTCTAGAACTCATGAATCCTTCTCATTAAATAACCATCCATCGTGTTAGAAATGATTAACTTCTGAAGTCAGAATTAAATCAGCATTGAATCTGCACTGCTATTAGTACAGTTAATTTTCTGTTTGATGGCTGATATGCCAGGTGTCCATTGTTCACTGTAACTTTAAAAAGTGAAAAAAATAATTGCCTGCACATGTTTTTCTTACTTCAATAATACTCTGGATTCAATTTGGTTTTAAGGAGTGGGTGAGAGCAGTGGGAATTATAATAGTATTGACCTTCCCCTCTGTGGAGGATGCTAATGCTGCAAAACAATCAATATACTAAGAAGACAACCTAAAAAAATTAAGCCACATTTTTCTCTTTCCTCCTCTAAGACTTCTATCCTGATGATGTGCCAGGAAACTCATATTATATTAGACCAATAACTCCTTCTATACAAAGCGAGTGCTACATTACAGTCTGTAGAGTCAAGAGGGCTCTCTTGAGAAGGGCATTGAGACAGGCTGGCAAATGAAGACTTCCACTTTTTTCATGAAAACAAGGAATAAAGTTCTTAAAACAGTAGTTATCCACTACAAACAAATAACTAGATCACACAGCAATTCTCTGTTTACCATTGAAAATGCAGCTAGAAACCTATGGGCTGCTTTATAAGGAGGCAAAACCCCCACCTGTCAGCTGAGCATTCTTCATTCTGTTTCTGCCAGTTGTTTCAGAAGAGCGTATGAGCTTTATCCTTTGCATTTTATAGGTGATAGGATCTCTGCTTTGACTTTGACCCTGGCATAGATTCAGAGCCAAATTTTTTATAGCCAGGATTTAGAAAGTCAGCTTTTGCACCAGAATAGGAAGAGACAGTTACCAAATTATGGACTCTTCTTATAAGAAAAATACTGGAGAAGCAAAACTTCTTGTTAACGTGTCAGTGTTAGGCACAGAGATGAGATATCCATAAAATAAACAAGTACTGTGAATAGTAACCACGGGAAACCCTGTGCAAAGGCACCCTGGAGTCTCTTCTATTTTGCATTCAGCAAGTTTTGGTGACATTAGTCTTGTCTGCCTTATATGGCTAGGTAAGATGATACATATTTCCTGCTTTTGGTAATGTACTTCAACCAGTTATACCACTGTTACATGATCCACACAATTACTGAAGCCAAACGGGCACCTTCATTCAAATGAGTAAAGAACTGACAGCAGTCAGAAGATAAGAGAGACAACATGCATCGAGTAGACAGTTTCCCCCAAGTTGCAGCTTTCTTGTAGTGTCTAATCTCAGGAGCAACCATCTTATGTCCACCTACAGAATGTAAAATAGGCCAAAGTACAGACTGGGCAGAGGTGTGAAATAGGAGCAGCTGAAGAAGGGGTCATGTCAATGGGAAACACCTTCATAGCAACAGCCTGCCTGGCTATGCGAACATACCATCCCGCTTATCTGACCGGCATTGCTCATCCTTGCCATCTTGGCAGCAAGCATCAGAAAGTTAAGCAAATGCAACCTGTCTGCAGCATGGGACTACCAACAGGAGGTAGAAAGACATCTTACACAGACCCATTAGCATTCCTGGGGAACATAAAATACCATATAGAAGAGGAAGCGTTTCAGAGAACAGATTCCTTAACTTTATGCTTATTATCTTCATTTACTGGTATTAACTAGAAAAAAAAAAAAAAAAAGCAAAAAATTTGTATACATATAGTAGCTGGCCTGTTGACCTATTTTAAAAGCTTAAATCAAATTAAATATCTTTCCTGGAAACAAAAATAGCCTTATAGCCAATGTACCAGCTTAGCTATGTAAATAGAAACACATCTGAAAATAAGTCTGGCATCCACACACCAAATATTCAATAGCATTTACTTGCTTTTTATTACAACCTTCTGCTATGCCATTGTTCTTATTTTACTGTACTGTTCTAAGCAGCCCATTTTTACCATCAGGGACTCATTAAGAGTGAGCAATTTGATGCTTAATGAGTTGTTAACCCTGAGTAAATATATTAAAATAATAGAGTGATAAATTCAAATTGAATTGCATTGGGTTTGTTTTTTTTCTTCAGTAATATCTTCTATAGCAAGAGAAGCAGCATTTAAAAACCAGTTTTTGGTAAAATGTATTCCAGATTGCTCACACTTAANAACACCTTCATAGCAACAGCCTGCCTGGCTATGAGAACATACCATCCCGCTTATCTGACCGGCATTGCTCATCCTTGCCATCTTGGCAGCAAGCATCAGAAAGTTAAGCAAATGCAACCTGTCTGCAGCATGGGACTACCAACAGGAGGTAGAAAGACATCTTACACAGACCCATTAGCATTCCTGGGGAACATAAAATACCATATAGAAGAGGAAGCGTTTCAGAGAACAGATTCCTTAACTTTATGCTTATTATCTTCATTTACTGGTATTAACTAGAAAAAAAAAATAAACAAAGGAAAGCAAATTCAAGCAAGGCAAATGAAAGAGAAGGAAAAGCAAGAAAAGAGAAAGAGTANTTGCTTTTTATTACAACCTTCTGCTATGCCATTGTTCTTATTTTACTGTACTGTTCTAAGCAGCCCATTTTTACCATCAGGGACTCATTAAGAGTGAGCAATTTGATGCTTAATGAGTTGTTAACCCTGAGTAAATATATTAAAATAATAGAGTGATAAATTCAAATTGAATTGCATTGGGTTTGTTTTTTTTCTTCAGTAATATCTTCTATAGCAAGAGAAGCAGCATTTAAAAACCAGTTTTTGGTAAAATGTATTCCAGATTGCTCACACTTAACTTTTAACATACCATCCATCTTTCTCTGTATGATTCTCATCCTTTCATCTCCTGGGATTTCCTTTTGGTTTACATAGTCTCTTCAGCCATAGTGTTCCACTGAGTTATCTTCAGGTACAGAAAAGGGGAGATATTTTGGCCTGTTTAAAACACAGCTTTTAAATGTTTGAATAATAATATTCTCTGTGTTGCAGTTTCACTCCATTCATTTCAAAATACAATCAATGCATATTTAGAATGGATCTACTCCTGTTTGTCTCAGAATTTGGATTTATAACCAAAGCCATGTGAAATAAAAATATCAACATCCAGAGGGGTTCTTTCTCCTGAATTTTTCTAGTCGTAAGGACTGCTCAGTTCCAGATGTTCCTGTGTTACTCTAATTTCATTCATCACCTAACAAGAGGCCTTGTTCAAATAAACCAGGTCAACAGAAGAACAAAACTAACAGCTGCTGGACATCTGCAAGTTTTAGTCCACAGAATAGGTCATTTAACTGTCTGAAGTTTTTAAAGGAGATATTGGTGAACAGTTTATGTTTTTACCTGCTACAAAGCTCCTATGGACAACTTAAAATTACTTGTGAGCAGATAGGTACTACTGTTCTGCACCATCAACTTTCTTCAGACGCTGCAGGCCCAGAAGCCTGAAAGGAAGCAGACCTCAGAGTCATATTGTTTTAGTTACCACCTTCCTTTTTGCTGCCTCCTACAGTGTTCTACTGAGTTATGTTCCTCCACTCTTGGGGGATTACAGCTACATCCAAGAAGGGCTTTTTCGTGACTTTTTTTTTTTT
>VXAV01009770.1:20329-33491 GCA_013399715.1 Alectura lathami
CTTATTCAACCTGAGTATTTCTGGAATCATTAGCTAGGAATTAATGACTCACTTAGGTTGTCCAAAAAACTGTTGCAGGTGTTGTTAGCAAAGGTCCTTATGGAAATACGGGAAATGCTTTATATTATGTGCCACTGTAAACAGTCCCATAAACTGAAAACAGGTATTTTGTCCAGGTAGTGCTTGGAACAGTATCAGAAGTACTCTTTATCCTAGCATCACAGAAGTAATGGGAGGTTCCATGTTGGAAATGAAAGTACATATACATAAGGTTTTTTTGGACAGGTACTTGTTTGGAGAGATTTCTCCCTAGTTTAAAATAGATAAATAAATAAAAAATAAAAGGCTTGCTGGCCTTCAGAATTTTACAGAGAGAAATTTTTATTGTTTAAAAGTTTGCAAGTTCACCTTCTCCCCCTAAAAAAAGAAAACAAGGCCACATATATTAAAAAGATGTCATTTTTCTTTGGATGTTTTCAGGACATTATTTGCTTGTGTGTGCTCTGGATCTGACGGGAAGATTGTGTTTCGGCTAGTACAGTGGGAAAGCTTAAGAGTTTGATCCATATATGTTTGCATAAGAGAATTATTTCTTCAGTCACTATAAACTTTAGCATTTTAGGCATGTACACTACTGAACAGTTTTACACTTCACTGTGCTTTCCTTGTAAATATCTGTGCTGAACAATGTACTGTTAGAGGGACTTACGAAGGCAGCCTCTTTATTCGCTCTGTATCTGGAACATTAGATTGCTGTACTATACTTAAAACTTGATTGCAGACCTCTAGAATTGTACTCAGTTGTGGGCAATTTCTGTCCTTCGTAATAGTTAAGTGCCATCATGCGGGAAATAGTTAGACTGTCTGTATAAACCTGTGTATTGGAAACCAGTATCTCGGAGCACGTCACTTGTACTGCCGCTGTATTGGTGTACTTCAGCAATTGTGTAAATACACTCATAATGACTTCTGTTCTTCTTTGGTGCAACTTGCTTACATGACTCTTTACTTGATGTACCATTTCATTTTTATTTTTAAAATCTCTTTTAAATGGATTTCTGTACATACAGAGAACACTTAATTCCAAGCAGCTGGAGAAATTGTGATACTGCTGAAACTTCAACTGAAGGATTTAAGTAGTCATGGTCAGAAGGCAGCATTTAGGGTATGCTTTGCTCACAGAGAGCGTGACTTTTGTTTCTGTAAAAGTAAATGGTTTAGTTTGGATATTGCTTCTTTTCTAGGAGTCATCTTTGCGAAAGATTAATACATTGTGTGGAGAGGAAGCACGGGAAGAGAATTGCTATTGAGACTTGTTGCTTTTATCCAATGTCCTATAACTGGTCAAGAAATACTGAGCTCTACCCACAGGGCCTTGTGTGATACTGGCTTTTTCTATGTAATCCTCAAAAGCCTGTTCAAAATCTGAGGGCAAATACGCTTTCAAGAGTGCTCTGTTTCTGATTAGTAGGCCTTAAAGGCTGGAAAGATAGTTAGTTTGTCCTCACTGTTTTCATATGAAACCGGCTGTGTGCTTTTCTGTGAAAAATATCACCTGTGCTGCAGTTGTACATAATCTTGATGGTTACCAAGTCACTGAATTCTTTGTGGTGCAAGCACCTTGAAAACAATTGAAAATAAATGCTACGCTTAAACAGAGATACTAGAGTAAAGGCATTCAAGTAGTCTCTATATTCCACGTTAATGTCGTTAAAGTACTAGAAATCTCTGTTGGAGTAAGCTGTGTAGAACTTGAAGGCATCTCGTCCTTCATTTTCCAGTGGAGGAAGATACCATAAGCGTGGCTGTTTGTCTCCATCTCTCCACATTACAGATCTGAGCGGCAGCTCCTCTGTAAAAACTGTCAAAGGCAACACTCTCAGAAATTGAATTTTTCAACAAGAATCTTTAAAATGAAATTTCAGATTTGTACACTCCGACCAATGATCTACTTACGTGTTCTTTTCAAGAATATTTTTTCTCTTTGTAAAATAATGAAATAAAAAGGTATTTATTCTGTGTGTTTTTTAAGTCTACTTTACAAAAGCAGCTTCTTTTAACATTACTCATTTCATATGTACAAAATACTAATTGGAAACAGCGCTGGTGTTCCTTTAAAAGTGCTGATCCATACCGTCTGAAATCCGGATTTAATCCGGTTGTGAGGAAGTATAATCCGCTGTGCAGGTGCAGCAGAGTAGCTTCTGCAGCTGACTGGATGAGACAGGTTAATAACTTTCTGCTGTTAAGGAATGCAGTACTTCATTAGTAAAAGCAGCGTTGGCACTACGTGTGTGTGTCTGCATTTAAGTGACTGTGTGAAACTGCATTGTACGAACCGTTTGTATGGTTAAGTAGTTTTGTAGCAGAGAGTGCTCAGAAGCCTATTCTTCAGTAAGAATCTGTTTCACAGCAAAATCCTAATAACTGTATCAGTAAATATGTGCAGGCAATCATTTGGTACATTATGGTCTGGGAAGAAAGTGTGTAGGCCTGTTTCTCTGCTCCCACTACTAAGAAATGGTATTTTAAGTTTTGCACTGTGAACCAGTGGGTCTTGTGCCGCTTCTTCCAGCAAGACTAAAATGACTTCTTCAATTTAAGATTTTTAAATAACTAAAAGTTAAATGCACTTCTTCATTGGCTTTAGAGCTTTCCACTGAAAGCCTTTAAGCATCTGAAACAGTACTAGACAAAGAGTCAGAAGGGTAAGAGCTGTCCTCATTTTTTAGTGCTCCAAAGCATTTATCTAGGGCTAGCGAGGAATTTGCCAGCTGCAGTGTTGCTGAGATGATGAAGCAGGTGTTGAAATTGGTCCAAGAACACCAGATAACTAGAGGTAAGTAGCTTTATACTTTGTGTGCCTCTAACTTTCCATACTTTCTCAGACAAGTGCAAGACTGGTGATCTCACATGCGGTGTCACTAGCCAGAGATTTTATGAGGCCCAAGTGCTGCGTAGGTGCCCCTTCCTCCTGCTAGCTCAAAGACAAGCTCTGTGCCAGAAGTATCGAGAATGCTGTCAAGACGCATACTCCAAAACCATTGCTTCTCATATGCAATGACTCTGCTATTGTCAGAGCTGTTAACTCTTAAAATATGAGCAGATCACCTTCCCGCAGCAGTTTGGTTTCCTCTTCTTTTGGCTCCAGCAGCAGAGAATGAGAGCGATGCAGTTCAAGTCAGGCCAGTTTTCTTTCACAGTGTATGTCTGATCTCTTGTTCCAGGCTTGGGAGAGTACCCAAGGCAAAGATAAACTCTGTGCTTTTCCTTCACAAGGATATGCTGAGTCTGCATGGTATGAAAGTCTGTCTGTCATTTTGGTCTACCTGGTAACATGTAGCAGAACACGGTTTGATCTGGCCAGTGGGGTAGCAAAGCATTTGATTAAACCTAAAGTCTTACCTCTTTAAACTAGCATTTAAAAAAAAAAAAAAGAAAAAGTAATCACTTATTTAAACATATTTTATGTAAACGAGACCTAGGATTTTCAAAGTGTAAATACACAAACTTTTGAAGCTGAGCTTGGAGAGATTTCTCCAAGATTTCTTAGCAGAGATGCTTAGAATTAGGCAAAAATAGGTGTGAACTTTCCAGGTACCCGTGCTTCTGGATAGCAAAATGCAGCTCTTACTGCATTTAAGGGATTGTAATTTTGATTCACTTGGATGTGGCCTACAGAATACACTTTGAGAAGGCAGTCTTAGCTGGGTTATCCAAAAAACACTGCCATATATATATTCTGAATGTTTTCTTGGGAGCTTTCACGTTCTGAAGAGCATGATCACTTGATGATAAAGACAGCTTGTTCACAAGTCAGTAGTCAAAATCTTTAGGACTTTGTAAGTCAAAGGAGCTTGTAAAAGTTCACTTACAAATGAAATGTGTAGTGCTCTGCAGGGAACAAGAATAATGATTTCTGTATGAAGCACCAGAAAATTGATAGCTGCTATTTAAAATTTTCTTCTTTATCGTGGTCATCAGGATCATTTACAGGAGGAGCCTGTTTCCATTTCAGAAGTGGCAAAACTTGGTCATTGCAAAAGCAGTCCCCTTGTTCACAACAAATTCTGTCTGCCTGTCAGCCCCTGACTCCTCTTACCTTTTTCTCTCCATAAGCACTCTGCTTCTGTGTGGCTACATGAGCACATCCAAACAGAACTCAGTTACTAAATCTGGGTGTTACTTTTTTTCTAATTGTACTTTCTCACATTCACGGTTTTTGATAACCAAATAAATATTTATTCACTATATTTGCAACAATTTCCTAGAAGAGCATAAAACAGATCTAGGTATAAGTGTACACATAACATTAAAGTGCATTAACAGGAAGCAAATCATGTTGTTTGCACAAAACTGAAGTGTACTTTTGTAATCCTGAAGAGAACTGTAGCAGCGAGACAGACAGACAGACACAAATCAGTACTTGCCATTGT
The DNA here is from genome assembly GCA_013399715.1 of Alectura lathami. Taxonomy (NCBI): domain Eukaryota; kingdom Metazoa; phylum Chordata; class Aves; order Galliformes; family Megapodiidae; genus Alectura; species Alectura lathami. The sequence goes on from VXAV01009770.1 coordinate 24,766, forward strand.
TACACCGAAGAGTTTGCATGCTCCTGAAAATCCTGCTTACGATTTTTCTGCCACGCTTAAGCTTTTCTTTGGGACGTAACAAAGGTACAGACAGAAGTGCAGTTGGGATTTTTGTCTTCTAATTTGATAGGTATGGGGAATGTTTTCGTTTCTATTTAGAGAATGATTTTATGTCACCGAACACTTGTTTGGTTGGGGTTTAATATTAGCAAGCACAAGATTTGTCCAGTCCTTCATACCATCTCAATTCTCAGCTTCAGCAAACTAGCTGCAATTGCAGCAGGCGCTACTTAAAAGGTCCCTTCCAACCCAACCCATTCTGTGATTCTGTGATTTGCCTTCTCACAGGCAGTACTCATCTCCTGATACCTCGGATGCTGCAGTCCTTTGGTGGCTCTGTGTGGGAAGGTCAGCTGCTGCACTGGTAGTCCTACTCAGAGCAGTTCCTCTCAGCTGAGAAGAACGTGTATAGGTTGACGGGGCACTTCCTGTGAGCACTTACTTAATTTGGGAAGTATTTATGGGGTCCTGTTGAAATGTTTTTCCATTATCTTAATAGCTCCCTCTTCTGCCCCAGTCTTGTAAAACTGTAGCTTGACATTCCTTGTTTCCAGCTTAAATGTATTGCATATGGAAAATGTAACATAGTCCATAAAGTCAATATGATAAACTCAAATTTTACAGAAGTCTAGAATCACAGAATATCCCAAGCTGGAAGAGGATCAAGTCTAATTCCTGCAGAATGTATTTAAAATTGTACCAAACCCCAAGGTCAAAAACCAGCCATTTAGTTCCATAACAGTACCGCGATCTGCATGGTGTGTCAGACCTTCTTGTATCATCTAAAGCAGCCTCCAGGATTACCAGGAACTGGTCTGTGTTTTCCATTTTCCTCCTGCCCTTTTGAACAGTGACCTCCTGAGGCCAGCAGAGTTGTGTTCCGGGTGCTGATTTAGTCTTTGGCAAACTGGAGATAAGGTCTGTGACTAAATTACGATAACTTGGTCATGCCAGTGCAATTCCTGCTCTTTCAAAAAAAAAAAAAAAAAAAAAAAAAAAGGAAAAAAAAATAAGTAATGCACTATATCCAATATAAAAAATAAACATTTTATTGAGTGCAGCATCCATTTCTGTTTAAAATCACTCAAAAAATGAAAAAGAAGGAAAAAAAATCTGTCGTGTCAAGTTCTTCCTGTGTTGCTAGCATTGCACTTTAAAGACAACGAACGTGTTTCAAAGTAGTCCCAGCCTTCTCCTTCAGTTAACCAACAGCCACTTCTTGTTATATGTGTAATCTGGACACTTAGAATGCTTCTTTTGTGTACAAGATGGATTCTCTTTGCGAAGACTCCATTAAGCCTAATAGCCATCTTCCGGATAATATTTGTAACATCTTTCAATGCTGCAGGGAAACTGCACTGAAATAAGAGTATACGAATGGATACAAATACTTTGCTTATTGTCTGTAAGGATCCAATCTGCTCATTTTATTTTTCTTTTAGCACTACCTACGCACAGCAGTGTGAGCTGCTGAGGCCAGTGTCTGCGATGTGCCTTTCCATGTACAGTGTTTCCAGGTGATAATTACAAAGACTACAGGTTTTGACAAAAATCATAGAAATACATTTGCATAAATCAAAGTAACAGATATTATCAAAATTATATTAGGGCTGAGCCAATTAATCTGAAAATCTAAAAAACTAAGAAATTCAAAGACCTAATGGAGACCTGTAAGTTCCTGAGATTTTTCTCCATCTCAAACTCTTTCCCCTCCACAAAGAGCACAGAAAGGGAAATTACATTTAGCCACACAACACAGCAATTTCACCCATATTTTCTGAAAACATACATATAGTGCCACTTTTTTTAAAATATATTCTTCCTATATCTTTTCCTAGTGAGCAGTTTCTGGTGATGCATAGCAAAACTCTGCTTGTGTTTATAAAAACTTTTTAGTTTATATAAAAAGTATAATCACAATGTTTCACCTTTTACTGATAAAGCTAATTTTCTGATAAAAGGTTGTCTAGTAAATCAGCTTCCAGAGAGACCTGATGAGCTGACTGGCCTCCAGTTAATAAAGCAGATGGCCCAGCCCTAAGCTAGTTCTATTTCTAAAATAAATAGTGTTGAAAATCTTTGACTCTCTTCAAAATGCTTTGTCAGTTGTCTGCCATGCTCAGACACAGGTTTCCGGGTTAGTTACAACCTCGCCATTTTTTTCAGGCTCATCTTTTAGAAACTGTTCCACTTCAATAGAGTCCACCTTGGCATCTTCGGGAGTTTTGTCTTCAGATTTATTTAATTCCTCTCTTTCTGCTGCTGCTTCTTTTGTATGTGGTTCTTCTGATTTTTTCTTAATGCAGAAGAAATTTCCCAAGGCCAACACAAGTGCTGAGGTGGTAACTTCAATTCCAGCAATAATAAAAACAAACATGTACCTACGTGTGACATCCAAGAGTTTTCCTGAAAAAGACAATATTCCAGGTAAATAACAAAATTGATTATCTTGCAATTAAATTTTCTCTGCTGCTTTAAACATTTCAGTGTCTCTTATTTGAAATTATCATGACTATATAACCAAGGTTTTTGAAATAGCATCTGAACAAGTTTATAATAAAATATTTCTCAGTTATTTCAATCAGCTTAGCATTCACTACAAGTACTTCACATCCGGAAACACATACTCCCCTGCACACATACAGTCACGTAATTCAACTGGAATAAAACTAGTACAGAAACCAGTATAGCCTTCATATGCCAGAGATGAGACAAGTGCTGAGTGTTTCAGATCAAAATGTTTGTCAGCCCCGACCAGAATCTATCATCAGCTTCCTCTCGCTCCCAGCTTCACAGGCAGGCAAATGCTTATTTAACAGGCAGCCTGAAGTAACCGACTGCTTTTGATGCTTTAGTCAAATTGAATTTTCACAGGACTGGGTGGAGGTGAAAAGAGAGGAGGAAGGCTGTGAAGGAAGTTCATCTCCAAACCTGAAAATCAGCAGATGCAAAGCATAGTAGTGTTTTTTTTCATAAGGGGTTCTGTCACAACAAAGATACTTGATGGTTTTTAGTGTGTGGTGTATACAGTAAACATTCTTTGGCAGTGAACTGGTTGGTTGGTTGGTTGGTTGGTTGGTTGGCTTTTTAATGATGAACCTGCAATTTTGAATTCACATTAAGCAATTTGAGTATTTTGCAGTGTTCCCTTTTTCTTGGGTTGCAAGATATACGCAGCAGAAGCAGTCAGTCTACCTTCCTTGGAACAGTCCTGATGTCTTCTAGTCCTTCTCTTAAGGTTTTTTTTTCCCTTCTTCTTTATCTTCTGATGTTTTCTGTCATTCTTCACATCTACCAAGGGTATACAGAATCTATCCTACTACTTTCCAAAGAAAACTGACAGATTTCACATTCTGAATTCCAAACCCAAAGAGCTCTGAACATCATCAAATTTACTGTTTTTGAAACTCATCTGATACAGTCCTATTTACTATCTCCCCTTCCTGTTTAAGTCACCTGGAGTGCTGTGTCCAGGCCTGGGGCCCCCAGTACAGAGGGATGTGGAGCTGTTGGAGCGGGTCCAGAGGAGGGCCACCAAAATGATCAGAGGGCTGGAGCACCTCTCCTCTGAGGAAAGGCTGAGGGAGCTGGGACTGTTCAGCTTGGAAAAGAGAAGGCTCCAGGGAGACCTCATTGCAGCCTTCCAGTACTTGAAAGGAGCTCACAGGCGGGAGGGGGACCGACTTTTTACACAGGTGGATAATGGCAGGACAAGGGGGAATGGGCTAAAACTGAAAGAGGGGAGGTTTAGGTTGGGCATCAGGAAGAAATTCTTCCCTGAGAGAGTGGTGAGGCGCTGGCACAGCTGCCCAGAGAAGCTGTGGCTGCCCCATCCCTGGCTGTGTTCAGGGCCAGGCTGGATGGGTTCCTGGGCAGTTTGATCTGTGAGCTGGTGGCTGGCAGCCCTGTCCACGGCAGGGGGGCTGGAACTAGATGATCTCTGAGGTCCCTTCCAACCCAAGCCATTCTATGATCCCATGATTCAATTTAATAAGAGATCCAGTTCAGGCTTTCAGTGAAGAAACAGCATCTCCAGATGGCAGTTCAACCAGTTCTGAAATAGATCCAAGAAGAACAAAACATTCTCCCCTGTTTTGGACTATTTCTGATTGTAACTGCAGAAAGTCATGTAAGCATACGCAACACTAGGACAACATGAACCTCTTGAGTGACTCATTACCTTTTTCTCTCTTATCATACACTTTGTATAAAGAGATGCAATGCAAATGGTTTTGAATTCTGAACTAAACAGACTGCTTACCTGCTGATGGTGGACCAATAAGAACAGCCATAGCTTCTGCCAGGAGCACTAAACCAATAGCACTGGAAAACTTCTGAGTACCAACAATAGCCATGAGGACTTCAAACTGAAGAGCACCTACCATTCCATAAGAAATGCCAAAGAAAATGCAAAAGACCACCAGGCCACCATAATCAACAGACATAGAGCCCATGAGATCTGTAAAGCCATTAAAAATCATAGCAAAACTGAAGAGGTAGACACAGCGTGGTCTAACCCACTTGAGACCAGCTACCATTCCACAAACAGGCCGAGCAAAGATATCAATAAATCCCAGAATAGTCAGAAGAAAAGCTGCTTTGGTGTCCTGATACCCTAAATCCTTGGCATAACTCACAACAAAAACTGGGGGAACAAAGAGGCCAAGCACCATGATAGATGCTGCTAGCGTGTAGATTACAAAACCACCATCTTTAAACACACTGAAATCCAGAAGTTTTTTCTTTGCTTTCTTCTCAACAGGTTCGTTGGTAGCATCAGGCTTTTTGGGTGGCTCCAAAGGTCTCATTAGTGCTCCACATACACAACAGTTGAGCAGCATCCCACCCAGAATAAGGAATCCTCCTCTCCAACCATACTCATGTTGTAGGATCTGCCCCAGCGGTGAAAGGGCACAAAGAAACACTGGGCTCCCAGCAGCAGACAGCCCATTGGCTAAGGGTCGGCGTTTATCAAAGTAACGGTTTAACATGATGAGTGAAGGCTGAAAGTTGAGTGCCAGACCCAAACCTGCAATAGAGGGTACAAAAAATTAATACAGCCCTTCAATATTACTATAAAAAAATCAACTGCATTTTTTTCTGAATCATGATAAAAGATTAGTTTTACTTCAGATGGACAAAAGAATTCTAAGGTAACAGTTGTAAAAGAATCCCACCTCAGTATTATTATAGTACTCTATGGTTACACTTCAGTGATAACAGCAGTGGCTATTAAACATAACAGAAAAAAAATAGCATTAATAATAAATAAATAAGTGAATAAATAAATAAAATAAGTCCAAATTTATCTGCTGTCTTTATAAAAGCCTGTTTGGATGATCCTGATAGTTTAGGTATTTGTCATTTATATGAAACTTTGGCCTAATGCCGAGACATTAGCTAAGTCATTTTCACCATGCATACTACTTACCAGTAATCACGCCTGCAGTGAGATAGATCTGAACGATGCTTGTGCAGAAGGAGGCTATCACCATCCCCATTGATGCGAAAAGGCCACCTACCAGCATGACAGGGCGACAGCCAAAGCGATTGACACATACACTACAGAGTGGACCTAGGCAGGAAGAGCAAATCACAGTTGCTAAGATGAAGCAATTTTTGCAATTGGTTCATGTCTGTTCACATTTCTTTCCATACTTTGCCCACACTGTCAGGCCAATCCAAAAGAGTGTTCTTTCCTCTGTAGTCAAACATTCCATTCTTTTACACTGTCGTGCAATTCTTTTTTTTTCATATGCAAATCGCATGTGCTTTAATAATTTCTGGATTTATGTGCTTAACAATAATTTTTTGAATGCCTTACTTGTACACAAGTAATGATAAGCAATCATGATTCACACTGTAAATGTCAATTTACAGTGACTTACAAACATCATTGTATGATACAATACCAGTTCAAGAACAGAGACCTACCCACCTGTTCCATAAAGCATGGCCAACAGAATGGAGGAAATCCATGCAGTGTCGCTGTACCCAACGCCAAATTCCCGGATAAGTTCTTTGAAGAAGACGCTAACTGCCTTAGGAAAGGCATAGGAGAATCCTGTGATGATAAAGCAGCCAAAAAGGACAGCCCAGCCCCAGCCTCCATCAGGGGCTTTCACACCAGATGGACCATCGTCAGCTACAACAGCCCCCATTTCGAAGCTCAAGAGTGTTCCCTAAGAAATAAGAAAAAAAATTATTCTCCAGATATTGGGACAATTATCTACCCAAAATATGCCCAAAGATGCACTGCTGTTTAACAATTCCTTGTTATAGCTTACAAAATCTACCAAAAATACACAAAACCAAGACACACACAATAGAATTTTTAATGTATGGCTTCACGTAGCACTCTTTAAGTCAAAACTGGGTTTAAACCAAACTAAATAACCAATTCATAGGAAAAAAAAAAAAAAAAAAAAAGCCAATACAGCAGTTCAGAGATGTATTTGACATTCACAAATACGTCATAACTATTGCATTAAATTCTGTGGGATTTTTGTTACAGGATCTTGTTAGATGAAGCTCTTGGACTACTCACTGAGGACACCTGGATGCAAAATCCTGGTGCATCACAAGTGTTTTGTGTAACGGTGGACAAATCATGTTATTGAGGTCAACAATGCAGCCCTGACACACAGACATCTTGAAAAGATGGATCTGTTGGAACCTGTGATGAGCTATCAGTTTCTGTACATCAAGTAAATACTTAAACTAAACTAAACTGAAAATCAGCACAGGGAATTTTTGTGGCATATGGGAGTTAGTAACCGCAGTAATGTTTGACATCACTGCCTCCCTGATGCAATACTTTCAACTGTTGTTATTGCAGTATCAATTTAATTTTCTAATACTTTATTTGCTGAGTCTTATCTCTTACATCTTCTGCTTGCAGGCACAAGCTCCTATGCACCTTAAAAAATAAAATCTTTTCTTGTGAGAATGCTATGTACTACATAGAAATGCCACAGCAGAAAGATACTAGGCATCACAGCAGTGAAGTTTCTATAGGGTATCCTTACATCCTTACAGAAGTCTTGAAAATGTAAAGTGAAGCCTCAAACAACTTATGCATAAAAGCTTGTATGTATAAACTTTGACAGTTTCTTTTAAGTGCAATTAATCACTCCTGTTGGGTCAATGTTCCCCTATACTGCTACCTACAGGAGGCCTGCAAGCACGGTTGCACTTCAGAGGGGATGCCCATTGCTCATAACGCTTCTGCTCTGAGAAATCCAGGTCTGCGTTATGACTGTCACGCGCTAGGAATTACGCCATTGTACAGCTCTGGTTCAGGACCAGACTGTCACAGCCTGGCTGGCACAGACTACTTGTCTGGAACCGTGAGCGCTGAGTGCACGGTTGTTAACAGACCTGCATGAACGTAGCTTGCTGTGGCACTTAGAACATCACTCCTGCTTCTTGGAAGGAACACCTTCATATACATGACCCACGCGTATAAACCTGCCCATGACTACAGCTGCTCTCTTATCCGGCGCTGTTCATGCAGGACGGGAAGCCTCATACTACTGGCTTAATTTTGTGGTTTCTGGAAATCAAATATAAACAGAAAACAATTTGCCTGAACTGCTAGAATCTAAAACAGTTGAACAGAAAGTGAAACAGCAACTGTCAATAAAATTAGACATCCTCACATCAGTGCCTCGACTCTAGATGTTTGTTACTACAGATGGCTGATTCGCTGATTGCCACAAGAACGTATTAAAAATGTGTCTCTTCTTAGACCGGGCAGTTCCTGCACTACTGTCCGTTTGGGGCTGGGAAACTGAAGTCTGGAGACACAGGTGTCAGCCCTCCTGACACAGGGATCTGTCCCCCCATTCGAAACTGTTTTTCCCAATAACTTCCCTATGATAGAAGGCATAACCCATTCCTAATAAATAAGTTATTTTTTTTAAGAGGTAACCAAACAGTAATTAGTAGGTGCACAAAACGTAGTATCTTCATGACAGTGGCAGCTCTGTAATAATAACGATAGCAGGGAAGATGCCAATTCAAGTATCTCAGCTGAATTTTGTAAATAACAGCACTAAGAGATGCAAAACTGCAGGAATCCAGCAGGAAGGAGGAATCATCGCACTCACTACTTCCAAAACGTAAGACAGAACATTTCAAGCGGAGTAAATGTTGAGGGAAAGGGTAATTTTTATTCTTTTATATTAACCATCCTGTGGCAACAAAAAAACACGAGCAATAATGCAGTAGCAGGTTTTGTTAAAAAATGGCAGCAGTCAGCAGTGAACACAGCAGTCTTCAGCCCTAGGAAGCAGCAGCTCTGGCCATCCACCTGCCCGTGTTTCTTCCCGAATGCAAACACCCGCGGCCTCTTTCACTGAATCGGTGACAGAGCTGTTCCAGCTGCAGCCTCTGCGGCCCTAGGACCCGGACAGAATCCACACCTACGGAGTCTGCGGGGCGGGTGGCTTCGAGCCAAAACACAGCGAAGGCCCTTTGGCAGCCTGCTCCTGAAAGCTGTTCCTGAAAGCACCGTCAAGACTTCGCCGAGTTTGTCCAGGGGCACGGGAAGCCGAACGCGGCAGGCTGCCCGCTGAGCCTGGCGCAACCCGGCCCCGAGGCAGGCCCAGCTCCCTCCCACCGCCTCCGCAGGGCTGCCAGCCTCCGAGCGGCCCCGAGCCCCG
>VXAV01009770.1:38816-61112 GCA_013399715.1 Alectura lathami
CCGAGGCCGGCCCGCCCGAAGGGGAGCCCCACTGGCGCCTCGCGCAGCACCGGCTGCCGCCCAGGGCACCAACGAGCTTCCACGGCTCTACAGGGCACCGCGTGGGGACCGCACCCTACCTGTGTGCGAAGTTGCCTTGGCTGCTGGAAGGAGCAGGACCAGAGCGATGGACTTTCATGAACACATCCACCTCCGTGACTGAGGTTTGTTCTGTGCTGCCATTTCTATTTTCCATTGACCGATCGTTGTTTCTTTGTTGTCTCTTGATGTAAGAAGGACTTTTATGAGTTTTTTTTTTTTCCTTGCTCTTAGTTATTTCAATTGTGATATTGTGTGTTCTGCAGACAATTTAGTCTTCCCTCCTCATCCTTTACCTAAGGAGAGCCACCTGCAGATGTACCGACTTTTTGAGGGGGACCGACTTTTTACACGGGTGGATAATGGCAGGACAAGGGGGAACGGGCTGAAACTGAAAAAGGGGAGGTTTAGGTTGGGCATCAGGAAGAAGTTCTTCACTGAGAGAGTGGTGAGGCCCTGGCACAGGCTGCCCAGAGAAGCTGTGGCTGCCCCATCCCTGGCTGTGCCCAAGGCCAGGCTGGATGGGTTCCTGGGCAGTTTGATCTGTGAGCTGGTGGCTGGCAGCCCTGTCCACGGCAGGGGGGCTGGAGCTAGATGATCTCTGAGGTCCCTTCCAACCCAAGCCATTCTATGATTCTGTGATCTGTTGTGACTCTACTGCTATTCACACAAATGTTGAATTATGAATCTGAATGTGTTCTGTGATTCTGTGGTATTGCTATTGTTTAGCATACGTGGAAATTATGATGGGCTCCTAAAGAGTAGCACCGAAAGTAGCATTCCTTGGGCTTAAGAAATTTAGAAGTTGGTGCACCACGTTAGTGCACTTACAGCACACAATCCAGTCTGTGTTTTTAACATTGCTATCACCTTTGTGGAGATGCACAGATGTTGCATTGCAACTAGTAGAGGACAGGACGAAGTACTGTATTGTGAGAGTTACAGTGTTGCACAGATAATTTTCAGTATTTTAGAAGCTACTTCATGAAATAGGAAAATACAGAGGGAAGATCTGAAACTCTGTAGACTCCATAGAGGTTTTTTTCTTTTTCCTGTACATTGGGTTTGCTTTGACTTCTGAATCAGTTTTGCTGTAGTATCCATTTTTACCCACTTACAGATTCATTGCAGTAACGCGTAAGGATGAATAAGGCTGGGTGGATTGTTTGCGTAGATAGCATACAGCCAGCGAGATACACATTGGTAATCTTAAAGATAAGTAAAACCACTTTTATCTGTCTAGCGTTACCAGTATCTAGGGTATTCAGGTACTTGAGAGTAATTGCAGATGAACAAAAACCACTAGGTCTTGTGGAACTTCTTAAGCAAGTGATGGGCCTGCAGCCCATCAAAATTGCTGGAGTACAGGAAAAGGAAGTACGATTTCTGTTGCCAGGGACCGGAAAAACAGTTGCAGTTCTTGACAAATAAAACTGCCTCCCTTACATTGCCACAGCATCTGACTATAATTTCTTAAGCAGGGACAGTTCCATCCTGCAAAAATCTTTTATTATTTCATCTTATTTGAGTTACTACATCACAGAAATGTATAGTCCCATAGTAGATTTTTTAATTGAAACCTTAGAGATTTATACTCTGTAAAGATATATTCAGGATGGGCACTAGGAATGGAGAAATGAGAAGCAGTGAAAGGGAAGTTGGCAAAATACCTGCTGACATGTACATTCCTCTAAAAGATATAGGTGATATTTTGAATTTTTTCTAATCCACTAGTATCTCTTACAGGCACTCAAATGATTTAAGAGGCTGGATGAGGAAAGAAATGTTCACCAAACATTAAAAAGACAAGAAAAGCTAGTGTTACAGCATCTGGCAACACTGCCCTTTCCAAAGCCTCCATCTTTGTGCAGCCTTCCTCCAGCCTAGTCAGAAGAGTGCAGCACATGCTCTCTGGTTGGAGTTCAGTTGTAGAACACACACTAATGAAGAGGTCAGTTCTTCATTTTAGAGACAGAAGAGTGGCACTGCAGTTTGTCTGTTTTTCAGAAGTGCATGTCCATAGCCATAGACCAGCTGCTGAAGAAACAGACACTGTTGTCTGTGTTGTCACTTTTGTAGCTGATGACTCCCATTGTTTCGAAAAATGCATTTTCTAAAAGTGATGTGCTCATAGAGGATGACATGCCAGGATAAATGACACCACTCAACATCAGCACCCGGATCATTGAATTTAATTCAGTATTCAACAAGTGAACAGAACACAGGGTTGCGGTGCTTGCAGAAGCATGCACAGAGTCTGGATAACCCCAGAAATATTTGAAGATGAGAGGAAGGCATGAAACTCCTATCTATTTAGTGGAGTTAAATGGAATGTGTTTAAGCATTAAACGTGCTGCAGGTACACTTGTGAGTAAAGGGAATATTCAAGTGCAACAAAGAGAACTCAAAACACAGTAACTTAAAGCATCTACCTCTGAACAGAGCTTTGAAAAAGAATCTTCTTTACAGTTATAATTAAAGAAAAACCATGATTTTCTGCATCTTGTTATTGTTTAAGAATACCAGTTACAGATATTCTCAGAGTGTTAAGACAAACTTAGAAGAAATTGTTAACCAGGCAATTTCATTGTCCAGAATAGACTGTGAAATTCTCAACTTAGCTTCTTGCTAAAGAAGATTCTTAATAGGAAAGAGTAGTATCATCTCGTTATGTTCAGTAGATTATAGATTCCACCAAATCTCTACTGAAAGGTCCTTCACTCCATAATTCCTTATGTGTTTCCAAATAAATAAGGATTCCACTGTGTTCTTTACTTACATATTCCATTTGACTTTGTCTTTTTTTATTTTGTGCCTTTGAGGCAAAGAAGGCTAATGGTATCCTTGCTGCTGAATAGAAAAGCACATGTGTGGCTCATGGGCAATTTTTTTATTGATCAGGACCCCATCTTTCAAGCTGGCTGGCCCTCAAGCTGTGTAGATGCATGGAGGTTATTCCTTGTCAGGTGCAGTACTTTACATTTTCCTCTGTTGAACTTCATGAAATTCCTAGATTGCTTTCATGAAAAACAGAGTTTTGGTATAATGAATCTAGTAACTTTGCCATTCACATCAGTAGAAACAGTAAGAGAATGGTAGAAAAATTTGCCCAGTCAGGGTTACAAATAGACAAAAGTGGCTAAAGCATTGTCGTTGCTGAGTATAGGAATAATAGTTATAGTAAAATAGGCATCAAGTAGCTGACATTAGGACAAATCTTCATTTATCTGAAACGTAGGTCTTCCTGTGGCAAATGTCTTCCTTAGCACCTCTTAAACTGTTGAAAGGCTTCTGTGTCTTAACAGTTTTGGATAGCAATTGCTTACTATTCCAAATTCTGAATGCACTCTTCACTGTTCCCTGCCATTTGTAGGTGAGTCCCAAATATTACCTTAAAAGTACCAGTAAATATTTATTCTTATTAAGCTTTTATAGATATTTTCTTTTTGAGGCTGTTTTCTTATTTACACTTGAATTGAGTGTGTGGTATTAATTACAGATTTTTGCTATAGCATGTATAAGAATGTTTACATTTATATGTGGTTTAACATAATATAAGAAATGTTGAACATTTCAAATGGTTTCATACACAGCTAACTCCACTGTGCAGTGCACACACATCTGCCTTTGCTTCAAAAGGTATGTGTAGCAGACTGTTGTACAAAGCGGCCTTGTAAGATCTTCATGGAAGGAACACCAGTAATATTCAGAGTTGAGGTTTCAATAATTTTTAGTTTGTTTCTAAGGCAAGTATGAAAATAAAGGCTTTTTATATGACTCTCAAGATACATTTCAGGAATATGAACTGTATCCACAAAGACGTGTATAGTCTTAAAAGTATGCACCTACAGTTATTGTACAGGTAGTCGTGGGAGAGAGAGACGTAGAAATCAAACTCTTCTAACCTGGATGAAACTGGAATTTCAGTGTGTCCTAAATATACATTTAAATGTTTCTAAGTAACAGCACCCAAATTTCAGAGATACTGGGGATGAAAAGTTCCTCTGGAATCCTTTGCCAGCATTTTTATTTAGATGATCATTTCTAAAATGTTAGTTTTGATATATTTTTTTTTAATGTTTGCTATTTGTCAAATAGTATTCTCTGTACCAAATACATTCCTCAGGGCTCTGTAAAAACAAAAAGTTTATTTATTCGAAGGAAAGGTCACTTGAAAAACAGACTTTTCTGAATTGTCTTTTAATGTTTCATCAAGGTAGACTATGTCTGCATGTGCTTACTGAGCCCCTGCCTCATGTTTCTCACAAATCAGCTCCTCAGATAGTCCAGGTAAGCATCTTTCAAGTGTGCCATGGCTTTCATATGGCTTGTGTCTTGAATAATTTCATTATCTAGAAACAAGAATGAGAGAGACAGGAAAAGTCGAATATGTAATCACAGGTCTTGTCTTAGGAAGCTGGACCATGATGAGTTGGGTGTGGCCTTTGGAATGGAAACTTAAAAGTGCTCTCAAGTGCAATAGTGTATTTGTAGCCAGGAGATCCTGCTTTTTTCTCTAAAATACAGCATTTTCAAAGGGTAAGTCAATCTTATGTCTTCATGGAATTACTTATAAATGTTGCTATTTTGTAATACAGTGACAAGGCCAAAGACTTGTACTTAGAAGCTGTGACTCTGAAGGTGCCTTTGAAGTCTACCTTTAGCCTAAATCTTCCTGAACTCACTAGTGTTTGGTAAGATCGGAAGACCTAGTTCTTTCTTGAAAATTCCTGTTCATTTTGCCGTAAAATAAAAGATGTCCTGGTTTCACAGAGAGAAATGAAATAAAATCATCTGCTTTTGTCTTAGGTGTATACAGCTTTCTACATCAGTCCAAAACTCCACATAGTGTAAACTGTAATGTTTTTGAATCATTGTTAAGATTAAGATTGACCAGTTTTGAATAGTATGGAATCATTAGAAGCTACCAGTCACTTAGCTGGGGAATTAATGTGCATTAATTATGTGGCTAGGGTCTATCTGGAGATAACTGAGAGAAGATGATGGCCTGTTTGAATGAAGGGGATGGGTGGGGGCAGGAAATGTTGCAGAAGATAACATAGTTAGTAGGCTGGGCAACCCTGGGGTAAGACAGAAGGAAAACGAATACACCACCAGCCAAAAGATGCGCATATACAGAGTTAAACATTCACCTGCTGTGTATTGATTCTGAGACATGCTTTGAGAAACCCACTGCGAAGTACAAGTTAGGCTGGGACTTGCAGTATTATTTTTGTGTGCTCAAAAGATTTTGAAGATCTGTTTAAAATATAGAGATTTAACTGTATTTTAAACTAGATATGATTCCTTTAGTAACTGCAGTCTTCTAATATTATATGTCGATACACTTTGTGTAGCTGAATGAAACATGATTTATTTCAGAAGGCAAATTATTAGTTCTGATTCTATTTTTCAATAATAGCTTCTGGTGGAAATAGCCCATCCTTTCATTAGGTGATGTGTGCTCAGGAACTACTGTTTGTTGGTTTTGTTTGTTTGTTTATTTGTTTGTTTGTTTGTTTTTTCTGATGACCTAAGGAAAGAGATGTAAGAATTACTGATAATCTACTTTATTGGAATTAGTATACTTCAGATGTGATTATAATTCACGCAACATTTGGAAATCTGAAAGGTCTCTCATTTGGCAAAGCAATCTGTATACTTGAGAAACATGAGAAAATATGAGAGCATTACAGGAAGTTTGCCTCATGACTTCCAGACAAGCAAGTCATCTAGAGTGACTAAAGGAAAATCCTGCTTTACATCCAAGCTCACGCATTGCAGCTTCCTCAGTGTCACGTAGACAGTGTGTACTCTTTTTAATTGATAGATGCATTGCTGAATAATGAAATGGTTTAGTAGCAGAAAATCTGTAGTGCATGGCCTGTTGTTTCAGTTTGCCTTGGTTTTTACAAGCCTTTTAAAGCTTTTCAAGTAATGCACAGGGAGTTAGGAGAGCATGGGAAGTTTGCTCCCTGTCAGCTTCCATTCCTAACAGCTGTACCTGCAGTGGGCTAAGGTACCCCTTCCTGGTCTGCAGTGGGGAGAAACTGTTTAATACTAATGGATGAAATGTCTAGGAAGACAAGTGAACAACAAAATGGTATTTGAAACACGTGTTGCCTGTGTTCTGGGAGAAGTGTGTATCATTAAAAGAGACCCAGCTTCAAAAGGGTTGTGTGCTTGCCCGCACAGTCTGGTGGAAGGACTGCTGTGTGTTAATGGAGAGGATGAACTGGGGAAAATAGGAGCAAAAGAACACGATGCTAGGCGACTGGGAGCGAGAGGTGTGAGAGAGCCGAGAAAAGCTGCGGAGGTGAGCGGAGCCGCCGGCCGCCGAGCAGCGCCGGAGCAGGAAGTCGCGCGCGGTGCTGCCGACAGGCNGACGCCGGCGCGGATGGCGGCGGGCCGGGCGGCAGGGGCCCAGCCTCTCGGCCGGGCGTCTTCCGCCGCGGTTCCCATAGGGACGCGGCCTGCAGCTGCGAGTACGAGGACGTTAAGGTGCGCGGGCAGGGGCTGGGCCGTGACCGGGATCCTCCGCGCGCACCATCAGCCCGCACATCATCCGCTTATCCGTCAGAACTGCCAGCGCTGCACCCGTGGGTCTTGTGCCCGCCTCCCTCTCTCCACTGCCTTTCTGCACCCTTCCTGCCAATAAGTGCCCTCCATCTGCTGCCTCTTAAGTCCCAAGCATTATCTTCTGTTGCAAGGTGCTCTTCTCTGCTGCCTTCTTCCAAGGGGCTTGACCTTGGCAGTCTGCCTGCCATCTGCTCCTCTGCCTCAGAGCATCTGACACTCGGCCTTCAATGGGACCCCTCATCCTTTGTCCCGCAATCTACTTCCCACCTGCTGGCCTTTCGCCAGCCAATGTTTTCTCTCCCTTCTGCTTAATTCTTTTGTCTTCCTCTCTACACTTGAAGTGTGTGAACAAACCTCTAGTCCCTCAGGGTACTTGATCCATGGCTTGCCAGAGGGTTCCTTCCTTTCAGCTGTGTGACTGTCCCTTCGGTGTTACTACTCCTTGTGGTGTGTTACCCTCCATTTACTTTCATGCATACTCTTTTGAGTATGCACGCATTTCCCAGTCCCAGAGGTAGCTGTTTCTTCCCAACCCTACCTTGTGTTTTACTTATGCAGATCTTCATGCCTTCTCCTTTGCCTGTCCTGTGTAATGGCAGAGCTCAGCATCAGGCAGTCATGAACACCCCATTGTATAGCCTGTAACATACTTTGCCAGCCACGTGTCCTTGCATATTACCGGACATCCCAGGTTTCTTTTGTATGTTATTGGCCCTTAATCTTACCCACAGTTGCTGCAATACTTTGTTTGTTCTAATGAAATTGTTTAATGCGTTATGTATGTCTGCTGTTTTATGTGTCCAAACTTACTTGTAAGGTAAATAGCAAAAGAGCTACTAACAGTAAAGAAAGAAAAAGCAAAGAAGTGCTGCTAACTTGTATCACTAATTGTAATATTTTTATGTTTTGTTTTTTTTTTTTTTTCTTGGAGCTGTATTGACATGGTTTCTTTTTTTGGACCAATGCTAGGTCACAGAACTACTTAACACTGCAGCTATGCATCTGTGGTCTATGCTACTTGCATGTCATCTTGTGACTTGCAGCACATGCTGAAACAGCTGTGATAAAACTCATGTAGCCTTGTTTTTGTCTGTTACTGCTTCAAGGAAAACAGTTGTGACTAGAGACACTTCACCGTTACTGGCTATGTGGCGGTTTCTTTCTCACCCTCTTTTTAGTGGTTTTGAAAGGAATGCAAGCAATGCTAGTATATTAGCTCTGCCAGTCTGTTCTACATAGCTTATTCTTGATGCAGTATGCATTATGTTACAAGGAGACCAAGGAAGAGAGAAGCAAGTACAGATTCTTTATGCTTTGAACAAAATGTTAAATTTATACCTCTTTGACAAGTAGAGGTTGTATGGAAGTCTGAAGGTTCTCATCTATTATTCTGAATTGTTCTTCAGCATCACCTTGTTCTCCTTTAGTTGAAAAGTGATTAGCTCAATCATGACATCTAATTTTGTGTTGCTGAAGTGGCATTTTATTAGTAACAGTTGTGAAAACTCCACTGAATCAGATATGCCAGCCACGTTTAATTTTGTATTATTTACCACCAAGAGAGATCATTTTCTTTTGATACAAGAAGCTGATACAAATCCCATTAAGCCCATATTGGAGGCAACAGGAGTACAGACAAGTAGAAGGCTTGTTCAACAACTTCTTTGCCTCAGTCTTCAACAACAACAACAACAATGCTCTTCAAGCATCCCTCGAGCAGATGAGTTGAAAGGTGGGGACTGGGGAAGCTGTGTCCCTCCCTCTGTAAGTGAGGATCAGGTTTACTACCGCCTGAAGAACATGAACATCCAGAAGTCTATGGGTCCTGATGAGATGCGTCGCAGAGTTGTGAAGGAATTGGCTGATGCAGTCGCCAAGCCACTCTCTATGATATTTGAGAAGTCATGGCAGGCAGGTGAAGTCCCTGGTGACTGGAAGAAGGGCAAAATGTCACACCCATTTTTAAGGAGGATAGAAAGGATGAGCCAGGGAACTACCGACCTGTCAGCCTCACCTCTGTTCTGGGGAAGATTATGGAACAGATCCTCCTGGAAGCTATGCTAAGGCACATGGAAGACAGGGAGGTGATGCGAGACAATCAGCATGGCTTCACCAAGGGCAAGTCCTGCCTGACCAACCTAGTGGTCTTCTACGATGGCATAACTGCATCGGTGGATGAGGGAAGAGCCACTGACGTCATCTGTCTGGACTTCAGTAAGGCCTTTGACACAGTCGCCCATAACATCCTTCTCTCTAAACTGGAAAGATATGGATTTGATGGGCGGACTCTTCAATGGATGAGGAACTGGTTGCTAGATCACATTCAGAGAGTGGTGGTCAGTGGCTCTATGTCTGGATGGAAATCAGTGATGAGTGGTGTCCCTCAGGGGTCCATTCTGGGACCAATTCTCTTCAATATCTTCATCAATTAAATCGACAGCAGGATTGAGTGCACCCTCAGCAACTTTGCAGATGACACCAGCTGTGCGGTGCATTCGATCCTCCTGAGAGATGGGATGCCATCCAGAGACCTAGGCAGGCTGGAGCAGAGGGCCCAGGCTAATCTCATGAGCTTCAACAAAGCAAAATGCAAGGTATTGCAGCTGGGTCACGGCAACCCCTGCTACCTATAAAAACTGGGGGATGAAAGGATTGAGCAGAGCCCTGGCGAAAGGGAGTTGGGGGCACACCTCTCACTGGGAGAGATCTGATAGCAGCCTTTCAATATTTAAAGGGGGGCTGCAAGAAAGAATGAGACAGACTCTTTAGCAGGGTCTGTTGTGATACGACATGGGGAAATGGTTTCAAATTGAGAGAGGGGAGATTTAGGCTGGATATAAGGAAAAAGTTTTTTATAGTAAAGGTAGTGAAGCACTGGAACAAGTTGCCCAGAGAGGTGGTGTATTCCTTGTCCCTGGAGACCTTCGAGGTCAGGCTGGACAGGGCTCTGAGCAACCTGATCCAGCTGTAGGTGTCCCTGTGCACTGCAGGGGAGTTGGACTAGATGACCTTTAAAGGTCCCTCCCAACTCAGACGATTCTGTGATTCTATGATTCTGCCTGTCAGCCTGCTCGTTCTGGATATGCTTGAAGTAAATGATTAGATTTTTATGGGTATCTTTGCTGTTTAAGTTTTATGGCTAAGCTGTACCTGTAAGACGCTGTCTCACATCTATGCTGTTTCCTAGGCCATCTCTTAATGACACAAGATATATTTATACTGTTCTTCTTTTGTCTGTGATTTCTTGCACTGTGATTTCTATTATGGTCATTACCAAACCTAGCCTGCAGTTATAAACACGACCGCTTTTAATGGCAAAATGCTCCCTCATCTCCTATTAAAATACACTTCTAAGAAATACAGGTCTCTGTGGTGGAAAGCAATATTTTAAAATTACAGGAAGGATGTATATTTTCTCTTTCTTGCCTATTTAAGAGATAGTAGAGATGGTCATAGTTCCTGATAGGACTCTATGTCTGTGGTTCACCTTGCCATAATAACGTATTTTCATCGTTGTTCAGTCATATTTGTCTAAGAAACTGTTGATTCTCATGTGAAATGTAATGCATGCTTACCTCAGGGTACCTCTTTCAATTTACAAGTGCCATTAATTCAGTATGTGGGAGGGGGGAGGTTATTTTTAGAGGAAAGCTATTTTTATAGCAAACTGTATCGCCTTTAAATTTTGACATAATTGCAGCTATGGATTGTAAAATAAGTTTTGTTTTTCTTAACCACGTCTTTCAAAAAAAACTTTGACCTAAGTTTGGGAATTTCAATGAATTAATAGAGTTGAGGTCTTATTTTTGATTCCTTTTGCAAAAGTCATGTCTAATAATGTATTGCTAAGTTTAGCTAATGAAGCATGTCAGTTTTTTTAAAAGGCATTTACAAAAGTGTTTTGATACTTTATTGGACATAGGCTGAGCACAGTCTCTTTCAGTGCCTTTAGAGTCCAGAAAGCATATCATCAGTGTATTTTATCTTTAATGTACTTTATGATCAGAGAGGGAGGAGGCGAAGGTCAGATCTAGTTAAAATTTCTAACTGTGGTAGACATCCAATGCTTTTGGAGCGGCAGTAGCTGAAAGGAAGATATAAAAAGAACAGACCTTTATGTCGCATTACATGTTGCAGGCAAAGTAGCAGTATTGTTTGTGAGTATCCGCTTCAGTGTCTTTTACAACAGACACCTATTTCTGCTTCTACAAATGAAGAAGATACTGCTTATACTATTTTGTATACTGTAGCACAATTTGAAGGTTGCTAAGAAGAAGCATAATATGAAGAGAAAATATGGTTTTAATTGCCTTAAGGATAAATATGAATTCCAGGCCAGCAGAATTAAAAGACCACCAGGTTGTTGTGTCTCCTATTAGTGTTTGTTATTCACTGTACCTGAGAAAGGAAGCTTGGCTTTTTTTTTTTTTTACCCTGAATAACTGTTTGTTTAGTTTATTTGTGAGGAAAAATGATATTTAAATTGTGGCATGCTTTAGCATCACATTTGCTGATCTGGAAATCTCTTTCTTTTTAAGGAAATTAAAGAACCACTATTTGAAAGGCACAGTTGTCTGATTTGTTGTTCTCTGCAACCATGTGTTTTTCAATCTGAGATTATCTGCAACGACTGACACAGTCAAATACAAATAATATCGTGTGGTGAGAGAAGTTGCAGTTAATCTCTGGAGAGATCTGAGCAGAGATTTTTATTTTTTTATCTTTTAAAGCAACCGTGATATATATGGTATCTCTTAGACCCAGTGGTTTCTCTTCTGCTGAGTTCGTAATTCTATGTAAGGCAGATATGGAGAATAACCAATAAGAAGAGATGGAAGTAAAGCAGATAAAGGGTTACACCAGAAAGAGCGCAAATTCTGTGTTGTTTATTTTCTTTTTAACGTTAGAGATACAGTTAATATGTTACTGAAATACAGCTATTTCCTCCTATCTGTTGGGCTTTGTGAAATTTGACTTTGAAGTGAATTTAACTGGGGACAGAACAGGAGGTTCGTAGTTTGAGTAAGGAGTAACGGGGAAGGGGACACAGGAAGTACATCAAGATAACAGTGGAAGAGAAGACAAATGAGACGCAGCAGTAAATATTGTCGGTGGATGGAAAGATCCAATAGGCAGTGCATTGTAAGAGAAGGCTGGATTGTGGTTTGATTTGACTTGTCATAAATGCCTTTAAGAAAAGAGAAATATGTATGCAGTTTGCAGCTCTTCTTTTGGCAGCATACTGCTCTTAGATGCTCAATGAAAAGCGCAGTGTTTCTTTGAGTGACTAAATCTTTTATGCCTCTGTTTTCCACCTGTTTAAAGGAAAAAAAAAAAAAAGTATTTTCCCACCCCAAAATGTAGTGACATTGAGTCATTAGGTTGTGAAGTCTTATCCCTTAACCATGCAGGAATATAAATAAAAGCAAATTCTACTTCTAAAAGTGCTAAATACCACTTGGTGCAGGAAACTTCACAATTTAACTTTAAAACTCACATTTAATTATTCTGTATGTAGTAGACTGGAAGTGATGAGGTAGTTGGTTTTTTTTAGTTATCAGTCCTAATTGTCTTCTATCATCTTCTGCTTCAGATTTATAGCAATATTACAAATGGAGACAGAAATAAAGTATCTCCTTCTGTGGAAAGACAAAGAAGGGAAAGAGCTACATAATTGCCAGTTCCCTTGTCAAAAAGAGAGACTGAAAGTTGTCATAAAGCAACTGCAAGACATGCATGAAAATTCTAACAAATTAAAAGAAGATTTTGTCTATAACCTGAGAATTTTAGAAGAAAGAGATAAAGAGTTAGAATACTATTATGTCACATTCACTGATCTGAAAACATCTGAAAATTCTAAACAGGCAGAGATTAACGATCTTAGAAAACAGCCGGATAAACTGGAACAAATGCTTGTCAAGGAAACAAGAAAAGGAGCTGAACTTCATTATCACTATCAACAAAACCTTGAAGGACATGTTAGAGCTGGAACAGTTTTTCAGGAGGGATGAAGATCATCTTGAGTGCCATCACATGCCATGTATAGAACAGCCAAGTGATCAGACCCAGTCAGGCTGCATGGGTTTATGAAAGGCAGGTCCTGCTTGACAAACCTGATTTCCTTCTATGATAAGATGACATGCTTTGTGGACAAGAGAAAGGCTGTGGATGTTGTTTGCTTGGACTTTAGGAAAGTATTTGATACTATTCCCCACAGCATTCTCCTGAAGAAACTGACAGATCATGGCTTGAACAGATATACTATCCCCTGGGTAAAAAACTGGCTGGATAGCTGGACTCAAAGGGTTGATGTGAATGGAGTTAAATCTGGCTGGTGTCTAGTCACAGGTGGTGTTCCCTAGGCTCAGTATTGTAACGGTTTTGTTTAACATTTTTATCAATAATCTTGATGAGGGGATCTAGTGCACTCTCACTTTGCAGATGACAACAAGCTGGGCGAGATGGTTGATAAACTTGAGGGTAGCAAGGCTCTGCAGGGGCATGTGAATAGGCTAAATCAATGTGCCAAGTCCAACTGCATGACATTCAACAAGGCTAAGTGCCAGGTCCTGCAACTGGGCCATAACAACCCCATGCAGCAGTATAGGCTTGGGGAAGAGTGGCTGAAAAGTTGCCTGGCAGAAAAGGACCCGGGAGTGCTGGTCAACAGTTCGTTTAACATGAGCCGGCAGTGTGCCCTGGTGGCCAAGAAGGCCAACAGCATCCTGGCTTATATCAGAAATAATATGGCCAGTAGGAATAGGGAAGTGATTGTTCCTCCATACTTGGCATTAGTGAAGCCACATCTCAAGTACTATATTCAGTTTTGGGCCCCTCACTACAAGAAAGACACTGAGTACCTGGAATGCATTCAGAGGAGAACAACAAAGCTAGGGAATGGACTAGATAACAGGACTTATAAGAAGTGACGGGGAACTGGCGTTGTGTAGTCTGGGGAAGGGAGGCTGAAGGGAGATGTTATTGCTTTCTACAACTAACTGAAAGGAGGCTGCAGAAAGGAGAGTGTCTGTCTCTCATATCAGGTGACAGGAGAACAAGTGACAAGGACACAAGAAAATGCCCTCAAATTGCGCCATGGGAAATTTAGATTGGAAATCAGGAAGAATTTCATAAATCGTTTGAGTTGGAGGGGACCTTTAAAGGTCATCTAGTCCAACTCCCCTGCAGTGCACAGGGACACCTACAGCTGGATCAGGTTGCTCAGAGCCCTGTCCAGCCTGACCCTGAATGTCTCCAGGGATGGGGCACCCACCACCTCTCTGGGCAACCTGTACCAGTGCTTCACCACCTTTATTGTAAAAAACCTTTTTCTTCTATCAAATCTAAATCTCCCCTCTCTCAGTTTAAAACCATTTCCCCATGTCGTATCACAACAGACCCTGCTAAAGAGCGTGTCCTCTTCTTTCTTATAGCCTGCCTTAAGATACTGAAAGGCCACTATCAAGTCTCCCTAGAGCTTTCTCTTCTCCAGGCTGAACAGCCCCAACTCTCTCAGCCTTCTTCACGGGAAGGATGGTTAGGCATTGGAACAGGCTGCCCAGGGAAATGATAGAGTTGCCATCCCTGGAAGTACTTAAGCACTATAGCCACATGTCTCTTAGGAACATGGTTTAGTGGTGGACCTGGTCATATTAAGTTGATAGTTGGACTTGAAAATCTTTAAGGGTCTTTTTCAACCTAAATGAATCTGTGATTCTGTGTGATATCCTTAGAACGGTATACAGGACAAGGGAAATTTCACTTCTCTAAAACATACTTGCATTAGGTTTAAGCAGTAACATCATTCATACAGTAGAGAGCACTTGGAGTATGGAGATAAGATGATCTGTTCTGACGGAAGAATGCTTACAGCATGAACAGAGTGAAGACTAACCGAAGTGACTCTAGACCTCCTATATCTTGAGTTCTGCTAATGACTTGTTCAATCTCTGGCAATAGGTTAGAAACATTAAGTGAAAGTAAGGGTGCTCTTAAACGTACAGAATTTCCCTATAATATATAGGGATGTCTGCTGGGGAGAGGGTATGATTAGTGGGGAGATGGTATGATTATAGGGAGCACAGTATGGGGAGCAGAAAAGAATTTGTGAGAAGGGAACACTTTTTCCTTGGGGATTGGTTTCATAATTCATCATTATGATTCCATAATTTCATTTGTAACTAATTCATACAGTGCATAAAATCTGTTTGAATTTTTGGGTAACTTCTTTAAAAACAATTAGAACTGTTCTTCTGCTCATAGTAGTTGGAGAAATAGTTGCCCAAATTAAGATGAGGAAAGCAGTGACTTGCTGGACTCCAGCTAGATTAGATGCAGAAAGATCTGTAGATGTTGAATTTGTAAGGAACTGGGAGAATGATAGGTGTGCCATTAGGTTAGACCTTAATCACAACTAAAAACATGGCTTTCTTTTTGAGCAGTGAAACATCTCGTATTTGAGAAAGGGAAGCAAGTGATTGCTCATTGACATTGAACAAGACTTTTCAGAGATGAATTATATGCTGAATGTGCATATGGATAAGGCTTCAGACATTTGAAGTGAAGTTAGAAATGGCCTACCATGGAGAGTGATACAGCTCTGCTGGAAACAGCAGACTTCAACAGAACTTGCCTGAACACAGCCTTCTCTGCCAATCATGCTTGGTACAGCGCTGACCTTTTCTGTATGTGCACTAAAGGGAACTCCTTCCTTTTCTTTATTGTAGCCAGAATTTGTGTCCAAAATATCCTACTGGTAGCTCTCTAGAGAAGTCATTACAGTTCGAGTATATGGAGAAAGACAGAAATAGGTACTTTTCTTTCTTTCTTTTATCTTTTTTAAAGCTTATAATTAGCCCAAACTATCTTGTACTTCATTGATTTCTGATGAATCTCTATTGATCACTAAATAAAGAGAGTACAAATACTTATCTTTAACATAACATGAGGCCCAACAGTTTGTAACAAAAAGAGATCATGTTATATTTACAAAATAGTGCTGCTTGCCAGAATATGGCTTTACTCGGAAGTGTACTTCAGAGTTGTACTGGATGACAAATTCAGCAAGCTCCAAGGCTGACACAATGACTGAAATGTTTTACGAGATCTCTTGAAGTATCAGCAAAGGAATAGTGGGACTGAAGAGGGGGTATTATCATTTGACTTTGATAACATGACAACATAGACTTGCAGTACACCTTGAACATATACTGTTCAAAGAAAAAGGGTTGAGGGAAGGCAGAGGGAGGGAGAGTGGAGAGTAACTTGAATCATGGAAAAATGATCCACTTCAATTCCGTTCTCAGGGAACTTCACTGGAGAATATTGTCTATGAAGGGCTAAAGGGGAGGTTGTCTGAGAGTGTGATCAAACTGTGTGAGAAAATGACATCTATTTTTTAAAGAAGCTATTTAAAACCTAATGCTATCTGGTAGCTGAGAACTGTTGAAAAAATGCTCACATTTTATGTGAGGAAAACAAATACTGAACTTACTGAACCATACAATATCCTCTGCATTGTGTGACCTTTTCAAATTGAAACTGGATATCTTGGAAAATACTTGTATCATATTTTAAAAAGGTAATCAAACAGTACACCCATAGTGGATCATGTTGCTTTAAAAGGTTTATTCACTTCTTATGTGCAAGATAATTTTTAAAAAGTGATTGCTAATTATGAGTAGTAGAAGGGAGGGAAAAAAGTTTATGGTGACAGTTTCTTTAGAAAATTACTGCATTTTGTATTTTCAGTTGTGTTATTTTTAAAAGACTTTTTTTTTCCGTATGTATGCCTCATTATTTCAGCAGATACGCTCTTTAATGTAAATTTATTTTATTTTTACTTTCAGCTCTAAGAGCAGTCACACAGGACATGAACATGAGAAGTATGTGAGCCTGAAACATGGCATGGAGAGAAAAATCCAAGAACTGCAAGGAGAATTTGCCTGTCCAAAGCA
Organism: Alectura lathami; assembly: GCA_013399715.1. NCBI lineage: Eukaryota > Metazoa > Chordata > Aves > Galliformes > Megapodiidae > Alectura > Alectura lathami. The sequence goes on from VXAV01009770.1 coordinate 55,430, forward strand.
GGTATAATACAGAGAAATAATGTTGTGTTGCTGCAGAAACACCTAGCAATCATTTATGTATTTATTATCATATTATTCTGATTTAACATCACTGTAGTTTTTTAAGGTTTTTGGTGTTGTTTTTGTTACCGTTTTTGCCTTTTTTCTTTCTTTTTTTCTTTTTCTTTTTTTTTTTTTATTGTTGAGATGTATAATGACAGGTTAGAAAATTATGCACTACTTGTTTAGTAGCTGTTGCATTACTTGTCTGAAAGCTGCCCCTTGTGAGGAACTGTTGGGAATGTGTTTAGTAATCTGAGATTGTGTAAGACTGCTTTATGTAGGCAGCTCACTGCTAAATTTGTTAACCTTGAAACTGCAGAAAAGGTCAGCCTCTGGAGAGCAGAAGCAGCCTTAGGCAAGATGGGTAATGTATGTTGTTTGTCATAGTCCTGATTACAAGACTTTTTTTTTTTTTTTTTCTCATTCTGCCTCTTATATTGCTATCATTTAATCATAAAAGGAATTGTCTTACCAACTGGCAATGAAATTTGACCTTCAACTGTGATACCTTGGGGGTGGGGTGCAATTTTCCCACCTCTATACATTTTAAAAACTTAAAACAAAACCTTCTGTATTTTTGTATTAAAATGATATTAAAATAATGATTAAAATTGTTAGTTTTTGGCCTGTCATCCAAACCAGTCCATAACATAAATGAAAGTCGTAAAAGAGTTTGTTAGGCAATTACATCTTGAACATCCTCCCATTCAAATCTCTCTGCCCTCCGTATGGTAGACCTACTAAAATAACTTGTCAAAGAGTGGTGAGGCCCTGGCACAGGCTGTCCAGAGAAGCTGTGTGTGCCCCATCCCTGGAGGTGCTCAAGGCCAGGCTGGATGGGGCACAGGGCAACCTGATCTAGTGAATGGCAACCAGCCCACAGCGAGGGGTTGGAACTAGATGATCTTTCAGGTCCTTTCCAACCCAAGCCGTTCTGTGGCTGATTCTTTGAAAAGGAGGCAAAGAGGCTACCTCATTGGTCTCTGCAATTTCCTGAGGAAGTGAAACGGAGAGGGAGGCACCAATCTCTTCTCCATGGTAACCAGGGATAGGTTTGATGCATGGGAATGGCACAAAGGTGCACCAGAGGACGTTCAGATATTAGGGAAAATGTATTTACCGCAAGGGTGGTCAAACACTGGCTTCCTGGTGAGGTGGCTGCTCCATGCAACAGGCTCTCCATGCCTGTCAGTGTTCAAGAGGCATTTGGATAATGCCCTTAATAACATGCTTTAACTTTTGGTTAGCCCTGAAGTGGTCAGGCAATTGGATTCAATGATCTTTGTAAGTCCCTTGCAACAGAACTATTCTACGTTATTCAATCTATGCAGCAGGCTTTGAACTTAGGAACTTTACCCTGACAATCCAGCAGCTTTCTGTTCCTAGCTCTTATGTATCGTATTTCCACTACTAGCGGAAGAGAAGTATGCTGTGGATGGTTTTGTGGAGAGCAGTATCTGTTCTGAAGAGCAGTTTACGCGGCTTAAGCTGAGGTGACTTCCAAAGCTGACTCTAAATACTCATACAGATGTACCAGTAATTGAAATGTTTTTGTCGGGGAAAATATTTAGAATAGGAATATAATAAAGTATATATTTTGGAAAATGAGACAAGGATAGAAGAAGACAGCAAACAAGGCTGAGGTTTTAAACCAAAACAACACACCAAAATAAATAAATAAATATATAAAACCTACCCCACCTGCTGAAATCAACAGCTTTGCTCTGTGCATCATAAATTGTATAGGTATAATAATAGATAATAGGTATAGATAATATAATAATAGTATAAATAAATAATACGTATGAACAACAACTGTCTATTGCAGCTGAACAAGAGTGCCTTCTGGAACAATGTAAAATGCAAGCAGAAATGGACTGGCAGCTCTGTGAGGGTGCTGAAAATAATCGGTATCAGAAATTGGAGCATCTAACACAAAGTCTGTCTTTAGCAAGAGAGCAGGTGAAAAGTTCAAATTAACTCTATTTAGGAACCATTTTTTGCAAAGAGATCTATGAAGTGTTTCCCATCGTAGTGTTCCTTGGGTGGAGCATTACCAGAGTAATTTTCATGGACAATCTCTAACAGCTGCATTTTATACCTTGTAATGAAGTCGAGGCAGCTTGGAAGATGAGCCAGTTTTTCTCTTGGCTTTAAAGCAGAAAGCTCTTATTTATTTATTTATTTATTTATTTTGACAACCTCTTCAATTCTAATAATCTGTAAGAATGACATTTGCTCATGAATTTGTACTTTCACCAAGTACATGTCTAAAAGTTAGGCTTCAAGACCAGATGCCTGACAAATATTTCTCTTACATTATTTGCTATTAGCTTTTCTGTAACTAACATACAAAAGCAACTACTTTGTTAAGGAAGACATTTCTACTCATTTTAGAGTTGAAGTACTTAGAGGTTTTCTAGTTATTGTCCGTTGTCCAGGTTGTCTAGATTTTTTCCATATACTTCTCCTTTTCCATCTTAGCAAGGATGTCCAGATTCTTCCAAAAATTTAGCAGGTCAGAAAGATCTGATGTTGAACCAATACGTTCTTTAAGGAGATGGTGTATCCATGCGTGGAAGAGCCAGAGACAGCACATGTCAAAGAACAGTGATAAGATACAGCAACCTCTGTGCCCGTCTTCCTCCCTTTCTCTGCCCACTCCCCCATCTTAGGTTCCCATCATAGCACTTTTTTTTTTTTTCCCGGAATAACAGATCTTTCTTCTCTTTCTGTGGTTCTTTTCCCTTAGTCTGTTCTCAGATTGAAATTGTGAATGAAGTTGTGTGTGGTGGTGTTTCTCATTAATGAAGGTTTTTTACTGTGTTGTGCTTTTATTTTACAGATGCTTCAATATGATAATAAAAGTCATCTTAGAAAAGATATTCCTAACTTGGAAATACAAAAGCTGCAGGAGCAGAATGCCAGCCTTCGGGCTGCTATTGCACAAATGAGGAAAGAAATGGAGAGTCTTGATGAGCAGATGCTGTCCTCTCTTCCTCTGACAGAACAAACTGGCCTAGCTACAGAAATCTCCTCACCCACTCCTGGTAATTTGGTGGAAAGGGCTGAAGGTGTTGTTGCACAACTGATATGTAACTGTCCTGCTTTTTATTTTCTTAGATGACAATTTAAGGAAGATAAAAATTTAGAAGCATCTCGATGTTGAAAATACATAATACTTTCAAATGCATCCCTTTTACCAAATATTGTCACAAATTACTGGGTAGCTAAAAGGATTTCTTTAGCATCTCTTGGGAACTATATCTCTAGTGATATACTCTAGTGAGTATATCACTAACTAAAAAAATTAATCTTTTTTTTCTTTTTTGCATTAACTTTTATGGGAATGCTGATAGCATAAAATAAATAAATAAATAACCAATCAAACTAATTAAAAAAGGTATGTCCAGTACAGTTAGATATATTTTGTAGTAAATTTATGAAAATCTGTAAAGTTTGGTCTCGATTGGCCCCAGTGCAGGCCTGTTTGGTAAGGAAAAATGGAGTTTTTCTTCAGAAACATTTCTTGCGACTTTTGAAAGTCTGGAGAAAATTAGGGAAGGAATAAACTATAACTTCATAATGGAATAAGCACCTCTGATTTCTTTTCATTTAAAAAAGAAATATGTGAGGTAGAACTTTTTCAAGGACATGAGTGGAATAAGTAGCCCCGGTTTTTAGCACCTTTTCCCAGTTATGTAAGTGCAGGTAGACAGCTGTTTTATGCATCCGTCTATGCCTCATTTGTGTAAGAATTTAATCTCTGACTGATTTAAGCTATTCAGAGCCATTATGAATTGTTCTCCTTACTTCAGAAAGCTAAGATGAGTTTGGTGAAAAGTGTTCTGTTGTGCCAACTGTTTTGCTGTCGTTACCCTTCTCTGTTTTAATTTTGCAGTAAGGCGGGATCTGTCTTTACAGTTTGCGGAATTCAACTGTCATTTATACAGTAATGTGAAATAATGAGCTAATTGTGTAGGCATTTTAAATAAATATAAGGGTATTCTACTTCATAGCTTTGCTAGAAATGAGACGTTAATAAACAATTAATTTAAAACTTTATTTAAAATTAAGAATAGTTCTTTTATACAGGCAGATGAAGTTAGTCCACTGTTGTACGAAGATATAGACCAAAATATAAAAGATTTCTGGCTGCTGCAGTTTGACTGTCTCCGAAAGAAACAATAATTTGTCAGCTGATAAATGCAGGTTTTCAGAAATTAATTATCCATTTCTTCTATGGCTGAAATTTTTTGCTCAGCTACAACAACACTTCTTACATCCCTTTAAAAATATATGGAGATTATATTCAATCTTTAAAGGAGATTATAACATTAAATCGAAAATTTTTAAGATAAGAGAGCTTAACTTGGAAGGGTACTTCTGGTTTCCAGAATGTCCTCTGTTCTTTCCCCTGCTTTGTCCACATTAGTCAAAATGTTCAGATTTGTATTTTTACTGAAAGAAAAAGAAGCATTTTTTACAATTAATTTCAATTTATTGGTGACTTTTTTCAACTATGATAGAAAGAAACTGCTATGCCTTAATTATTCTTGTTATACTGAATATTGTCAGTTTCTCAACAACTAAATAATGCAGTGTTGGAAGAAATGAAAACTTCTGTCTGTTTGCTTTTTTCTAATATGTCATCTATAGACGCTTCTGTATTTTATAGCTAACTGATGTTTGCATATTGTGAGATTCTACTGCTTTTTATATTTCTTCAGCTCTGTTTACAGTGCATCCATTGAAGTGGCATATATATGTAATAATAAGGCAAAAGTTGCAATGAAAGCTTGAAGTATATATGAATATGTATACATTCATATTATACTCCTCTCTTTTTTCAGGTTCATTGTGCACAGACCAAGTTTCGGTTAGAACCACTCTGAGCAATGTAAATGTTATCTCAGCTAACTTGGATTGTATAGTAAACCCAGACACAGAAAAGGTATGAAGAGGTTTAAACTGCCTAAAATGTGTGTGTGTTTAATGAAATAAATAGCATATTACTTTTGTTTGAATAGATATTCAAAATGCAACTCATATGCTCTTGTGTAGTCAGTAATGAGACAGCAATTATTTTTTTTTGAGCCAAACTTATGCTCATTCTTTTTAGGGAATGAACTTTGACTGGCCGTTCCTGATCATTCAAGCTCTTTTTGATCTTTTTTTTCCTCACTTTTAAATTCTTAATTTCTTAAATTCTGAACTATTATGTGTTACGTCTTCAAGTATTCTGTTGAAAATGGTAACTTTTTTTTTTTCTTTTTAATACCTAAACCCTTTTGATGTGCCTTGTAATGAGATGGCTAGAGATGATGCTGTAGATATTTTGCCAATATTGGACTCTGACCAGAGGGTACTGTGAAACTTTGGTTTGAGACAGATATGCAAATGGGATCGCCTTCTCTTTTTTCTTTGTGAAAATACAAATTTGAGTTCATGCCTTGTCTTTATTCCTTTTCTTTGCAAATGTTTTCTAGAGCCGTCTCTCGTTCTACCCTTTCTCCTCGAGAAAAGGAACAGGGATTCAGTGCGTGCTGCGTGTGTTTTCCTCTGGGGGAGCTGGCGCGCAGGGTCGCTGGCCCACAGGCGCGTGACGCCCGCAGCTGCCGTGGGGGGCTGCGGCCCGCGC
>VXAV01009770.1:61224-74068 GCA_013399715.1 Alectura lathami
CGCGGACCCCGCCTGCCCCGGCGTGGCCGGGAGCCGCAGCGGAGCGCCGGCGGCGGTGGAGAGCTCTCGCCGCGGGAGGTGCAAAAGCTCTTTGCCCCTGGGAGCGTTTCTACTCAGTTCTAGGGCTTGCGAACATAGTTGCCATGATTTTGATTCAAAGAGTAGGAGCAATTTCGGTGTTAAAGTGTGACTGAGGCATTTCTCAGTAAAAAACAAAGCAAAAAACAAAAAGGGTTGAGAGGAGGGATAAATACGTAATACTGAGAAAGGAGTATGTCGCTGTATGTTCTCGCCTTCCCGTCTCCCGCAGATTTAATGGTGTACTAAAAGAATTCTGAAGTAAGATAAGTTAAAATACAATTTCCAAGTATTCTCTAATTTTCAAATCATCTGTAAAATTTACCAATATCTGTCGTATGATTTAGCTTTACTGCTAGGACTCACTACTAACCTTTCAAAGTTCAAGAAAACGGAAATAATAAGTATGAAATAATGACTAGAGGTCATGATTATTAGCTTTTAATAAGCCAGTTGCTTTAAGAACTGAACCAATAACAATGTTTAAGTAAAACTTTATAACCCTTAGAATCACGTGTGAAAACTTCCACAACCTCCCATACACAGAGGAAGTTTAATATTACTTGTATCATATTGCTGAATTTAGAAGGACTTTTGTTTGTTCCTGCTGTGAAATTACATTTAGGAAATCATGTGTGCCGGTATAGGATTCCTTATTTTGCTTTGCTTGAGTGTGCAGCTTTAGCTTTACCTTTTAAACTGTCTTTATCTCAACCCATGACTTCTCATGCTTTTATCTTCTTGACTGTCTCCACAACGTCACTGTGGGGGAATGAGCAAGCAGCTGTGTGGTACTGAGCCACCTACCAGAATTCAACCACAGCACTCCCCCATCGTGTTTGTGGACCTATATGTTCTGTTTGTTTCCAATGGCCTTCCCTTTTGCGGTAAAACTATCTGAAGAAATAAAAGAATGTTTTGGAATTGCATACCATGCTAAGGCAATGTGTTCTTTTTTTTTTTTTTTATCAGTATAGATAACACCTTTCAGTGTGTACTCCTTGAATCACAGTGTTCAGGGAGATTTTAGCTGAAAAATTTTTGGGATTGCACAGTGCAGTGTAGCACACGTCTGCATTGTTTATCTATAGAAGAGTAGTCACATAGATGAGTAAGAGATCTGCAAAACTATGTGTGATAATTTATACTATTAAAAAAGTCATTAGGGAGATGTGTTTGGTGAATGAGGTGTATTTAAATGGGTCATGAAACATGAATCTTCTGACGTGGTGGAAGAAGCCAGTCTCCTGAAGCACAAGACTGTGATCTTTTGGGTACTTTGTCATGTTTATGTGCCTGATTCAGTTAGGGTTGCAGAGTCAAAACCGAATATAGGTTCTACTTGTTATTCTGCAGCCTTACTCTTTTAAGAATGTTTTATGTCATATCTACCTCACATGCATATATGCACACAATGATTACATGAAAAAAGGATTTGTGTTAGCTTCCTACCTGCTATAAAATGTTTTACCACACTTCATCTTAAAATTAAGTGCTCTCTTATTTACAGCAATATGATGTGTATCTTATGTGTATTACTTTACAGTTACAGTTAACAATATGGAGCATACTTCCTGGAACTTCCCAGGCTGCCTTAGGGATTTCTTCTGTTGTTTAATCTTTCCCAAGTTGCCATCAAAATCTTGAAAATAGACTCTCAAAAACAGGCTGTAGACTTCAAATTTACACTTTTCCTTCCACTGGTTTCTAATGCGTGTTTATACCAATCTCTAAACATGCAGACCACATTTTCAAAATGTTTTTGTCTTATCTGTTTTTTTCAGGGGTCAAAAAACAAAGATATTGACAAAAGGATGGAATTGGGCTCTACCTCAAGTAACTGTTGTCCTGGTGTTGGCCTTCAGTATAGTGTCAGCTGCGCTCTACACAGAACACAAAATAAACTGAAGGAAGCAGCAAGAAAAATCTCGATTCTAAGCCAGGAGAAGCAGCAGCTGATTGAAATGGGAAACAGACTCAGAGCAGATCTTGGAATGGTAGTATGTGGAGGTAAATATATTCCAGAGAAGAGTGCTAGCTTACCCTTATAAAATAAAACCTGTGATTCTGTTCATTCTTTGAGCTGGAGAGAGCTAGATTTTAAATTGAAAACAAAACGCTGGACCTGGCTGGTCCTTGAGCTGGATAGCTTGTGTGAGGCTGCAGTGCTAACTGTTGCAATTTTATCCTGTGATAGGAGGTGCTAATATAGAATCATGGAATCACAGAATGGCTTGGGTTGGAAGGGATCTCAAAGATCATCTAGTTCCAGCTGCCCTGCCATAAAATTTCTGAGCCAACACACGCAGTAATTATCTCTCAATCCTTTGCTAAAAGTTAAAGTCTCCTGTAGCTCCCATTATTGTTTATGAGCCTGATAACTGCACAGACTAATCACTATTAGGCTGGAGATAGGGGCAAAGAGCCAGCTAGCCAGACTGCCTTTTTAAAGACAGTCTGTAGGCAATAATGTTTTGGTGAGGAAGTCTTTGATGGAGGAACCCCTGGTGTTTAGATGTCAGCGTGGGAAATGGAGGTTGAACTAATACTTTTAAGAGTGGAAAAAAGGTGGTTCATCTCTTGTGATGAAAACTAATGATTTAGGAAAGTGGAAAGGAAAGCAAAACAATGGTAAAGCGGAATCAGGAGTATATAAGAGTATGTAAGAAAATTTCACTGTGGATGTTTAAATTCCATGCAACAATTACTCTCTCAATGAAGAAAAGGAGGAAAAAAAAAAAAAGAAAAGAAAAGAAAACAACAGTGCTAGGCCCATTTTCACATAGCATTGTTGAATCCATCTCCGATGAAAAGAGAACCCTTGCTGGAAATGTAATATTGATGGCAAAATAACAACAGAGAATGCTTTCCTCAATGTTTTCTCTTTTATAGGACTTTGGCATCCTATTAGCTCTAAGCACTGCGGAGTTTGTGTTGACTCTGGTAGCCTTTCTCCAAGAGAGCTTGTCAAAAGAACACAGTGTCAGCTTTCGGCTTTAAAGCGTCTACAGCACAAGCTTGTAACACAGGTAATCACATACTCTCAGAAATGTAGTGATAATGAACAGTTAAGCTATTTCTAGTTCAATGGATATAATTTTCCTTACAATTCTGCATTTAAATGCCTTTTACTGACTTCAGCTCAAGTCCTCTTTTGTTACCTGGGAAGATTTATACTTGCAGGGTTATATTTGAGACTTTAAAATTAACTTTTTAAATCATAGTTTTCATCTAAGGAACTTCAAAAACACTTGTGTTAATGCAGTGTAAATACAATCCTGAACTACAAGTATAAGTTTCACAAAGCTTAGGCTTAAATGAGTAAAATAAGGCCATTTGAAGGACCTGCAGTATGTTCTGAGGTAAACTTTGAAGCATGCTCACTGATTAATTATTTTCAAGTATTCACAGTGGTGGGATTTTAAAACACCCTTGTCCAAATTATTGCAACAGCACATTTTCCACATATGAAGGCTAAATGTGTAAGTAACCTGTCTGTAATCTCTTGTAACTAAAATAGAACTTTTAATAGTTAAATTGCAACTTTCATGAGAGAGGCAAATGGATAAATCCTGGCTCTCCCAGTAGTTTGTGGCAGACCTCCCAATGACTTCACCTAGAGTCAGGATTTCACTATGTACTTTGCTTAACTGATCAGCAGATTTGTTCCTGTGAGGATTGTGTCAGGGCAGCTGATTGTCGTCGTAGTTTTGAGGGCAGCAAACAATGTTCTGTCAGAAAGGGTGAGGCTGCTCCTCTGAGGCATAGAACTCCAGTAGAATTATTAACCAAGTTCAAGTGTGGAAATACTTCCTCTGGGAACCCCTCTGGGTGACTTGTTTCAGTGATTGATCACACTCCTGAGTAAAGAAGAATGGGACTTGGTGGTGATCTTTATTTATTTATTTTTCCTTTATGTTTAAGTGGAGTGTCCTGTATTCCAATTTTTACCTATCACCACTTGTTCTTCCACTACATACTGCTCAGAAGAGTCTGGCTCAGTTGTCTCTACCTCCTCCCACCTTCCTGCTCAGGTACTTATACATGCTAATAAATCCCTCCTGACATATCTCTTCTGGAGGCTAAACAAGGCCAACTTCCCAAACTTCTGCCTGTATGTACGGCAGATGCTCCAGTCCATTAATCATCTTTGTAACTGTTTGATGGACTTGCTCCAGTATGGCTGTGTTTCTTCTAGTAGGGAGCCCAAAACTATGCACAATCTCAAAATGTGGTTGTACCAGTGTCAGGCAGAGAAGTTACTTCTCTTGACTTGCTGGCAGTGCTCTTCCTGGTGCAGTCTGGGATGCTGTTGTCTGAAGGCCTCAAGGACATACTGCTGCCTCATGGTCAACTTGTAGCCCACCAGGATTCCTGTTTCTTTTCAGCTGAGCTGCTCTCCAAGCAGTCAGCCTCCAGCCTATTAGATTGAAACTGCAATCTCTTCCCCCTTTGGGGAAAAAATCAACTGAATTAAAAATAATCTTCTCAGTAGGATCCAGTTTATTTTTAACTCACTCCCTATGCATTCCTTGTACTTATTTTACTTATTTGGGAGCTTTTCTTCTGTAATTTAAAGTGACCACCTCATTTTTTTTTCACTTTTCTTCTTTTCTTCCTGTTCACCTCATGTCTTTAATTTTTCTTTCTTTCACAACTCATTTTAGAGCATACCTGACTGTTAAATTGAAACAAATGCATAGTCATTGCCCAGCCATCCCAGTTTTCCTTTGCCTTATTTTTAATGAGCTGGGTACTAATGTTTGCTATTTTTCTGATCTCTCATGTCTCCCATGTTCTTTTAAAAGCCATTAAAAATTGTTCTTACTTTTGTAAAAATAAATGAATTTTGAAAATCCAATTAGTCCTTGGTTTGTGGAGAACTAGCATTTGACTGTAAATTTCCAGATGGTGTACTAAACTCCAGGAGAGGTAGTCCTACCTTTTCTGCTCTAGTATTGCTTGAAGGTCATGGGTGAAGTGGCTTTCACTGAGGATCTTTCTAGCTCTGGAAGCTTTTGGGATAATGTCTGTTACTGCTGGAATTTGTCCAGACTAGAAAGAAGGATGCCCCTTCTTTCACTGAAGCTGTTCATCCTCAGTAGTCTCATTCCAGGCTAGTCTTCACCCAGAGCATACCTGCTGAGGCTCCAGCTCCTGAACTGAGGCTGATCTCGAGGCTGAACTTCCAACTGCTATTCTATTTTTTTGTTGTTGTTGTTTTTGTTTATTTATTTGTTCGTTTGTTTTTCCTCTAGGTAATCACTCTTACTAGCCATACTACCTCTGCTAACGTGTTCAGTTACATAATCCTTACCAAAAACCGAATTTGTTACTATAGACTAGAGGTCACACCTAAAGAAATTTCACTATCAGTTATTTTATATTATGGGCTCATGTTTCTTTAGTCTTAAATATACAGCAAAAGACTTGCATGTTTATTTTCATCTCCTTTCACAAGGCTCAAGGAGTTGACTTTTCATCAGATCTCACTTTGATTGCTACAAGTTGAAAGTTGGTGAAACTGTGGGATAATTAGTTGTTTTTTTCCTTTTAAACTTTTTTTCCTTTTTTTTTTTTTCCACTTTTTTAAAGCACCGCCTTTCCATGGCTGTTCTTGATTTTTATTTTTTACTTTTTTTTTTCCCCCACCATATACTATTTTGGTAGTTTTTTTTTTCTTCTGTAATTTAATCATGGGAAAAAATGAAAGTGGAGAACAACCCTGACAACATAAACTTGGGTAACAAGCAGGATGATAGTAACGACAATAAGAAGAAATGAGGATTTTGAACAAAACTAGTAAGAAGTTTATTAGGAGGATAGTTTGACCCTGTTAATCTGAAGGGAACATATTTAATATTATTTATAACTGATTATTTTAAATCTAGTTGTGTAACAGCAAAGTGAGCTATAAATGTATCATTTTTTTGAGGCTACAAGTTATTTGTGTTAATGTAACATTTCGTATTAGGAGCTGCAGTATGCAAAGCCAGAGCATCTCTCAAGGATCTCTTCTGTAATTGCCTGCCCTATCTAACCAGAGAAAAAGCTCCAAGAAGCTGTGGGAAAGAAACAGAATTACTGTCTACTGAGATGTGGAGCAATTTTATCATCAGTCTAATTTGCCTTCAGCTGATTTTTCAACTCGAGTTCCTCAACTGTCATTTCCTGAGAGGCATATGTATTTATTAAGTTATGCTTTGTTCCTATACAAAATAGTATTTGTAAGAGTTTTTTTTTTTAATTCTAATAATGCTCAATAAACTAGGGTATCTCGATCACTTCTATGATGTTCACCTTCTTGTACAACATTTCAAAATTAAAAATAATTATTTTCTTTTTAAATCTTGCCTCTATGTTGAAAGCCTTCTATCTTTTTAAGACCAAGATGCCAGCATGAGATTTAAACAATTTGCAGCTGTCCTTAGTATGAAAAGCACGTATCTTTGTAAGATTGTGTTTGAACTTGTACAGGTTCAGCTGGATTTCTCTACTGGAAGTTATGGGCCAAAGCAACAAAAGGCAGATACATCCTCAAAGATGGTTCAAAGTCAGCCACTCGGGGAGAGTCCTAGTCAAGCCCAGCAGGCCTGGATTTCTTCATCTAGAGCACACAGTTCTTGCCAAGGTATTTGGCAAACTTTAGAAATGGGATCAAGCTCTTCCATTCGCAGTCCTCAAAACAACACTAAACAAGGTAAGCATGCTTTGCAACGTAATCATAGTATTTGACTAAGCAAGTACAGTAGTGGATTCTGCCCCCTTCCACTAATGTTTTTACATAAGTTTTCCTAGTGTTACAGTCCTGCGATCAAAATCTAACGATCTAGTCAGTTACTTTAAGGTACTTCTACTCCTGCCAGCAGAATTATCCAGCCGTTTAAGGGATACAGCTCTCTGGTGTTAATGCCATTGTTACAAATACTTCTCATACTTCTCTTTTTGTTAAATACTGGTGGAAAAGGCAAATACCCTTCTGTATTGACATAATCTAAACTTTATTTGGGGCATGTGAGAAGGTATCTGTCTAAAAATTGCACAGCTCACGTATTGCCAAGTGACTGTTAGATCAAATTGTAATTTGGTAAATCCTTGCTTAATCATTATTTTTGTGGCAGCTTAATAGGCATAACACTACTTAATGTGCTAAGACCTAAAGGCTGAAAGTGAGATCATGAGCATAGCATGGTGTATGCTGTGGGCATACAGTGAACTAGGGATTGTTATTTACTAGTATTTTATAGCCCAGTGCAACAAGTTGGAACATAAAAAAAAATAATAAAATGTAAAAGCAGACATAAATCCTTATATGTGAGAAAGAGTATTAACTTTACACGTCAGACAGTATTAGGGTTGGTGTGAGAGGAGAAGGTAAGATCTAGGACATAGACTGAACCCTAATCAATGTTATACTGCGATTAAAAAATGCATATTCTTGGACATTTTAGCAGGAATGCAGTTTCTAAAATATGTGCAACAAAGTGTAGCCTCTTCACGGGCAAACTGCAGAGGAATTTTTTTAACAGTGGTCATTATGTTGAGCGCTGTATTGCAGATGAAAGTTGTGTCTCCCAAACTGTTGGGCTGTTCATGAAGTCATCTTTCACTGGCAAACTTTGGAAAACTGTTTTAATATTTGCCATGGATGGAACAAAACATAATGGCTTGAAGTGATAATACTGGAGAAAATTTAAGGGTGGCTAAGGAGTATGTTGCCCTGGAAGGTCGTAGACTCTTCTTTATTGAAGGTCTTTGTAAGTAGAGGCAAACGTTTCTTCAGAATGTTCCAGGTAAAGATAATTTTTATTTCTTAATATGAGACGTAGTCTTCACTAAAATATTTCTTAGAATACTTGAGGCTTGTGTGGATTTAGTGTTGGTTTTGTTGTTACCATTGTCATTATTATTATTACTGAGATTTGATGGCAGCTGTGGAGTGATTATATTATCTTTGTATTAGCAGTGGTCTGTTACCATTACGTAGATACCTGTGTGCAGTTATAAAGGCTAACCACACACAGGACTGCAGGAACAAGAGTGTAGCCAGTGAGGCAGGGGAAATGATTTGTTCCCCTCTATTTGTGAGGCCACATCTGGCGTACTGTGTCCTGCTTTGGACCCTGGGACCAAAAGGGATTTGCAAACTGGAGTTGAGTTCAATGGAGAGCCACTAAGAAGGCTAGGGCACTAGAGCACATGATACACAAGAAGGGCTAGGTTGTTCAGTCTGGAAGAGGGTCAACGGGTGGTCTGATTGCTGCTTTTGTCCTGCCTAGTGGCGTCTTTGGAGAAGACGGTGCCAGACTCTTAGAGGTGCACAGTGAAAAGGAAATGGGGAATGGACACAAGTTGTGGCAAGTGACATTTTGATCAGAGAGGGATAAGCATTGTGACATTTTGACCAGAGAGGCCGTGGATTCTCCATCGTTGGAGGTATTCAAACTCAGCCAGAGAAAGACGTGGGCAACCTGGTTTAACTTAAACATTAGCCCTACTTTGGGCAACAGCTTGAGCTAGAAGTCTCTAGAGGTCCTTTCCAACCTACATTACTCTATTTCAATTTTTAAAACAGTATATATTCACTGAACCACCCTTAGCAGCAGAAAATAATAAAAATAAATAATATCTAAAAGGGCTTTCGAAATGAACAATGGATTGTAAGTGTAGTTGTTCATGACAGCAGTACAATTCAGGTACAAACTAATGTGCATTGACAGAACAGGAGGTCTAGAATGTGGGCGTAGTGGTGAGAGTCACTAATTCATGTGCTGTTTTTGTGGGGCTGGGACTGAAATGGGAAGAGTATTTCAGGTCAGGCCTATATTGACAGGATAAGCAAAAGGATGTCTTTGAAACATTATTGATAGTGCCATGCAGTTTCGTGCTGCTGTGTGCATGATGCAACACAACTGGCAGCCTTACAAGGACATCAGTTTCTTAATGTCTAGAAATTTCCAGCCAGCCACCATTGCAAAACTTACTGTAGATTTTTGAGGATCTAGAGAACAGCAAAAGGGAAAGGTGATACTGCCAACACAAATCAAGTGTAACATGAACAAGGGGTAATGGTTTCCTGAGAACAACCTTAATTTGATCTCTGCATCAAGACTTACTAAGAATGCTTAAGAGCAAAGCTACACAGCAAGAATAGGAGTTAAAAAGATTATTTTATGCTGCTTAGCTTTCTCCTCCAGGAAATCATCCAAATGATATCCTTAATTCTACGTTTCAGAAAACAAGATTGTGAAAGCAAAATCTTTCAATTTTTGGAAGCATGTTACCCTGCCTTCAGAGCAGAATATGTAAAACTTTCACAGAGTTCTGTTTCTTATTTTTAGCAGAGGCTTACATTATTTTTCATGCTGAACTTTCTTGTTTAAAGCCATTCGCCTGAATTTTTTATATCCATCAAACACGTGGTTACAGTGAATAGAATCATTACTGAGACAGAGCAACTTGGTATCTGTCTTTCAGATACAAGAATGTACCCAGAGACTTGAAAGCTTGGTAACAGAAGATGATTTGGAGCAAAGGCAAGCAAGTTAGGTTGCTTATTCAAACATTTATTTTAGAAATAAATGTGCTGGAACAGGCTGCCCAGAGAAGCTGCGGATGCCCCATCCCTGGCTGTGTTCAAGGCCAGGCTGGATGGGTTCCTGGGCAGTTTGATCTGTGAGCTGGTGGCTGGCAGCCGTGTCCATGGCAGTGCGGTTGGAACTAGATGATCTCTGAGGTCCCTTCCAACCCAAGCTATTCTATGATTCTATGAAATATTTTTCGTGTTAATTCTGCAGGGAATTAGAAATAATAGATTTAGAGGGAGCACAGGCTCCTATAATTCTGTGATTCAGGTGTTGTCTTGATTCTATATTACTTAAAGGATCTTGCAACAGAAATTGATGGATACAAGCCATGATGTTATTAAAAGCATCATTGTTGCATGGTTACTATACTAGTAAGGAAAACACTTTTCTATTTCTTTCCCTTTTATACGTCCTGTCTCTGAGAGCACTTCAGAGACTTTTTTGGTCATCCATAACATATGCTCCCTGAAGGCTGATGATTGTCCACAGAACCATAGAATGGCTTGGGTTGGAAGGAACCTTAAAGATCATCTAGTTACTCCCCCCGCTATGGGCAAGGATGCCACCCCCCAGATCAGGCTGTCCAGCGCCCCACCCCGTCTGGCCTTGAGCACCCCCAGGGATGGGGCACCCACAGCTGCTCTGGGCAGTCTGGGGTCACTGCCCAGCCACTGCCCTCCAAGTAAAAAATTTCCTCCTGACACCTAATCTAAATCTCCCCTCTTTTAGTTTAAAACCATTTCCCCTTGTCCTATCACTGTCAGACCGTGTAAAAAGTCACTCTCCCTCCTGTTTATGAGCTCACTTCAGGTACTGGAAGGCGGCAGTGAGGTCTTCCCAAAGCCTTCTCTCCTGTAGACTGAACAAGCCCAGCTCCCTCAGCCTTTCTTTACAGTAGAGGTGCCCGAGCCCTCTGAGCATCCTCGTGGCCTCCTCTGGACCCGCTCCAGCAGCTCAATGTTTTTGTTGTGCTGGGGCAGGCCAGGATGCAGCACTGCAGGTGGGGCCTCACAAGGGCAGAACAGAGGGGGACAATCCCCTCCCTGCCCTGCTGCCACCCGTCTGTTGATGCAGCCCAGGATGCAGCTGGCCTTTGGGCTGCAAGCGCGCGCTGCTGGCTCCTGTCCAGCTTTTCATCCACCAGAACCCCCAAGTCCTTCTCTGCAGGGCTGCTCTCGAGGCGTTCTTCTCCCAGTCTGTACACACACCTGGGATTGCCCCGACCCAAGTGCAACACCTTGCACTTGGCCTTGTTGAACCTCATCAGGTTCCCGTGGGCCCACTTTTCCAGCCCGTCCGTGTCCCTTGGGATGGCATCCCTTCCTTCTGTTGTACTGACTGCACCCCTCAGCTTGGTGTCATCGGCAAACTTGCTGAGGGTACCCTCAATCCCCCAGTCTGTGTCATTGATAAAGATGTTGAAGAGCACCAGTCCTCAGACAGACCTGTGAGGGTTACCACTCGTCACTGGCCTCCACCATGACATAGAGCTGTTGACCATAACCCTCTGGCTGCGACTATCCAATCAATTCCTTATCCACTGAAGAGTCCACCTTTCAAATCCACCTTTCCAATTTAGAGATAAGGATGTGATATGGGACCATATCAAAGGCCTTGCAGAATGCTAGATAGATGACATCCGTTGCTCTTCATTTGTCTACTGATGCTGTCACTCCATCACAGAAGGCCACCAGATTGGTCAGGCACAATCTGCCCTTGGTGAAGCCGTGCTGGCTGTCTCAGATCACCTCTTTGTCTTGCATATGCCTTAACATAGCTTCCAGGAGGATCTGTTCCATGATATTCCCAGGCACAGACATGAAGCTCACCCATCTGTAGTTTCCCATATTTTCCTTTCTACCTTTCTTAAAAATAGGAGTGATGTTTCCCTTTTTCCAGTCACTGGGGATTTCATCTGACAGACAGCCATCCTCTGAAGAAGGTTGCTTGTCAGAAGAGCTATATGCTTGCCTCTCAAAATTGTGACACACATGTACAGTAGTGTGATTAGCTCATGTACAAGCTGTAAGTTTCTCTGTTCACCTGTGGGTCATAGAGGTGTTTTTTGTTGTTGTTGTTGTTTGTTTGTTTTTAAAATGTTAGGCAGGAGAAGGGGAAACTTCATAAACAGTAGAAAACTGGACTTTATTTTTCTTCAGCTTTATATTAATACCATTTTTACTTGCTACTGTAGTCAGTTAGTTCTTGTTCTGGGAAAAAAAAAAGGCAAGCATCACCTATTAAAGTTTGACTGTAGGATCACAGTTAAGATCACAGTAGCCAATACTGTGAGAGGTACTTTGTGTTACCATGTGAAATGCTCCTGATCAGCTGTGTCACCTTCGGTCTGCAGAGAATTGGGTCATTGAAGAGGCAATATGAGCATAAGGCAAGCTAGGTCTGCACTTTGAATTTCCCCACTTGCTTTATACACTTTTGGAGTAGATGAAACATGTGTTTTCCATGCCAGAGTCGGTCTCCAGTTGTGGTGGATGGTCCCTCTGTACTTTTTGAGAAACCCCACCTCCACAGCTATCCACAACTGTGGTCTTGCAGTATTTAGTTGAGTTTACATTGTAGCCTAACAAAGAAAAAGAATAAGATCTTTTCAAGCAAAGTAACTTTTCAGGTTTACTACTTGAACTTAGAGTTTCATTTACTATAATTCTCATTGTTACTGTTATTTGCAAAGCTCTGTACTCTGAAATCCTCCGCTTTATGGATCAAAAGTTATCTTAAGTGTTTCCACACTAGACAGAATTTCAACAGCTTTGACATCACTGACAGTTCTAAGAGCAATCCATGTGGGTAAAAAGCTGGCTGGAGAAAGAATCTGGTAAAATATTAACAAATAGAGCGCATTGGCACTGGCTCTTGCTTCAGTCCAACTCTAAGAAGAGCTAGAGACAGACTCATGATTTCTTTTCTGTTACATAAAACTTTTCATCTTTTGAAGTGCTTCTCAAACATTAACTAATCCCCTAGTTACGTTTTCTTCACTTAAAAATTCTTCTGCTGAATAGGAACTTGTTTGAATTGGTGTTCTTTCAGAAGCACTGTTAGCCATAAGCAAATATCTAGTGACAAATTTTTAAAATGATATTTTCCATTTGGGGAACTTTCTGTTAGCTCATGCAACATGTCTGCCTGTATCTTTCTAGTTCTGGGGAAAAAAAAAA
>VXAV01009770.1:81380-102566 GCA_013399715.1 Alectura lathami
GGCCGGCGGCGTTGGCCGGGCTGCTCGGGCCGGGCTGCTCGGGCCGGGCAGGCCTCCGGCGGCTCCTCCGTCTCCTGCGGTGTTCCAGGCTAGCGTAAAAGCACGAGTGGGGCAGGGGGAGGAAGCTTGTGGGTGAAGGGGTCGGTTCTTGGAGCTCCTGAAGGTGACTTGTCGACGTGTACGGGGAAACTTTCTCCAAAATGTGCAGCACATACTGCTAAATCTCGCGTTTTTGCTTCGATATAAGCCAGCTGCCCACGTGTAGTAACTCATTCATTGTACATCGGTCTGTTTTGGACGATGCAGTTCTGTCAGAAATATGATCGTCGTCTTCTCTCTTCTGCTGTTCTTGTTCCTATTTGATTTTCTTTCAACATTCCTCCCCTGGCATGGGGTTCACACTGCAGAACGCATTTTTCCTGGCTCAAAGCTTTATTGTAAGTCTTAAACTGAAAGAGGCTGTGTTACAGCCGATTACATTAACTTCCTTCAGAGAGCAGTGTTGGAGGCTTTGAAGCATGCCTTGCCTTGAAAAACAAAAGAGAAAAATCTCAATCCACTTCAGCAGAAGGTTAACATTTTCCCGCAGCTTCTATGCTTCTTGAGACAAACAGAAAATAATGTCTGTTGAAAAGCTGCATTTAGTGGATGAATTTAGAGGTCAAAGGCTCTACAGGGAGAGTAGGTGTAAAATGGTATTTTTTCAAAAATGATACAGGGAATCTAGGGACTTTGTATAAATCAAGTCTGCTCATTTGGAAATCAGCAGAACTATGTTGATTCCATGAGTAAAGCCTAACAACGGTTCTGAGCCAGATTGCGCTTCCCATGAAGCGGTGCATTTTTAAATAGAAAACACACCACCACTTTCCATTTGTCTTGTGGTCAGTGGAACAGATTCAGCCTTGAAACAGAAAGAGACAGTTAAAAGGCCTTTGTTAAATTGAAGCTATAATGCACAGATTGACAGTAGCCAAATAGTTTCAGAAATGAAAAGCATCCTGTGTTTGCTTATATTTTGTAGAGTTTTTTGTTTGGAGGCAGATGTTACAGCTCTCTACAAGCAAAGTTTCTATGGAATGACAGTTTTATCTGTAAATTTGAGAAGTGATAATCAGAGACTAGGAAACCTGGATTATGATGTAGTCAGATTTACAAGCTAAGAAAGCAAACCTTTTGTCAATATCTGTGCTGAAGGAAGCTGTGAAGGAGTTGTGGATGTTTCATTTTGAGATGACGAGCTCCCAAACAGATCAAGATTTGCACTGCCTAGAATCAGCAGCAGAACTGTCTGTAAGGATTCTGCTCCACCGCGATTACAACCATCAAAATAACAGTGGAAAAAAAAAAAAAAGTGATATGTTGCTGTCTACTGTGTGTCAGGCAAAACAGGACGTTTTGTTTTGCTTTTTCCTGTTTTTTTTTTGTTTGGTTTTTGTTTTCTTCTCACTTTCTTCTTCCTTCCCAACCCCCAACTTCCCTTACTTCATTTTAGGTGAACATAGGTCTAGCAGAATAAGAAAACTATCCTCTTTGGGATCGGAAAAGAGATTGAGCTTTCCTCTCCTCTTTCCTTTCTTCCCCCTTCTCTAAAAGTTTACAGTCTCAGTTGTACAGCTGCCAGAGATGGGGAAAAACAGTGATTAACGTTTTTCTGTTTGGTTTGTTATGGGTGGTGTATCAGTGTACTGACGAACAACTTTTTAAATGCAGTGGAGAGCAGTCTTTAAATGTAAAAGTTTAATAATAGCATGAAGCTGACTTGATATCAGTAGGTATCCATTACCTGGAGGACAAGGTATAACGTGGTTGGAGCTGAAAACTGGCATCAGTAAACAAACCAGCCTTGTCGAGTGGCTGATGTGGGAGGTAGATAACCAGAGCACAAGTATAAAATGATGAAAGTTACTGGTCAATAACACCAGAAGGGATTGTTAGTTATTACTGGTCTGAAACAGAATGAGTCAGCAACGCAATATCATTGCAAAAAAAACTATTGTGTAAATCCAGTAAGGTGGTAGGTTAGGCCTGAAGAGGTTACTATTGGACTGGTATGTTCGGAGTTCTGGTGGCTGAGATTTTTTTTTTGTGTGTGTGTGTTTTTTGTCTTCTTCCTTCCCCCAGATTAAAATAAATAAATAAATCAAACTGTCTGTGAAGAATTCACATAATTATATTAAAACAACAGGAAAAACAGAAGAAAAAGCTTGTTAGATGTCTGGTTGGATCCGACAAAATACAGCCTGAATAAGTTGGAGAGTTCTTTTTATCACTCTTATCTTTCTTGGTCTCCTTTCTTGAACTGCTACTGTTGTTCACCTTGCTTATCAATTTCTTACGTCTATTTGCTGTAGTCCAGTCTCCTTTAAAACAGCTGTAGAAACAATTTTCTTTCCTGGTGCTATGTCACCTACTTCAAAAACTGTCAATGTATGTAGTCTAAAAGCGATCTACGGAAGAGAAGGAGTCTGTAGTATACTGACATACTGAAATGTACCATTTGGGGTCGAAGTGGACCTTTAAAATAGCCTACCTGAGTACTGTCCGTCCAGGAGGACCAAAGACGTTGGTAGCCATCATGTCTACTGTAACCACCCTTTGATCAAGGATTACCTTATTCGTGATTTCTTCTCTTCTCAGTCGAGTTTTGTACCATAAATCATCTCTACTATCTGCCACTAGATCCATAATTTGTATGTTATCTTTGATGTAGGCATCTGGAGCTCTTCCCATCAAGCCTAAAACTTTCCAGTTCTCCGTGTGTATAAATCCTTAAGCTGTGGCTCTTACTACCCGTTTACCCAGCTAAAATCAGTTTCTTGGCTCTTGTTCTACATTTTGACAGCATCTTTTTTTCTGCCTTTGACACAGTCTTGCTCAACTGTTTTCATAACATGCTGGCTTTGCTGATAAACTCTATTTCTTCATGATGTCAGAACAACATCTGGCTGAGGTTGGCCATGCCTGGATGGAGCTTCCCTGACACTCCAGGGGAAGGAACAGTTCTGGAAGTGTTCAGTCTCCTGAAATAGAAATCGTATTTCTTTCGTCAGAGATCATCACATAAAAAGCTGAGGCATAAAATTGAATCATAATCACAGTATCATTTTGTAGGGCTCTTGTATTATGCCTGGATTGTAAGCTCCGTGCCTGAGATCCATTATTTCTCTGCCTCCAGCGCAACTGCGGCAAGTACAGCGGAGCTGTGGTCTTCCATCAAGTTTGCCAGCTTTGGTGGCGACACCAGCGCTCAAACTGACTCGCTAGCTTTTGCGAGTACAAGAGCTGAGAAGCTCCTTGTCAGAGTCGGCTGGGCCTGTTACTGCCAGCTTTGATTTTTGGGGTGTATTTTCTCAGTAAGGGCCTTAAGCTGTTTGGCCTTTATTGTTTCCACTTTTAAATGAACACTCGAAGTGGAACGGAAATCCTGTTCTCTGGGGTATCGAACACAAGACCGAGCAACCCGAGATGTCCTTCAGAAAGCGCTTCTGGTCTTGCTCCCAGAGGGGGTGGGCTGGGTGAGGTAATCATCTCTCCTGCCTCAGAGCCTTGCATAATTCCAGTTACTCCACAGATCTGAATGAAGATAGCTGCTGAAGGCAAGAAGAGTAAAAGAGGTCAGGCAGCCTCTGTGGAGGTGCGAGCTGTCTGGGCTACACCTCAGTAAAAGCCTTGCGAACCGGACGGCCTTGCTTTCCCTGCAGGTCCCCGTGAAGGCACCTCTGAGTGACTGCCTGAGCAATGGGAGGCCTGTTTCTTGCTCAGAAAACTCAAATCTCTGAAAGAGGCTGCAAAAACACGCCTAAAGGGAATTTCTTGGGTTGGAAAAACAACTGTCCACGTGCTTATCTCAGAGTACCTGTCAATGCTGTTTTTCAGGGAGATGATCAAGCACCAGCAGTACTTATGGGAGTGCCTGCCTGGCATTATGGAGTGTAATCTGTGGTGGACATCAAACTTCAGGTCTTCCATTGCAAAGCCTTTCCTTCAAAGCTATTAAGGATTTAAAATGGCATTATATATATAATGGCCTTAAATCTATTAAGAATTCTAGCTGTTCAAACACCTAACTTTGGTTTTGATTTTTACTTGTTAAAACTCCCACACGTTAACTCTAGAGAATATTTTGCCTCACCAGAAGGATTTAGGGATGTACTGTGAATGCTTACTACATCTTTTGTTCATGCAACCACTTGTCTATTTAGATATGTATCTCTCTTTTTTCCTGTAACTTGTCTGCTTAGGATCTACTAACTATAATCAGGTTAACTTGTCTTATTTCTGCTTAGTTAATATATTTTTGATGTGAGGCAGAACAAGTTGTGTGTGTTGGCTGTGATACGAGCTCTCATCTGATGCTGTGGTACGTGTAAGTGGCCTGTCATGCTGTGTGTGGAGCATGATACTCCCATGTGTTGTACAGGATGGAGCCTTAGAACGCAAATTCCTGGTGACAGTAGCTAGGGTTTTCCCTGATCTGGAATCCAGGTCAATTCTGCCAAATCTTGTTTTAAAGCTCCACCCTCCATCCTATGTACTTGTTCCTCATTCCCAGTCCTCTGAAGTATGGCAGTGTAGAGTTCTGTGTTTTGGGAAAAGCTTTATGTAAAACTTTCTTCTCATTACAGGTATTTTAAAAAAAAAAATGCTAAACTGTTTTGTAATCTTTGTGGTTTTCCTTCTTTGTATATGTGACTTTTTTTTTTGGCTGTTTTTCCTCTAACAAACTTTCTGATTATTGATTCTTAAGTTAGTATTTCGTTTTGGAATGATTGTAGAACTTGTTTTGCTGCTTGCAAGGTTTGCCTTGTAATTATGTATTTTACTCTATGTATTTCATAATTTCCCCACCCACCTCTGCTCCAGCATGTTAATCTCTCTTTCCTGCTGACTTTAAAGGGAGGCTGCGCCTTCAGTAGAGATAGACCTGTTCACTGTTCTAGCTGTCATGTAGAAGCTGGTGGTTCTCTGGGCTCAGCACTCCTTCAGCATCAGTTTTCTTGTCCCCATTGTCTCCACAAATCCTACAGTCCACTTCATTAGTTGGAGTATCTTTTTGAGCTAGAGCCTCCATGGGCTGTTTTCTGTGTGGGTGTTTCCTCCTGCAAAGACACTTGTTTGTCGCAACATGTTAGGAAGGCAAGAGATGCGTATATTCTCCTTCTGTGTGAAGTCTTACTAGTCTTACTCCTTTCTTGGATCGCAGTTAACAGGGAGAAGTTAAGAGATGGAAGACGTGGTGATTGCAGGCATAGCAGGAAAGCTGCCAGAATCTGAGAACTTGCAAGAGTTTTGGGAGAACCTTCTTAATGGAGTTGATATGGTCACAGAGGATGATCGGAGGTGGAAACCAGGTGAGCACTTACTGTCTCTCCTTTTGGAGGTCAGAGTTTTTCAGAGGAGTTATCCTGTGAAAGGAAAAGATTAATCAGATACAAAATCATGCCAGAGCTTTTGAATTCACTTGTGGTACACAACCAAGAAGTTCAGGAACAGAGTGCTTCTACAGAGGTCTTAAGTAATGCATTTTATAGCCATACCCCATTCAGCCGTAGCTGATAGATAATACGTAGGTTGCTTCCAGAGAAAAGCACGCTCCTGACAGAGCAGCTACACAACATGAATCTTAGACCTGCTCTTGATAGCTGTGGCAATAAGACTGCTCTGGTTTTCTGGGCTCAGAAGTTGCAGAGGGCCTCCATTTCCATGATGTATGCCTTTTTAGAATGTTCTTTTCTTCTGATTATCCTTCTGAAATCAAGCTAGTGTTTTGCAAAAGTGGTAAGGAGCTTTTCTTTTTATTCTAACTGGAACCACTGATTCTTAGTCTGCTTATGTGCTTGACAAAGTGCAAATGCTTATAACCAGATAAATGGATACCTTTTGCTGCCATATCCAGGAAGGTCTTAAAAATAAAAATTGTTTTTGGTAATGTGGCATTTTAATTTCCAAATGAGATGAAGAGAGATGAGTGGACAGGTGTTTCTGCAGCACTTTTGTTGCTGCAATGGGAAAATGATGTTTTTCATGTAACTGAGAATCAGCTGTGGTCATTCTGTACTTTGTCTCAGCTGGTACCTGCTTCAAAACTGATGTAATGTGATGTGGTGTTGAATTTTTCTAACAGGAATTTATGGACTGCCCAAGAGAAATGGAAAGCTCAAGGACATAAGCAAATTTGATGCCTCCTTTTTTGGGGTCCACCCTAAACAAGCTCATACGATGGATCCTCAGCTTCGTCTGTTGTTGGAAGTTTCTTATGAAGCTATTTTGGATGGAGGTAAGCAGGTGAATGACTGAAGAGGGAGAATTGTGCTATACTGCTTTTGTGCAGCAGGTGCAGACATGCACCTGTGTGATGGGATCACTAACAAGAAAGCCCTCACAGCAGAGAGGAGACTGAAGAATTGGTTCGAGGGTTAGAACAAAGCAATTTTCTCTGTAACTGGAACTACACTGACTGCCAGAAAACTTCTGTTGGTGTGATACAGTGGAACCAATACTACAGAAATATTTAGTCAACAGTACTAGGGCTTTCTGTACGTTGGTGTCCCTATACTCCTGCTCTGCTGTACTGTTGCATAATAAATGTCTTTATTAAAGGCACATGGGATCATTGTCGTGGAAAGGGAAGACGACTCCATAAGAATTCTCATCCATGGTTTACAGAAAGTTTTGTCCAGGGAGTATGCTTTCAGAAATAGGAACCTCCTTTCTCCATCAATGCCAGTGTTGTGAGTTTCTTAGTTACTTGCCCACAGAGCCAAAAAGTTAATTACTCATCTTAATCAGTTCCATGCCTGAACATAAGAAGCACATGGAAAAAGTTGTAACCAGTTCACTGGTAATGACACATTAACACTTGCTGCTCTGCTACTGAACCTCAGTCTCAAGGCTTGAATAGTCTTCTTGCCTCCAGAACTCCTGTAGCACAAGGAAGACACAGCAGAGATTATTGCGAGTTGAGTTTGCCATGTAGTTTTCTTGTACTGCAAATCTGGACTTTGCATGTGTATAGAGATAGAAAGGGAGAAAGCTGCAGCACATAAGTATGTGTGTGCTCACATGACATTCTATCTGCTTCTTTTCTTTGCACCAGAAGTCTGCTGTTAGCTTATCTGATCGGCATTTATATCTTTCATGGTTGAACACTTCTATGTAAGACTCTAGCAATGCCCATCTAAGTCAAAAAGCTATCTCGGGGCACAGTATGGTTTGGCCAAAAGCTAATGCCAAGGTTCTGATGGACTCTTACAATAAACAGATTGAATAAATATGAGATCTGCAGAAGACCTGTGATTGAAACAGGTAGACAGGTATCTATAGGTAAGAGAGCAAAGCAGCAGGCCTGCCTTGGAAGGAATTGTGTAAAGTTGTATTTCCTGAATTTGATGCCAGCAGGACCTGATACCTCCCCAGTTTTCCCCTCATTATGAGTTTATCAGGTGTAATCTACCTTCCAATATCCCTACAGGTATTAATCCAGCTACCCTCCGTGGCACAGACACAGGTGTATGGGTTGGTGCAAGTGGTTCAGAAGCTGCTGAAGCCCTTAGCCAAGATCCAGAAGAGCTTTTGGGATACAGTATGACTGGCTGCCAGCGTGCTATGCTTGCCAACAGGATTTCGTACTTTTATGATTTAACAGGTAAGTGCCCCTAGACCTGTCAACGCTGATCGGTAATTGCGATTTCAGTATGGTTGTACCACTGTTTCTATAGAGGGGGCGATGGATATGATGACAGGCTTCTAGGATGAAAAAGTAGCATGCAATTGTAAAGCAGCATGTGAGAAGCAAAAACTATATTGTAACTGTATGTTAAGACTCACTATAAGGCTTTATACTTCAGTTGTTGAAGTATATATGGGTATATCTGGCATTCATCTGAAAGGTAATGATGTCAGGAGGCCTTCACAAAAAGACCTGCGTCTTTCTCTGCCTTTAAGACTGCTATTTGGTATCAAACCTTGTAGAAGTCAGCAAGCCCAGAGACAAACTGACTGGAATCATAGAATGGCTTGGGTTGGAAGGAACCTCAAAGATCATCTAGTTCCACTCCCAGTACCGACTGGAACAGGTGACTCTTTTTGAATAAAGTGAGAGAATGGGGGAGGCAACAGACTGAAACAACTGAAGGTATAGACGTGGTTTGAACTGTGTGTGTGGCATTGAAGACAGAGGGATAGGAGTTGCTCTGAAGAGCAGTAGAGAGCAGGGATCATGACAAGGTTAGTAAGTGGAAGTGGGTTTTTTGGTGTTTTTTTTTTTAACTGCTGAAAATGGGGAGAAGGTGTTACTTGCCTGTGATGCTATAATGTCTTTATATTTGGTGGAGATAGAGAAGAAATTCTAAAAGGCATGCTTAAAGCTGAACTGTTTGCATGTTTTTGTGTGCTTGTTTGTTGTTGTTCCCATTCTAATTCCCTTTTACCTGGCAAGCAGGCAGAGATGGTAAGTCTTGTCTCCCAGTGTATCATGATTACCTTTTAATGTTCTGAAGCAACTCACTGCTTTTTTAATGCGTTTGTCCTGTGATCCCATCCTGTAGTCTTTAGAGGTTGTTTTTTTTCCTGTTCATTCTCTAAAATTGAAGTGAGTGTTTTGTTTTTATTCCCTAAGGACCAAGCTTAACTATTGACACAGCCTGCTCCTCCAGTCTCATGGCTCTAGAAAATGCTTATAAAGCAATTCGTCACGGACAGTGTAGTGCAGCTCTTGTAGGAGGGGTCAACCTTCTGCTGAAGCCCAACACGTCTGTGCAGTTCATGAAGCTAGGCATGCTTAGTCCTGATGGTGCCTGCAAGGCTTTTGATGTTTCAGGTAAGGAAGTAAGATAAATTGCCTTGTTGTATGAACGGAACTTATTTCTGAGTCTGTGATGTGATGGTCTAGTAATAGTGCAGATAGCTGGTCTTGTTGTTGTTCTCAGGTGCACTGTTTGGGGCATAACCTGGACTTTATTTCTGTTGCATGCTTCCTTAAACCTAGAAAATTACCCGTGGAAAACAAACAGTATAGTTTATTTCCATGCCAGTGGGGAGAGGAAATAATTATCTCTTGATGGCTTTCTTTCATCATTTGTGATGAGAAGTGAGCCTTTCTAGGACATCAATTTGAAAAAGAAAATGCATATTGTACTTAAAAAAAGCAATCTGTTTTAAGCAGTAGGTCAAGAATGAAATGACCTTGGAGCATGGTATTTTTGCTACTTCATTCAAAGCAGAACAGACTAGTGACTTGTTCTTTGTTCTCAGGAAATGGATATTGTCGCTCTGAAGCTGTTGTTGTTGTTCTCTTGACCAAGAAATCTATGGCTAAACGCATGTATGCCACGATAGTCAATGCTGGGAGTAACACTGATGGCTTTAAGGAGCAAGGTAAGCATTAGCCTCTGGAAAATGAGATACCTACAGAACTGTTCAGTCTACAATCTGTCATCAAAGAAGTAATATTTTAGGGTTCCTCTTCTCCAGGATGTTTGAGAGTTTTTCATTGCACGAGGTTTAGGCCCCTGTTTTGTAAAGGAATGGAAAGAGACATGGTAATTGTTACTATACAGAGCAGCAGGAGTGTTCTGTTGCTGGTATAGCCTTCTTCAGGATATACCTGCACAGACAGTAAAAATGTAGACGTTGAGACTGAAAGGCTGTTCTCCTGCTGCCGTCTTGTTTCTTCCACTCGTGGAGATGCAGAGTCTCACACATTCTTGATCCAAATGTTGTGTATTCCGTTAACCAGTAGCCTCCCATGGTACTCTAAGTCATTGCTTTAGTTCTGGTTCTATTGTTCTTCTTCCTAAGAGCCTGAGAGGATTAATTGCCTTTGTTGCAAAGGATGTAGGTGTGATCCTTGAAAAGGTCTCTCTTCCTTTTGAACCTGGCAGCCCCAACCTGTTGAATGGGTGCTAAAAGCAGAACGGGAAGCATCTGGTGTGGGAGAGGAATTGACAGCAGTTTTGGTCCTAGGTGTGACATTCCCATCTGGAGAGATGCAGCAGCAGCTGGTCAGCTCTCTGTATAGAGAGTGTGGTATCAAGCCTGGAGAAGTGGAGTATATTGAAGCTCATGGGACAGGCACCAAGGTCAGTGTGGCTTCTTCGGTTTTGGGGTGTTCTCTTCCCTTGCACCTCTTCCTACACTTTCCCATCAAACTATTCTTTGTTCTTTCAATGTAAAGATGAAGGAACTGCATTTCTCTCTTCCACCAGGAATATGTGTTGCTTCTCTACTTTTGAATTTAATATAGACTTCTGTCATGGGTTAATTAAAGGCTGTCCCATTGTCCATGTTCAACCAGATGAACTCTGAGATCTGGCAAATCAGAAACTGCCTCTCCCACCTCCCCCACCCCCTTTTCACAGAGGCCAGGTAGAGGAGTGAGAATGGAGGAGGCACAACTGAGGCGAAAGATTATTAGTTTACTAAAAGTGGCAAAGGAATGCAAGATAATACAATATGAAAGGAATTAAGAGCAATAAATCTTATCAAACTGGAAAGTACGGGAGTGTCTCCTGACCTATGTATGTCCACAATGGATCAGAGCGATCGGAGGCGAAAGAGGTGGGGAGCAACTCCTGGAACCTGGAAACCGCATGGGAAGGGACAGGAGCATTCTGGGGGCTGTGGTTTCCCTTTAGCAGCCCTCCCTCCTGTGTCAGCTTATTACTTGATGTCATGATATGGAATACCTGTGAAAAACCGTGACAACATCTTAATCTCTCAGATCTTTCTTTTGTGGCGTGTTCAGAAAGTACTGACTAATAGCCATTCTGATTATTTTCTTGCTAGGTTGGAGATCCACAGGAAGTAAATGGCATTGTAAATGTATTCTGCCAATGTGAGAGAGAGCCACTGTTGATTGGATCAACCAAGTCAAACATGGGTCATCCAGAGCCTGCCTCTGGGCTTGCTGCGTTAGCCAAGGTAACGTGTGACTGGGGAGGGAAAGCATGGGGGGTTGAGGGGTGGGCTGGCAGCGTGTGTGTGTGCTAAAGAAAATCTGCAGTGATACAGGATAAAAGGTGTACACTGGTAATGAGAAGAAGTCAGGTGATTCTCACTCATTACCTACTCCTTGTTTCACCTGCAAATACTTCTAAAAGCTCAGGTAGCTATTCTGCAAGCTGGATGACCAGGTGACCTGCTGTGTGTACCTGCAGGTGCATGCGTGCACAAACACTGTAATTCCCCCCTCCCACTCAGCACAGTAATACTCCTGTAGAGCTTAGAATAAGGGCTTTGGTGTCATCTTATTGGTCATTCTTACATTGGAACTTCTGTCTGAGCTCTGCGGTAGGTCATCTGGATTCACAGGGGAGGTAGAAGTAGAGGGATTTACATGTTCAGAGCAGTTGCAGTGACCAAAGATAAGAAGCACTTAGGGTTTTCAGTGCCGAAAGAGCAGTTAATCCTTTGGGCTGTTTATCAGGGATGTATTGTCTCCTCTCCTCTGTCCCTCTTGTGTTGGTGAGCTCTTTGGGATGAGGTTATCAGCTGGAATAACTGAATGTCTTAGTAACGAGCCTGCTAGCCACTGCTGAAGGCAGGCAATCTGTCTCTGAACCCTGGCTGCTAAACTACTTAGCAAAGAGCTGGCTACTGTTTGTGGTTGGTTATAAGCTTATTATTGACAGCCTTAGAGCCATGTGAACTGAAGTCACATATGCTATCATATGTGCTTTGAGATGCTTTGAGATGGTTATTGTGACCTGAAAGCATACAACTCGCTGTGAGTAGTCTTATCGACAAATAAAGTGTGGAAACTGCAATGTTTGTCTCTCTGTAGAGGAAAGCTTTTTTTTTTTTTTNGAAAACTTTTTTTTTTTTTTTTTTTTTTTTGGCACCTCTGTCACCCAGACTGACACCTTCTTTGTAGAAAGGGTGATGACTGATTCATGAAATAAACCTCTCCGTCTCTAGTATGTTGTATGTTGTAAGCAGTTTGCTTAGTGCAGTTCTGCTCTGAGGACTTAACTGTCAGGACATGATCAAAGCTTTGAGATACTGTTTTTTGCGTTTCTGAAAGAGTGCAAAGATAAAGGACACGATTTCTGTTTGAAGACTTCTGTGACATAATTCTCTCACTTTTTCCCTCAGTTTTATCATTTAACTTTGTATCAGAATTTACAGCTGAGGGCGAGAGCCCATAGAATCCATCATGCCTGCTAGAATGTATTTTTGCTATGCATTGAAAATATTCCTGCTTTACGTGATGGCTCCTTGGAGGTGTTTTGTAAACCAACATCAGTGAAAGGTGGCCTTGTCAGCATCAGTTATTTGGTTTTGGAGGTCTTTGAAAGTACCTGAAACTATGTCTAGAATAGTATTGGAAGCTCTTTCTCTGTTCTTGAATCTTTGAAAGTTGGGTGGCACTTGACATTTTAACATTTGGAAGTTAATCAGAATGGCAGATTAGGCATCCTTGAGACAAGCCAGAAACTACGCTGAGCCTACTCTTTTCTAAGGCAGTGACTGTTTCAGGAAATACGCAGTTCCTGCAAACGCACTATTTCAGGATTCCGTAAAATGGTTTTGTCTGTGAGATGTCAGTTATGAAAGTAGAACTTGAAAGTCTCTGTCTTAAGGCCTGAAGAAAATCCATTTATTATGGAAAAGAAACCATGAAAGAAAACTACAGCTTGCCAAGGTCGCCTTACTTGCGTTGTCCCTGCCTTACCAGAGCTCATCTGCACTTTTGAACTCCTCAGCCTAACTGCTGTGCAGCAAAGACTAAGCTTCTTGTTGGCTGTAGTGAACACTCACTGTACTGCAGTCTCAGACGTGGCAGTCTGAGAGGACAAATATATAAGCTGTGTAAAGCAAAAGCAAGTTCACAGTGAACAGTATTGCAGGTGTTGGGTGGTGTGCATGGAAAAACTTATGTCGCCATGACTTTGTGACATGCTAACTGGAGATGAACTCATGCATTTGTGCTGGTTTTCCTCCCAGGTAGTTTGTGTCTGGCAGTCAGCTTGCAATAACTGTTTCCAAACCAGTGTCTGTTTATCTGCCAATTTTGTGGTGATGAAGGACCTGCCAAACACGCAGGACACATGGTGTTAGCATCTGACCTTGTCTGATTTGCTGGACTTGTGCAACAAAGGAGCGTGGGCTTGGTGTCATGGGCTGTTTGTAGCGTTGCTGTTGAAAGAAGGGAGTTCTTGCTTTTTCAGCATAGTTATTCTAACTCACATGATCTTTCTCTGCTTCTCTTTGGTTCTACTGGTTCTAATCCATCTGTTGCTTTTCTGAGTCAAGAAGACATCGTATGGGTGCAGAGCAGCAAGAAAACTTTCTCCAGTGCTTCAGTGTGGCTCTTCTGCAGTAAAGGCAGAAATAGGAGCATTTGTTCTTATAAGGAAGAGCACGTGTGGCCATCTGTGAATGGAGAGAGAAGGAGTGTGATGAAGGGGGTGCATCTGAAAGAGGAGAAAGAAAATGTGTTATTTTTAACAGCCAGGCTGCTTTTTCAGCAAGACTGCTTAGCTTTCCAGTTAGGAAGGGTCTGGAAGCTAGACTTAAAACCTACCACCTTTAACCACTGACTCTTTGCATGGCCTTAAAACTTAACCTAGGTGAAGTAGGTGCTACCACTACAGCATTGATAATGTTGGTCTGTGAAGGGTCCCTTTATAGAAACGTGGAGTTTCTAAAGTGAAGCTGCTTTCGTAATGCTACGCAGTCAATTGTAGTAAAACAACAGCAGCAAAAGAATGTTTGCCACGAGAAAATGTGGAATGCAGAATACCCTGTTCTGTCTTGCAGGTCATTCTCTCTCTGGAACATGGGCTGTGGGCTCCAAATCTTCATTTCAATGCTCCAAATCCAGATATTCCTGCTTTACACGATGGCTCCTTGGAGGTGGTTTGTAAACCAACACCAGTGAAAGGTGGCCTTGTTAGCATCAATTCTTTTGGCTTTGGAGGTTCTAATGCTCATGTCATTCTGAGGCCAAATGAGAAGAAATGTCAGCCTCAAGAGACTTGTAACTTGCCAAGACTGGTTCAAGTTTGTGGCAGAACACAGGAAGCTGTGGAAACGCTGATTTGGGAAAGCAGAAAACATGGAGGATGCAGTCCATTTTTAAGCCTGCTCAGTGATATCTCTGCAATTTCTGTATCTTCCATGCCCTACAGGGGCTACACACTAGTTGGCACTGAGAGTGACATAAAAGAGGTTCAGCAGGTTCAAGCGTCTGGTAGACCACTCTGGTACATCTGCTCAGGTACGTGCATAGCAATGTGTCCAGGCTTCTGCATTCTTCTGTAGAAATGAAGCTGGGATAGTTGGGTCTTGTGCACTAATGTTGTTTTCCGCTCTCCAGCATTAGAAACTGTCGTGGCAGCCCTGTGATATGTATAGGAGAACTGTTTTTCCTGTGGTTTTTAGCTAAATTGGCAGGATTAGAGCTTTTGATGACGACAAAGTCCAGGAGAATGAAAAAGCAGTGCCCAGTTTAGTGGCTGTTGGAAACATTCTTTATTTTTGGGATTTATTTTATTTTGGGCTTTATTCTTGGGATTCATTCATTACTAAAGCAGGTGTGTGATGTCCATGCCCTATTATGGAGTGTTAATAAAGCACATTTTCTCCTTGCTTATCCTGCAGGCATGGGAACGCAGTGGAAGGGGATGGGCCTGAGCCTTATGAAACTGGATCTGTTTCGCCAGTCTATTTTGCGCTCAGATGAGGCTTTGAAGAACACAGGACTGAAGGTCTCAGACCTGCTTCTGCATGCAGAGGAGAACACTTTTGATGACACTGTGCATGCATTTGTTGGACTAGCTGCTATTCAGGTGAGACTCACATGACTGGTGGAGGGAGGGGGTCATGGGCACATGAGCACACTCTGCTAATGCATCTGGTTGGTAACACAGTGCCATTTAACGAAAGTTTGTGTAATCAGCAAATGGTAGACACCTGTTAGAAATCTCTCTCTGATAGGCGAGTGTGTTGCACCCTTGACAGTTTTGGGCCCTGTTATTTGCAAGATGCTTGGAGGAATATTGACCTAAACTGTTTAGTATGTGTATCTTAGTGCATGTATGTAACGTGGGGTAGCTTTTCTAAGAAACTTAGGAATGCCAAAAGTTCTGTGTAAATGTTTGTGCTGAGGAACAAGGTTGCATAGAATGCCTTCTAAAACTTGCTCTAAAAATGAGCTAGATGATGTTGTATGAAGTCTTTAATTCTAGATGAGTGTTAAAGTGGGATTCACTGTCTCTTAATAAGCTAGAGGCAGAGCTTTTAAAGTGATCTGGAAGGCTGGGCGTGGCTCTTAGTTTGTATGACATGCTCTTGGCAACCTCCTGTTGGTCGGAATAGCTTCCTAGTGAAGAGGGCCAAACAATACTGGAATCAATGATTCTTGAGGTGCTTTGAAATGAGGCTGGAGCCCCTGTTATCAGGGGAAAAAAGCAGTGAGGCCAAGAAGAAAGTCTGTACAAAAAGTGATTTTGTAATGTGCTCAGCACTACTACGTACCTTTTGAATCCTTACACCTACTTACTCTAGCATGAAGTCACTAACTCTGCTTTTCCTTGCAGATTGCCCAAATTGATATACTGAAGGCTGCAGGTCTGCAACCTGATGGGATTTTGGGCCACTCAGTGGGAGAACTAGCTTGTGGCTATGCGGATAATTCCTTAAGTCATGAAGAAGCCATTCTTGCCGCTTATTGGCGGGGGCGATGTGTTCAAGAGGCCAAATTGCCCCCAGGAGGAATGGCTGCTGTTGGTAGGTATACACTTAACAAAAGAGTTATGCAAGAAAGTATATCTGATCTCTGTTGTGTGGCCTTAGCACAAATTAGTCTCTGAAATGTGTTTGTGGAAGCAATTGGGTCTGTAAAATTTTGCCTGCTGTAGCCTCTTTTTCTTCTGACATGGAACAGATTATAAAACTTTGAAGTTAATACAACGGTGGTAATATCTGACCTGGAATACAGCAGAGTTTTGGAAGGTCATCCTCCAAAACTAAGTGGAAACAAAGAGATTTATTGGCAGGTGGCAAATGACAAAGTCCCAATTTCCTTCAAAAGAGCTGTGAAAAATTGAAGGCACTGGGTTTTTGTCTCTTGATTTTTAAGAAATGTAGATATTTCTGAAGTCTGCAAGAATGAAAGAAACCAGTAAGACACTGTTATGTAGTGGGCAACTGGCTAGCAGAACTTAACGCCATTAGCACTTGCTTCTGCCTACTAGCACTTAGGAGGAAACTTTGTCCTGGGCAAGCTCTGTTTGTATTTCATATTTCAGTAAATCTTACTGTTTTGGCCTCTACTGAGTGAAATTTTGAGCTTCGAACCCAGTTGTTTGTCCTCTGTAGATTCATGGTGACTTATGCTACCAAAAGTCATCTTATTTTTAAACGTGATTGTTTTTCTGGTTTTTAGGACGCAGTGATCAGTTAAAAACTGTGAAACGCTTCAGAGGAAAGCTGTTGCACGTCTAATGCAATGAGTTTGACTATATCACTTGTTATAATCCTAGTCTTCGTATTTTAACCAATGCTATAAAGGACTGACTACCTAATTCAGCTTAATTTTGCTCAATATTAAATTCATGACACTTTATCACAGAACTTATCATAGAGCACTGCATGCATGTAATGTTTTTCATAATGTGGTTTTTTGAATTCAAACTCCTACTGTGACTTTGTATCTATGTAATACACGGCCACATCCTGTACTTGTTAAGCTAGTTTAGAGTTGTGAACATCTGTGTAGATTTTGCAGCTCTCAGTTTCTGAGTTGAAATCACCTGTTCTGTCTGCTGGCCCAGCTCTGATTGCTGAGGGCAAGACAAGACAACACAACCCAGTCTAGCTTCTTTGGAAGTGTGCGCGAGTTTCGTCCTGTTTCCCTGCCTTCCCTTAATGGGAATCAGAATCACAATCTTTTCTTCCACTTGCTTGTAGATGTCATCAAGAATAATTTGTTCCATTACCTTCCCAGGGATGGAGGTGAGGTTGACTGGCCTGCAGTTTCTCAGGTCCTTTGTTGCCCTGTTTTTGAAGACTGGACTGATGTTGGCTTTTCTGCAGTCTTCAGGCCCCTCTCCCATTCTCCGTGACCTTTTCTGACAGAACGGTTTGGCAGTCACTGCTGCCAGATGCCTCAACACTTGTGGGCGTGTCCCGTTGTGGCCGTGGATTTGGGTGCACTGTGTTTGCCTAGATGATCTCTAACCAGGTCCTCCTTGACCAGGGGGTTGTCCAAAGACTTGGCCTTCTCGTGCTTAATACCACAATGATAAAAAGAGCACTAAAGCCATGAAATAAATATTGTTTGCTTTTGCAGAATCACTTTTGGCAGAGGGAGGATGTCTGTGTTCCTTCTGAGAATCCATTCCAATTCTGTAAAATGCCAGACGGAGCGTTCATGAGGCTCACTGCTAGAAGCACTTGTGTTGTTTTGAACTCTTTGTTCTGCAGGTCTGACGTGGGAGGAATGTAAGCAGCGCTGTCCGCCAAATGTGGTACCAGCCTGTCACAACTCTGAAGATACTGTCACTGTTTCAGGGCCTCTGGTAAGCAAGGAACTGATGCAGTGCATGCTGTGTCTGTGAGTGGAACCTTTGAAGTTCTAGTCTGAAGAAAACATGAAGCTGAGTTAAGGCTCAGGTGCTTGGAAAGAGAAGCAGGATTAAAATGGTGGGAGGGGACATGGTGCTTAAGCACTCAAAAGTTCTCGGAGGGGAGGTGGTGTTATTGCCACAGCAGGCTGGTAATTAGATTGCTGAATATCCATATAGCCATGGGCATTA
This sequence comes from Alectura lathami, assembly GCA_013399715.1. Lineage (NCBI taxonomy): Eukaryota > Metazoa > Chordata > Aves > Galliformes > Megapodiidae > Alectura > Alectura lathami. Next base: position 99,146 of record VXAV01009770.1, read on the forward strand.
TGAGTGATGAATTATAATACTGAGAAGGACAATAACCTCGTTACAGGTACAGCCGTCTGTAAGTGGCACGTGATAAAGGGCATGGAGGGAGTACAGTGACTCAAACACACCCCAGATATGTTGTGAGCTGTTATTTTTAGTTCTTACATTCTTGTTCTCAGGATTCCGTGAATGAGTTTGTAGCCAAACTGAAAAAAGACGGGGTGTTCGCCAAGGAGGTGCGCAGCGCTGGAGTTGCGTTTCATTCTTACTACATGGCATCTATTGCGCCAGCGCTGCTCAGTGCCCTGAAAAAGGTAATACTGCTGAATCATGGTCTGCATGACTTATGCTGGGGCACCTGGATTTCAGGGTTGGTGATCTTGAGTTAAGAGGGTTCCATTTTTTTTTTTTAAGAGGGGAAGGAAATCTCTTGAAGACCATGTAGACATGTGAGACCTAAGGTTTGAAGTCCTATCACCTTAAGCAGAAGGCTGACCTCAGCAATCAAGATAAGAAAAATGTCCCACAAAAAGGGAGTGAGGGCTGCCTGCTTTTGCCTGTCTTGCTGTTACCTGTAACTTCCTCCTCTCCCTCTCCCTCATCTGTCTGCAGGTCATTCCACACCCTAAACCTCGTTCAGCACGGTGGATCAGTACATCTATCCCTGAATCTCAGTGGCAGAGTGATCTTGCTAGGAATTCCTCTGCAGAGTATCATGTGAACAACCTAGTGAATCCCGTGCTGTTCCATGAAGGCTTGAAGCATATTCCAGAGAATGCTGTTGTAGTGGAGATTGCTCCACATGCACTTCTACAGGTATTGTATCTAACTATGTCAGTGAGGAGCCGTATCAGTATGCTACTGCAGGAAGGAGATCTTTTCCTTCTCTCTTTTAAACACCCTAGACCAAATTAAAGATTAGATAAAATTTAGGTCAGATATTCAGTGCTGGTTTTTTTGATTTAATAGCTGTTGTTTGGAAAATGCTTTAGGATGCTGCAGACTATAAAGGGCTGCTCCCTGGAGTAAGAGCTTAAGCTGTGGGTGGGGCACGAGTGGGAGGCTCAAGAGGGTGATCTTGTAGTTCTTGAAGTGCAGCTGTTGATTCCACAGGGCAATTTGCTTGGGAAAGGGAAGTTTGTGATTTGACAGAATTTCATAAACATTGCATATCTTCTACCTTTCTGGACAGGCAGCTTCTTGGGTGGCTGGCCAGGTATTTTGCTGCACTGCTTCCCTGTTAAAATGTGTGTGTTCTAGCACCTGTCACAGAACCCTTGGTGTAGAAGCAGTGTGGGAAAGCTTCTCGGGGTGGGGGGGAGTGNGTAAGTAGTTGTAATACTTATGTCCTGTTTTGACGTCTGTAGAAGGATGCTGCAGACTATAAAGGGCTGCTCCCTGGAGTAAGAGCTTAAGCTGTGGGTGGGGCACGAGTGGGAGGCTCAAGAGGGTGATCTTGTAGTTCTTGAAGTGCAGCTGTTGATTCCACAGGGCAATTTGCTTGGGAAAGGGAAGTTTGTGATTTGACAGAATTTCATAAACATTGCATATCTTCTACCTTTCTGGACAGGCAGCTTCTTGGGTGGCTGGCCAGGTATTTTGCTGCACTGCTTCCCTGTTAAAATGTGTGTGTTCTAGCACCTGTCACAGAACCCTTGGTGTAGAAGCAGTGTGGGAAAGCTTCTCGGGGTGGGGGGGANTGGGGTAGAAGCAGTGTGGGAAAGCAGTTTCTTTTTGGTGGGGTGGGGGGGGGTGGGGACGTCAGAGATCAAGTAGTAAGTAATGACTTTCACTAGTGATTTCTGGACTCTTCTTTACCAGGCTATCTTGAGGAGAACCTTGAAGCCAACTTGCACTATTCTACCTTTGATGAAGAAAGACCACAAAAATAACTTGGAGTTCTTCCTGACACAGACTGGGAAGATTCATTTAACTGGGTAAGGAGACTAAGAGAGCAAGGGGTGAGTGGGGTATCAGGAGAGAATTCAAGACTCCTCTCTAGCATGTGTCTTCACAAGGATTGAAATACCCCTTCAACAAACTTGAGAGAAGATGGGTTTACATATTTTATATGCTCACTTAAGAAACATTGCCTTGGGTTAGAGACTGTTTGGGCTGGGAAGGTCCCTTTCAAAGAGAAGTCCCGTTCCAGAGGCCTAGAAACCTGGAACTGACAATTAGAAATAAACTTTGCATCTCAGACTGTTAGAATTACAAATTTGGCTGCAGTAAATGTTCATGGAACTCCTGGAGATGTCTCAGATGTGGAGCCCAGGAACAATTACCATCTGACCTTTAAGTAATATGGTTGCATTTTTATTTCTGTATTTTTTTTTTTCCCCATTCCAATTGTCTTGATCCTTTTTGTTTTCCTAGGATAAATGTTACTGGAAATAACTTGTTCCCACTTGTGGAATACCCTGTCCCTGTGGGAACACCCCTTATTTCTCCATATATCAAATGGGACCACAGCCAGGCCTGGGATGTTCCAAAAGCTGAAGACTTTCCATCAGGTTCCAAAGGCTCTGCATCTGCTTCAGTCTACAATATTGGTGTGTTTTGTTTATTTGTTCACCTGCTTTACCTCTGCATTTTTATAAAACTAGGAAAGGGACACTCATAGCAGCATCCTTTAAGCCATTTTCTGAAGCTTAATGTATTTTTATTATTTTCAAAAAGACTGGATGTACTTCTGAAATGGAATAAAAGGATATGAACAGAGAAGGAAATCATCTTGATTCAAACTGACAGCAGTTTTTAAGAGCTGCATGTTTCCAAGCAGGATTGTTGGGGAAGCCACTAGAAGTGCCACTAGAAGTTGAGGGCAAAAGATCTCCTTATTTGTGAGGGTTATATTATTTTTATTCTGCCNCTTCTTTTTTCAGTCAAGTAGCGCACCTTATGGTCATCTTTATTCCTTTTTTTGTGGAGTGAGTCTGGAAATAGTGCTGGAGGATGGAGGCAATGAATGACCTCACAGTCCTGTCTCCCTTAATGTTTCTTGCAGGATCAACACAGCTGGAAGTACGAATCATGCCTGCTTCTCACAGCTTTGAAGTGTCAGGGAATGGGAATTTGGCTGTGAGTGGTAAGTGAATGAAGTGTGTGTGCATGCCCTGGCCTGCTCAAATCCATTAGGTATGGACACTGATTCTCATTCTTGCAACTGTGCCCATCAGGGAAGATCTCAGTCCTAGAAAATGATGCTCTGAAGAACTTTCATAACCAGCTAGCTGACTTTCAGACTCAAGTGAACATGAGTTCAAAGTCTGGCCTCTTGAAGGAAGATGTTTACCAAGAGCTGCATCTTCGTGGATATAATTATGGACCAACTTTTCAGGGTGTTCTGGAATGCAACAGTGAAGGTGAGTTTATATAGAAGGATGAGCATGGTTGCTGTTGTGATGAATATTTGATTTTTTTTTTTTCCTAATTCCAC
>VXAV01009770.1:104512-127971 GCA_013399715.1 Alectura lathami
GCTGTGAGTGGTAAGTGAATGAAGTGTGTGTGCATGCCCTGGCCTGCTCAAATCCATTAGGTATGGACACTGATTCTCATTCTTGCAACTGTGCCCATCAGGGAAGATCTCAGTCCTAGAAAATGATGCTCTGAAGAACTTTCATAACCAGCTAGCTGACTTTCAGACTCAAGTGAACATGAGTTCAAAGTCTGGCCTCTTGAAGGAAGATGTTTACCAAGAGCTGCATCTTCGTGGATATAATTATGGACCAACTTTTCAGGGTGTTCTGGAATGCAACAGTGAAGGTGAGTTTATATAGAAGGATGAGCATGGTTGCTGTTGTGATGAATATTTGATTTTTTTTTTTTTCCTAATTCCACTTGTATTAATCATCCGCTTGACTATGCGTTGTGGAGTAATTATATTTTTAGTGTGATAATAGAAAACAACTAAATGTTCTGACGTTGGGAAAGCTGTTATCTCCAAAGTAGAACTGATTATTGGAGTTTACAGGGGAAGGTGGGTGCCTTCAGCAGACTGTAGTTAAGAAGTAGTAGCTTCCCATATCTACTGAATGACTAAATCTTAGTGAGGCTTCCCTTCCTCTTCTTCTGCAGGCAGTGCAGGGAAAGTTCTGTGGAATGGAAACTGGGTAACCTTCCTTGACACCCTGCTGCACATGATAGTCTTAGCTGAAACTGGGCGCAGTCTCCGCTTACCCACCAGGATTCGCTCAGTGTGTATTGACCCGGTGCTTCATCAAGAGCAGGTGTGCCAGTACCAGGACAATATAGAAGGTAATGCCTTTTGTGCTTGGGCTTTTACCTGTTGCTTTGAGTGCTGTGTGAATGTTTGACTTCCTAACAAGTAAGATGAACTTTAGGGGTGCCTCTTACTCTCCAACCTATTCTACAGCTCACTCTGTAACAGTCTGACGTAGCACTCACTGCTCATCTGATCACCTTGAGTGAAGTGCTTTTAGTGTGTGATGCAAACTTACATTTGTTTCCTATCTTTCAGCTTTTGATGTTGTTGTCGACCACTGTCTCGATAGCCTCAAAGCAGGAGGCGTTCAAATCAATGGTCTTCATGCCTCTGTGGCACCACGACGACAACAGGAACGAATCCCTCCCACCCTGGAAAAATTCTGCTTTGTTCCCTATATGGAGAGTAATTGTTTGTCTTCCAATGCCCAACTTCATGACTATCTGGACTCCTGCAAAGGTAGGGTGAGGCTGTTTTGTTTTCATGCTAGAGGAATCTTCCAGCCTGCCAGACTTGAAAGCAGCTCTTCATATTACTTCAGTCCTTAGAACACTTACACAGATACCAATAGTATTTCTCGAGACTTAGCAGGAGTCCTATGTTTGTGTGCTTGCTAGAAACTAAAAGCTACTTCTGCCTCTGGTACCTCTAGAGTGTGAGTAGGAGTAAAGCCAATGCACACAGGCATCCACCCTTCTAGAACAGTCCATGTGTCAGGTGGCAGAACCCTCCCTGGAGGCAGAGAGGCGGAAATCAGCTTCTTCATGGAGAAATCCAGCCTGTTTACTTCAAGCACTGCTGAGAAAGCATACTTTCTCAAGGTTTTGGTGGTCTTTGTTTTTGTTCTTTTTTTCATGTGAACTGCCAAGATGGGTAAGGTGACACTTCTGTTCTGATTCTCTTGTGAGCACAAGAGTATAACCAAGGAGGAAAAGTGTTTTGGTGAGACCTGCTAAAGAAAGTTAGTGTTTGCCACAAAAGCCACAAAAATGGAAAAAGTGTTTTTGGTCTGTGTGAAACCAGTAGCATAGTACAGTGCTCTTTGGACTGGGATACATCTGCTGTGCCCAGCTTGTCACCTTCTGAAGTGCCTCTTTGCCAAAGAGGGGGAAAAACTGACTGAGTTTTCTTTTATTTTGGGTTTGTGGGTGGGTTTTTTGCTGTGTTTTTTTTTTTTTTTTTTGTGGGGGGGGGGAGGCACTTGTTTGTTTGTTTTGAGGTTTTTGATGTATCTAGAGACACAATTTTTGGTATTCTATGTTGGTAAAGTGACCTCGTTCTTTTTTGACTTGGCAATAGATTTTAAAGACTTTTTCTTAAGTGTCCAGAGGCTGTTGCTGATGTCATTCAATATAAGTTATTTTCTATCCAGTAATAAAGCAAAAAGTGTTGTAACTTCTGTGTCTGTGGAAATGTAGTTTTCTCTATGAGTCCCTAAAGCTCTCATCAGTCAGATATTTTCTGTTAGTTACCCTTTTTTAGTTGGAGCCTTTCTTTGGTAGTTTTGGTGTTTTTACATTGTCTCAGCACAAGCCTACTAGTTTGGGGGCTGCAGCTACTGTATAATCTGTAATTATGAGAAAGTACAGAAGCACGCAGTATGTCTTTGTGACTAGACTGGCAATATAAGATGCTGTGACTTGTGGTGCTGATCAGCTGGTATAGTAAAAGGGAGAAGGGGACACTTTCCTCAGAAGGAGGAAAAGAAAAGTCTGACTCCTCCTTTCTTTCCTTCTTCTGTTCCATAGGTCTGATCCAGAAATTACAGGCTAAGATGTCATTGCATGGTGTCAAGTTAGTCATCCATGGCCTAGAAACCAAAGGGAGTGCTGCAGGGTCCTCACCCATGCAGAAGGGCCTTCAGCGTATCCTTGCCGAAATCTGCCGTCTGGAACTGAATGGAAACTTACATTCTGAGCTGGAACAGATTGTGACTCAGGAGAAAATGCACCTCCAGGATGACCCTCTTCTCAATGGCTTGCTGGATTCTTCAGAGTTGAAGACTTGCCTGGATGTGGCCATGGAGAACACAGCCANTTTTCATTCTCCCTCTCTTTTCTCCCAGGCTCTTGCAGGAAGTGGACATATGTTCTCTCGTGTCACAAGTATTCTGAATACTCAGCCCCTGTTGCAGGTGGACTACATTGCCACTGACTGCAGCCCTGAATCTCTTTCAGTTAATGAAACAGAGCTACATGACGCTGGAATTTCCTTTAGCCAGTGGGATCCGTCTAGTCTTCCCTCTGGGAATCTGACCAGTGCTGACCTGGCAGTATACAACTGTTCAAAAAATGTTCTAGGGAACACCACTGAAATTGTCTCTAATTTGGCAGCCACAGTGAAAGAAGGAGGGTTTGTTTTGCTGCACACCCTTCTGAAAGAAGAAACTCTTGGAGAAATTGTCAGTTTCCTTACAAGTCCAGATGTACAGCAGAAGCACAGCTTCCTGTCTCAGGTAAACATCCTGGAGGGACAAATACCTTCTCAGTGGTTAGTCTGGAGCCTGCTAATTGCATGCTTTATTGTGATGAGTGTTGAGTAGGTACTGCTTTCTGTTGAGGCTCTCTGAAGGGATATATAAAAGGAACAGTAGTTCAGAAAAGAACAGTTGTGTATTTCTACATGTTAGATTGGATGAGTAAACTGCAAGTTCAGTCAGGAATGCCTTTCTTAATGCACTGAAAATTCATTGTTTTGTGCATATCTATATAGTTTGTACGAACACGCTGGCAAGGGCAGCCTATTTGTAGATAAAATAACTCGCTGCATTCTTGGGTTGGAGACTACAGCTTTTTCAGTGTTGGAATATCATTCTCTCAGCACTGATACCAAAAGGAATAAGACTTTACAAACTGCGGGAACACTTCAGTATTACAGTAGCTTAACTAAAGGAAGGCTTTTCTCCTGTGCATTTCTTTTTAATCCCTCTCCCCATTTTACCTGATCCTGTAAGGCAGTGCAGCAAAATAGGACCTCAGAACTGGGGGCCGATCTGCTATACATCTGTATAACAATACGTCATGCAGGTGAATTAATGCCAGTGCTGGGGCAGGAGGAATAGCAATGAGTAGCTAGAGTCACCACCTCTGAGCAGCTAGCTTTAGACCGAGGACTAATGTGAAGCTGCCTCTCTACAGATCATAAATGTTCTTTCTCATCTGAGTGGCTGCAGCCTTTCAACTCTTTGAAGGGGTACCATCTTTTCATAGTTTTTAACTTTTCGTTTATAATTCTGAAGTGCATTAGCTGGATAAGAAATTTTGTAAGGATGTGGAATCTAGCATCTTTATGCAAACTGTTTCACAGAGATTTGAGAAGTAAGGATGAGTTCTTTTGGCTTTACATCTTAGCTGAAACTTCTCTTAAAAACCTAGGTTTGTAGTAAGATTCAGTATGTAGCATTAATAAATCCTGTGGATAAGCTGCATGTGAGTTGAATGTACCTTCCCTAAAGGAAATAGAAGATTTCAGTTGGCAGGGACCATCAGGGCATGGATTAAAACACTGTAACGTTAATCAAATATGTATTTGTACTGAGACAGTATAGAACTGATGCCAAGATGTCTAGCAAAAGCAAGAAGGTGGTGGACATGGCCTGTTGTTCCTGATGAAGTAGTCTTTGGGGAGACTCAAAGATAGTGGCTTGTAGTTTTAGTTGTGGTTTGTTTTTTTTTTTCTTTAAACTTTCCTGTTAATTGTTGTTGTACTTGATTTGACAGGCACAATGGGAGGGTTTATTCAGCAAGGCCTCCCTGAATCTGGTTGCAATGAAGAGATCTTTCTTTGGCTCAGTTATTTTTCTGTGTCGACGGCAGTCTACTGCCGAAACACCAATTTTTCTACCAATAGATGAGACTCATTATAAGTGGGTCGAATCCTTAAAGGTGAGAATTCCTGTGTTTTGGATATTTGGCTTTCCAAATCTTTTACACTTTCTTCATGAGACTTAATTTAGCTGTGTTACAAGGGGAGGTGAGAAAAGGGGATGAGGAGAGGGAGGGAGGGAGAAAAGGAATTTGTGGTTGTTCAGTTGCTTTTCTTAAAATACAAGTTACTCCTTGTATCCTTAAGGCAGAGATGACTGTTGCCTTTCTGTGGTTTCTAATAAAATAGTCTGCAATTTCTCCTACAGGAGATCTTGGCCGACCCATCACAGCAGCCTGTGTGGTTGACTGCCACCAGCTGTGGGAACTCAGGAATTTTGGGTATGGTAAACTGCCTCCGCCTGGAAGCAGAAGGCCACAGAATCAGGTATGCCCTTGAGTCACAGTTGGAGATAAGATGTTTTTATTAGGTTCTTTTCGGGCTTACAGCAAAACAAACAAAATGAAAACTCTTGACTTCTAGGTGTGTATTCGTTTCCAACCTGAGCCCTTCATCAACTGTCCCACCCACTAGTCCTTCTTCCCTGGAGATGCAGAGGATTGTTCAGAGCGATCTGGTGATGAATGTGTATCGTGATGGAAAGTGGGGTTCCTTCAGGCATCTCCCATTGCAGCAAGGTACCTGCTTCGAGGATTGCTGGCAGGGCCTAGAAGAATGGACTTTGAATAGAATATGAGTAGCTATTATTCCCATGTTTTTTAGGTAATATTAAGAAATGGATAACTTGGAATTCTTCTGTTCCATCTCAGACTGAACAGTAACATGCTCTGGTACTGGGAGGAGGGATTAGGTATTAAGAGCATGGGTAGAATTACAGGGTAAGAAAAGGCGTTGGAAGTGTATGCCTTTTGTCAAAGTGTATAAAGTTACTTTGTTCTTCCTCCTTCAGCACAACCTCAGGAGCTGACAGAATATGCCTATGTAAATGTGTTGACGCGTGGAGATCTCTCTTCCCTTCGTTGGATTGTTTCCCCGCTTCGACACTTCCATACAACTAACCCAGACGTTCAGCTCTGCAAAGTCTATTATGCATCTCTCAATTTCCGGGACATCATGCTGGCCACAGGAAAGCTTTCTCCAGATGCTATACCTGGTGAGTTAAAATTGCATTAGAATAAAATGTATTCGTGTGTTACTGTGGCAGAATTTATTTATGTCACTTCAATAATTCTAGTCATGCACTGGCTAAAGCATACATTGTTTTTTTGTTCAGCAATAGAATATATTTTAGAAAAGAACATGTAGCCTTACTTCAGGACTGCACACCAAAAACTTGTAAGCCCTACTTCCAGTTAGGACCCCATTTTTCATATGGCAGAACTATTAAAAAAAAATTGCTTTGAAGGAAACATTGTTAGCCCCATTGCATAGATATCAAGCATGAGGTGAAACATCTCCATGGAGATTCCAGAGATGGGCAAGATACATCCCAAGGTGAGAATGCTGAACTTTCGTGCTGCCATGCTACTGGACACCCTTTGCTTTTAGGGGAAAATAGTGCAAGGTGTAGTATCTCCTGTCTACAAAATGAAGGCTATTTTCTTGCTTGAGTTAAGGATTCATGTAATGTCTGTGGAAATTATTTTAAAGCTCTGTTTAAACAAAGAAAAATTTAAAAAGTATCTAAGTATGTTTGGAGACTTAGGACTGAGATTAGTCTGTGCCTAAAACAGGTGTTCACAGAAACAAAGGTTTTGCTGTAAACCTCTGTGATCATCCTTTCTAGTTTATGTTTCTCTTCCCCTTCCCTCCCCCCCAGCGAAGAGCAACCAAAGTGCCTTTGAAGCAGGATATTTCAATGAAATTTCTCAGCTGAAAGCAGGAAACTAAAGCAGTATTGTCAAGGATAGAGAGTAAGATTTTATGATACAAAGTCCTTTTCTGTTACTTTTGTTCTTAAGAATGAGAAATGAACTATGGTGATTTACGAACTGTGTACATAATAAATCCTAGCATTTATTGTCTCTATGGTTCCAGCTTTCAAGGACTACTGTTTTAGTATGTCCTTGACCAAAGGATTTGAGATGAGAAGTTTTCCCTTGTAAAATGTTCATCTTCTAGGTAACTGGGCTTTGCAGCAGTGCATGCTGGGCATGGAGTTCTCAGGACGGGACCTGGCTGGAAGAAGGGTGATGGGATTGCTACCAGCAAAAGGGCTAGCTACAGTGGTAGACTGTGACAGGAGGTTTCTCTGGGAAGTGCCTAAAAACTGGTAGGTCAGCTTCTGTTTCCTGTTTTGTGTGTGTGAATAAGATTTGCCTTGCTGCCTGAGGCTGGTGACAACCCTGATCTGACCAGAGGTCTCCAGGGGGTAGATTCCACTCTAAGAAATTACAAGAGCTATAGTCTCATGAGCAGCTGTGAGATTTGGCTCAGTTGTCTGAGTCAGTGCGGGAGCACTGTTTTGTTGCTGTTGTATGGTGGCTTGCGTTGTTTTTTCATCTCTTTCTTGGGCGTTTGGCTCCTTCTGTTTCTGTATAAGCAAGGATTTTTTGTGTTGGTTGTGTTACTGGTGAGTTACTAGTGTATTTCTGCAGAAGAATAAACTCTTAGGTGTGCATGGCTACTGAGGTATGATTGAGAACCGTTTATACTTCTGGCAGTTTAACCTTCCCATTGCTGACAAGCATACTTCATCAAGAGAATCTAGTTGGTTTTCTGAGGCTGAAGAGCTCTTCTCCCCTCTGGTTTACTTCTTAGGACACTGGAAGAAGCAGCTTCAGTGCCTGTGGTTTATGCCACTGCTTATTATGCTTTGGTGGTTCGAGGTGGTATGAAGAAAGGTGAGAGTGTCCTTATTCACTCTGGCTCGGGAGGTGTGGGCCAAGCAGCCATTGCCATTGCCCTGAGCATGGGCTGCCGTGTCTTTGCTACTGTAGGTGAGTACTCAGGATCCAGTTTTATTAAAAAATACAGTTGTTTGTGTACACATCTATATTTTACATGCTGTATATACATACATCTTCCCCCTCAGCATGATCTCCTGTAACCTTGACCTAGTTTATAGTCTGAAAACAGGATACATGGTAAATACAATGGCTGACGATGTGCTTCAAAGTCACACGGCGCAGACAAATTAATCTACTTTCTGATAATTACGTAATTCAAAACTACAGGAGAGCAAAACTACTTCCTTTTAAATTCAGAAGTGTGATTTTAAAATGTCTATAGTTCTAAGGCTTAATCTATTTCTGATCATTGTTCTGTTCCATAAATGACCTGCTTTTGTCCTAAGTTTTGACACACAGAGCCTGCAAGCTTTGAAGCAAGTGCTTGCTTGGACTGTATGTCTTTCCCTGGATGTTTTCATCACTAAAGAATCAATGTAAGAGTACTGCCATCATTCCATCATCTACTTATGTCTTCTACTTCCAGGCTCTGCTGAGAAACGAGAGTATCTCCAAGCCAGGTTCCCACAGCTGGATGCTAATAGCTTTGCTAGCTCCCGAAATACTACCTTTGAGCAACACATATTGAGAGTTACCAATGGAAAAGGTTAGTTCAGGGAATGTGCTCTCCTTCTTTAGTCAGCTGTGTCACGTTATGCAGTTGTAATGTCTGAAGACAAAATGGGTTGATGTAAAACCAGGGGTAGGTTCTCAGCAGAGCTGAGTTGCTTAAATAGTTGCTTCTGCTTTCATTGCAGGTGTCAACCTGGTGTTAAATTCCTTGGCAGAAGAGAAGCTCCAAGCCAGTTTGCGTTGTCTTGCTCAACATGGGCGCTTTTTGGAAATAGGCAAATTTGATCTATCTAACAACAGTCAGCTTGGTAAGATGGGGTGTGAGGAGGAAATAAGTCTTGTTGCATTTAAGCCAGCATGAAAGCACAACCTATTTACTATCATAATGGACTGATCTCCAAATTTATAAAAAGTTTTGGCTGGAACATTTGTTTTGTAAAAGTCGTGTGTTAAATACATCATTGCAAAATTTGTTTCACTTTTGTCACTCACAATTTCCGTAGCATTTTCAATGAACGCCTTCTTGGAGAAGTACTCAGGCCCTGCTAATTAAGGAGCTCACAGGCAGGAGGGGGACCGACTTTTTACACGGGTGGATAATGGTAGGACAAGGGGGAACGGGCTGAAACTGAAAGAGGGGAGGTTTAGGTTGGGCATCAGGAAGAAACTCTTCACTGAGAGAGTGGTGAGGCCCTGGCACAGGCTGCCCAGAGAAGCTGTGGCTGCCCCATCCCTGGCTGTGCCCAAGGCCAGGCTGGATGGGTTCCTGGGCAGTTTGATCTGTGAGCTGGTGGCTGGCAGCCCTGTCCACGGCAGGGGGGCTGGAGCTAGATGATCTCTGAGGTCCTTTCCAACCCAAGCCGTTCTATGATTCTGTGATAATTACAGGCCTGTAAGTCTTACTTTGGTGCATGGGAAAATTATGGAGAAGATTATTCTGGAAGTTACTGTAAAATATCTGAAAGACAATACAGTCATTGGTCACAGCCAACATGAGCTCACAATGGGGAGAGCCCTGTTTAATGAACTTTATCTCTTTTTATGACAAAGCTACCCACCAAGTTAACGAAGGGAAGTCAGACGAAGTAATCGTTTTAGGATTTTGGCCAAGCTGTCAATATTGTTTTCTCACAGTATACTTCTGAACAAAATGTCTAGAATACAGACAAAAAGACAGTGCAGTGGGTGAACAATTGACTGAGTTTGGCTCAGAGGGTTATTATAGACAGAGTTATATCAGGCTGATGGCCAGTCACTAGTGGGGTTCGACAGGGTTACATTCTAAGGATGGTTCTCTTTAATGTTTTCAGTGAGTTGGTAACAGGACTTGGAGGTATACTAAGTAAGTTTGCAGGCAACATAATCTGGGAGAATTTGTAGAGAGCCGTTGTGGAGATACTTGGAAAATTAGAGGTCTGAGCAGTCACCAATGCATGAAATTTAATAAGAGCAAGTGCCAGGTTCTGCTCCTGGGATGGGGCAACCCTGGATGTACGTGCAGACTGGCAAATGAGAGGCTGGAGAACAGCCCCGTAGAAAGGGATCTTGTGGGTTCTGGTTAACAGCAAGTTGAATATGAATCAGCAGTATACCCTGGAAGCCAAAAGGCATATTCTGGAGTATATCAGGCACAGCATTGCTAGCCAGTTGAGGGAAGTGATTGTCCCATTCTGCTCTGTGCTGCTGCAGCCTCACCTCAGGTACTGTGAGCAGTTCTGGGTGCCACAATATCTGAAGAGCATAAAGCTGTCAGGGAGCATCCAAAGGAGGGCTTTGAGGATGGGGAAGGGTCTGGAGGGCAAGACGTACGAGGAGTGGCGGAGGTCCCCTGGTTTGTTCAGACCTAAGCAGAGGAGGCTGAGGGGAGGCCTCATGGCGGCCTACAGCTCCCTCACAGGGGAGTGAAGGGGCAGGCGCTGAGCTCTGCCCTCTGGGGACAGCGACAGGGCCCGAGGGCACGGCACGGAGCTGCGTCAGTCTGGGGGTTCGGAAAAGGTTCTGCATGGAACAGGCTGCCTAGGGCAGTGGGCATGGTCCCAAGCTGCCAGAGTTCAGGGAGCACTTGGACAGCGTTTTCAGAGGTAGGGTTTGAATTCAGGGTGGTGCTTTGTGGAGCTGGTTGGATTCAGTGATCCTTGTGGATCCCTTCCACCTCAGGACTCATTACGGCTCATGTTGAGTGTTTCATCACCCAACACCCCACAGTCCTTCTCAGGGCTGCTCTTAATCCACTGTTGGCCCAGCCCATACTTGCACCTGGGATTGCCCTGACCCAAGTGCAGGACCTTGCACTTGTCTTTGAACTTCATGAGGATCACACGGGCCTGCCTCTCCGGACTGTCAGCATGTTGACTGCACCATGCGTGAAGTGCATAGCTATACAAGCTGAAGGCTTTTCCTCTGTTGTGGGTAATCTTGTTCATTTGCAGAATGAAAATGATTGGATTTTTTTTTTTCAGATAACTATAGAGAACTTGATCTGAGAGAACTTTATTTTGTTGTTTCACTAAATACGTGCACCATTTTGATGGCAAAATAGGGGGCAAAATAGATCTGATTTCTCTTGGATGGAAAAATTCAAGTATTATGTGTTGTGTTAGTGAAAAGTGACCAGAATGTTCTGTTGTGGAACGATTGTATGTTGTATGTATGTTGACCAACTCCTATTTTTATTCTAACTAAATTTCAAAAAAATCTAGCATCAGTAAAAGTTCACTATGAGGAAGAGTTCCTTGTGGAGAAGGATAGGATGCACATGGGATTCTAGCTCATCTGACCTCTGACTCAACTGTCACTATATACAAAACATCCTTTTAATATTGAATTGACCGTGTTATAGCTTGTCCTCCTTAGTAAAATTTTTGTAAGTGGAGTTTCTGTTAGACTTGTCTACTTGTAAAAGAACAACTTTAATACAGCATTTATAAAGAGTGTATGCAAGAATGAGTTATGAAAAACATAGAATTCCAGCAACTAATGACAGCTTTGCACCTCGGTTTTATACTGCTGAGCTACATAAAAATGTTTCTAGAGAAGATAGATTCTGTTGTGAACTGGCAGCAGCATCAGGTGATAACAAAAGTTACTTTTTCCAGGAATGGCTCTTTTCCTCAAGAACGTGGCATTTCACGGGATCCTACTGGATTCAATCTTTGAAGGGGCAAACCAAGAGTGGGAATTAGTATCAGAGCTGTTGACAAAAGGCATAAAAGATGGTGTGGTAAAGCCCCTGAAGACTACAGTCTTTGGTAAAGAACAGGTGGAAGCTGCCTTCAGGTTCATGGCACAAGGAAAACATATTGGCAAAGTTACGATCAAGGTAATGAGATAATGATTTTGATTCTCTGGTGCATGTCATAGTCCGTAGGTGACTATATTGGATATTTTGATCCAGTTCAACGTAAAGTTGTGTAACAGCGTGGAGTTATTTGTGGCTTTTGCTGCTGACACTGTGACATACATAACATTGTCAGGTCTGTCACTCTGAATCTACAAGTTTGATCTCCTGTTGACTGGAGAAGCATAGCTCTGTGTGGAAAAAGAGGAAAGGCATTTGTGTATCCAATCTTAATGTACTTTTTGGTGGTTGGTTTGTTTGTTTCGTTGGGGAAGGTCCAAGAAGAGGAGAAGCAATATCCTTTAAGGTCTGAACCAGTCAAGCTCTCTGCCATCTCTCGAACTTCCTGTCCACCTACCAAGTCTTACATCATCACAGGGGGCCTGGGAGGATTTGGGCTCGAGTTGGCACAGTGGCTAATTGAGAGAGGAGCACAGAAGCTTGTATTAACATCTCGTTCTGGCATACGAACTGGTAAGCAAAAACCATAAAGGATGGAGAACATGATTGCCTTTCAGCTGACCTCAGTTTGTTTCTGTCAATTTTAATTGTCTTATCAGGGAATAGGAATGTCTTGATTACTCTCTTCCCTCCTCTCATGTATATATTCTCTCACTTCAAGCAAGCTGTCATCCGCTTTATTCTAAAGGATGAAATATTTTTTGTCTGCCTCTTTTTTTCCTAGCTACTACTTTCCTCCTTTTTCTTTCTTTTTTTTTTTTCATGCTTTCTAAATCTAAGGATTTTTTTTCCTGCAGCCTTACTTTTAACTTTGCCCCCTCTGTGAAGTCTGTATCCAGCTACCTCACTGCCTTGTCCGATGGCAGTGACTTGCTAAAGGTAGTCTGTCCCTCAAGTTGAGTGTGGATGCTTGCTTTTGCTCCATTGGATAGCTTATGTACAGATATGTTCTGCTATCTAATAACACCAGAAAGTATTTTTACTCCGTTTTAAGCTGTTAGTTTGATTACAGTCTCAATACTGAGATTTCTTATCAGTGGTGGTCTTCAATGCTTCCTCAGTCAAATTCCCCCGTAACACTGCTTTCTGTCTTTACAGATTCTTCTTTCTATTGGCAAGTTCATAATTGCACCGCTTTTGCAAACACATAGTTCAAAGCCTTTAATACTTCTCAGGCTCTGATTGTGCTATTGCCTGTTGTCTTGCTCTAATCTTGCCACTATTTCCTGTCTCAGTACACAAATGAGATGTTAAGTGCATTTTACTTCACTCTTACACTCTGCCACCCTGTTCTCCTGAATCTCCTGTCCACTTCGTGATCTGTTTTAGGATACTTCTGAAGTTCAGGTGATTTCCGTCTACTGTTCAAGTTTTGTCCAATTCTCCTCTTGCAGCTGGGTTGAGAATTATTCAGGTGTTCAGTCCCTATCTGGTCTTTCTGACTAGTGTAGGAAGCAGATTAGTGAAAGCCTGATAGTTTGAACGCTTCATCCTAGACATTGTTTGGTTTTTGTTTCTTAATTTTTTTTTTTTTGTAGGCTACCAGGCTAAATGTGTTAGAGGATGGAAGGCACTGGGAATCCAAGTGTTGGTATCTACCAGTGATGTTGGAACACTAGAAGGAACACAGCTGTTGATAGAAGAAGCTTTGCAGCTTGGACCAGTTGGAGGCATCTTTAATTTAGCTGTGGTAAGTGCCAAGAATGCACACAACTTGCAAGAGACAGCAGACGTTAAAGTGGCTTTTGCTTTGAGGGCACTCCAGCTTCTTACAGTTTTACACTGTCTCTCTGTGTTTCAAAGGGCACTTTGTTTTGGCCTTAGGTGATGACTAAAGGCTTTTGGGTCTGGCCCCTTGAGCTGGGAAGCAACAGTATGTGACCAGCTAGCTCAGTTCTGGGAGAAGGTGAATGCTTCCTGTGACCTCTAAGGACAAGAAAAATCCTATACAAAATCTACTAGTTGAAGACTTTATTGGCAGTACTGGTAGGAGCAGACTTACCAAAAGATACCAGAGAAGGCTGGACTTCTCTTTTAGGGCATCCAGGAGATATCTGTGCTGTAAAGTTACAAACGTGCATTGTGTAGTGTTATCCTCTCCTATCTCAAAAAATGTGGCAGATTTAAACAGAGAAACTGAAGATACTGATACTGTTTGTTTGTTTTTAAACCCATCTAATAGGTCCTTAAAGATGCCATGATTGAAAATCAGACCCCAGAATTATTCTGGGAGGTCAACAAGCCCAAGTATTCAGGCACCCTTCATTTGGACTGGTAGGTATCTGTAGAAAGGACAAATCTGACCAGCTTTTATAGTCACAGAGTTAATCAAACTTGGTCATTTTAGTCTTACATTAGCTTTTCACAGCAACATGTGGTTTTCAGGTTTTTCTGATTTGTTTTGTTTTGTCACCTGCTCTGTTTCAAGGGTGACTCGTAAGAAGTGCCCAGACCTGGACTATTTTGTTGTGTTCTCTTCTGTAAGCTGTGGAAGGGGAAATGCTGGGCAAAGTAATTATGGCTTTGCTAATTCTGCCATGGAGCGTATCTGTGAGCAGCGACATCATGATGGACTCCCAGGTAAGATAACTTTATTTCCTGCACAGAAAAATCTATCCTACCAAACATCTAGAGGAAACTCACCAGAAATTTGTGCACTTGTCTGGAATGATAATGAGTGTTGAAGACTGTTTCCTGTCCCAGCTATTAACCTGGGTCATTAGTGTGTGTATGAACACTGATTATTTAACAGTACAAAGGACATGCAGACATTTGCTTAGTTATTCTTAATTCCTTCTCATTGCTACCATGTGCTTAAATTAGTTACCTAGTATGTTCTTCCTTCTGATTTCTCCTCCAGGCCTGGCAATCCAGTGGGGAGCCATTGGTGATGTGGGTATCCTAAAGACAATGGGAAGTGGAGAGATTGTGATTGGGGGAACCATGCTGCAGCAAATCAGCTCATGCCTGGAGGTGCTCGATATCTTCCTGAATCAATCCCATCCCGTCATGTCCAGTTTTGTCCTAGCAGAGAAGGTCTCTGTGAAAAGTGAAGGAGGCAGTCAACGGGATCTTGTGGAAGCTGTTGCTCACATCCTGGGTAAATGCAAAGACTAGCAATTGCACAGTTGGTGCTGATTTTTAGAAAGGGTCTTGCTCCAGTATGTTCTGAGGGGAATAGTGTTTTCAACAGCTGTTTGGGTAAAAGCAAGGACTGTTGTACAGCACCTCATCCTCTGATTGTTTCTGGAAGCATCCTTTGCCTTAGCAATGATGGTGATACTGCTGGTTTGGTTGTTTCTGTAGCAGTTTGCATGAGAGCCTGAGAACTGTGTGGTTGGGTGTGACTGGAGGTTCATCTGTTTCAGTATCTTGTGTCCAATAGTGACCAACAGCTAGTTTCCCTAATTATGCCACACTAGCAGGGAAGAGGACTGGGCAGCAGCCAGTGACTTTTTGTCCTCTTTCAGAGTGGTGGGTGCTTTGGGAAGAGGTCTGTTCAGTCCAATGCTGTACACCTCTTTCTCCATCTGTCCTTTAAATAAAAATGTGTTACTTATCTGTTCTACTTCCCTACATTTAACTTGTTGTCCTTTCAAGTCAGTTGTTTTTCTCTTGTTGTTTCTTTTCTCGTAGCCTTTTCCCTTTCTGAGAGGGGTTCCATGTTTTGTTAGGGCTTCCTAAACAGACGCTGGTCACTGTTGCTATTGACTTCTGTTTCCCTCATCCTGCCAGGTTTCTAGGGCAAGCACTGCTAAGCAGTGTCGACACTCATCACACTTCTGAAAAGCAGTCACGCTGCTGTAGGTGCTCTGCTCATCTTCCCCCGATGGCTGTGGTGCGAGTGTGTTGTGATGGTGGTGTTTTTAGTGAGTGGGGTGGGGGCTTTTTTATCTTTGTCTCCAGTAATAAATTTGTTCAGTGTGGGGTTATCTCCCACAGTATGTTTACATACGTGTACTTTAGTCCCTTAGGTTTTGTTCAGAGTGAACTGGTGCCTTTCTTCAAGCGGAGAATCAATAGGAACAACCCCAAAGTGGAAAATTCTGGTTTGAGGAAAAAGAGAAAAGCTGAGAAGCTTGCGATAGAGAGGTCTAGAGCTGAAAAGAAGTCAGTCTTCTGTGTGCTGTCTTTTTCTTAGGTGTCCGTGATGTGAGTAGTCTGAATGCTGAGAGCTCTTTAGCAGACTTGGGCTTGGATTCCTTGATGGGTGTGGAGGTGCGCCAGACACTGGAGAGAGACTACGACATCGTTATGACCATGAGGGAAATTCGACTCCTTACAATCAACAAACTGCGTGAACTTTCCTCCAAGTCTGGGACCGCAGAGGGTATAATGCCTGGGCTAGGGCTGCTACCAGTCAGCTGAGTTCAAACAACTAAGCTTCCAACCCATTGCTTTTGTCTCTGGTGACATAAGCCTCTATCAAATCATGAAATAAGATCTGTTTATAGCTGAAAGGCTTTTATAGGACTGACATGTTGTCAGTGCGTATTAGCATTAGGTTAGGCCCATCAGTTCCAGGCAAGGAGTATAAGAGAGATTGTGAAAGCTCTCTTGCTGCCTGCATAGTATCTACCTGCATCAATACACTTATGCAGCTGTGTGCAGGGCGTAATTTGGGGCCTTGTACTTGTCTGAGGAACAAACACCATAATGTCATGTTTACTGTAAGCTGAAAGATATGCAGTTGCCACAGAGCAGCTGACAGTAGGAAGATTCTTTATCTGTGCCTTGATTTAGTGAGCCAATGGGCTAATCCTGAGCAGTCTTGAGCACCTCTTTTAGGGACCTCTTTTAGGGCTATGGCAACATGACCAGGACTGTGAACCTGCATCTAACGGTGTTTGTCCGGTGTGCTTTCCTTCAAAGAGCTGAAGCCATCTCAGCTGTTGAAGACAGGCCCAGGTGAGCCTCCAAAACTGGATTTGAACAACTTGCTGGTGAATCCAGAGGGGCCAACGGTTACCCGTCTCAACGATGTTCAGAGCACAGAGCGCCCTCTTTTCCTTGTTCACCCCATTGAGGGATCCATTGCAGTTTTCTACACTCTCGCCTCCAGACTTCATATGCCCTGCTATGGGCTCCAGTGCACAAAAGGTATCTCAGTTTTTCGGTATCAAGAATTTGTAAATCTAACATTCTGAACTTTAGTTCCCATACAGAAGGAGTTTTGTTTCTAAACCCTTAAACTTGGAGGATCAGGCATCAGTGCCTAAAGTCCATACGGGATTGTGGCAACCAACCCCAGGTAATGAGAAGTATTAGGTTAGACTGAAGAGCTTATGTATGGGGAAGATGGAACAATTGGATGTTGCACTGATGAGTAACTGCCAGCAGGTAAGCATTTGGTAGAAGACCAATGTATAGGCTTCCACCCTTCTTTGAAAAATGGAAGCAGTGCTATTCCTTGTCCAAAATGTAAGTTGCTCACCATAATTTAAAAGCGTACTTTCAAAAGAATGTGGATGTTTCTGATAAAGCTCACAAGTAGCTCATGTTTCTGAGTTCATGAGAACGCAGTTGTCTCTGCCAGTGTCTGTTTCAGCAAACTCTAATTTGCTTTTGTGTTCCAGCTGCTCCCTTGGACAGCATACAGAGCCTGGCATCCTATTACATTGACTGTATGAAGCAGATACAGCCTGAAGGACCTTACCGCATTGCTGGATACTCTTTTGGTGCCTGCGTAGCCTTCGAGATGTGCTCCCAGCTGCAAGCACAACAAAATGCTTCCCATGCACTCAACAGTTTATTCCTCTTTGATGGGTCTCATTCCTTTGTGGCAGCATACACTCAGGTAAGAAATACAAAGGAAATCGTCCATCTGGAGACCATCTTCTGTCATCAGGGAGGATGGGATGCTTACACTGTTCTAGATACCAGCCGTCTGGAAAGCTGAGTCTTGTCTTGCCAGGGGAGTTGGGACAAAGCTGTGGATAGTGGACGCTTAGGGATGGCTAAAGGGTGGAAGCACGTGAGGCACGATCTTCATTAACTGGTTAGGGTTGGCCCACAAATGCTGATCTTGCCATGCTAATTAATACTAGTATGTATTCTGGAAGAACTTGGACCCTGCAAGACGAGACCCTAAAGTAGGTGTGTCTCCTTAAGCCTTCCTTTCCATTTTGATTGCTCTTCCTAGGGGATCCTAAGCTCTTAGCAGTTTCTACCTGTAGATTTGCTTTCTAATCTGTCCTCAAGGTATCTTATCCAAAGGTTTGTGTTTTGTTTTTTTTTTTTTTTCCCCCACTCCTCCTCTGTTTCTTCTTTTCCAGTTCAAAGTTCTTTATTCTGGATTTGTTTTTATCTAACATTCAAGCTCAGGCGTATCCATCTCATGTTAGTATTTTACTTTTCTCTTTTCCAGAGCTACAGAGCAAAGCTCACCCAAGGGAATGAGGCTGCATTGGAGACAGAAGCATTGTGTGCCTTTGTTCAGCAATTTACAGGCATTGAATACAATAAGGTAATGCTGCTTTCATATGTTGCAGAGGAAAGGTGCAGTTGTGGGGGGCTGGCTTTTTTTTTTTTTTAAATATAGATGAATTCCCAGATATTGAGACTAAAGGGGAAAAAATGTTACTACTTCCAGCTGTTGGAGATTCTTCTGCCCTTGGAAGATCTGGAGGCTCGTGTCAATGCTGCTGCAGACCTTATAACTCAGATTCATAAGAACATCAATCGTGAAGCACTCAGCTTTGCTGCTGCTTCCTTTTACCACAAGCTGAAGGCTGCTGACAAGTATATACCAGAGTCCAAGTATCACGGGAATGTGACACTGATGCGGGCAAAGACTCACAATGAGTATGAAGAAGGTCTGGGTGGAGACTACAGACTCTCAGAGGTTAGTCTGAGGCCTACTGGTGACTGAGGTTCCCCTGATAGCTGAGGGAATAAAACCATTGTTATGGAGGGAGAAAGGAAAGGATGAAACTAAACTGAAATATTTGTTAGAGGATGATAGCTGCAGAGTAAGAATTAAGTTTCCAGAAACTACTAAGTTAATGGGTTCCATGCATTTTTCTCTGGGCAGGGAGGGCCAGGAGAAGGTCTAGCCTCTATATTGGATAATCTGTTTTCTATAGCTAATTCTTGCAGCTCCCTAAATAGACTTTGAACAATAAAGATGTTAAAGAGTGTAACTTGACAAAAATAACTTTGAGTCTCTGGTTTTTGACTGCAGACACTAAAAGCTTGTCTCCTGCATGAGGGCAGGCTTAGAACAAATATCAGCAGTCTGACAACAGAGGCAGCTTTTTCTTAGTTGCATCCTGTGGACCATTTAGAAATTAGTATGTGGGTATCTTGTGGGCCTAATAAAAGATTGCAGTCCAGGTAAGGCCACTGTTCTTTAGCCCCTGTTTAGATGAATGGGGAAGTGTCTCACAATCCTCCTTCTTAGGATCTGCACAGTATGGGATTTTCAAAATTACTTTTCTACTAGCATCTCCTATGCCTTCCGACTTCTGACTCGCATTTACTCTTGGTTCCAAGCTAGCCTGAATGTGATTAAAGTTCCATAATGCCCTTAGAGGAGGAAGCATAGCGGTGGCAGGAGAGGGAGGTGGAGGGTTATTTGGTGTCCTTAAGGGCACAGAAGTATCCACTTCAGTCATTCTTTGCTATAGTAGGTGAGTTATTCTGTTGTATCATGTTGGTGTTCTTTTCCTGCCTAGTGGATCACCTGTCAGTGGCTCACCTACCAAATTACAGTGCTTTAAAACATCTATGAAAAATGAATCAGAGTAAAACTGGTTATGTTTCCAAATCAGTTTGCTGAGGACAGTGGTGTTAAATATGAGTAACTTAGACTGACAAACTCAAAACCAGCAGGTGGCCAGCTGGCTTTAAATGGAGAATGTAACGTTTTCCGTTTTGCATTTGTACAGGTATGCGATGGAAAAGTATCTGTCCATGTCATTGAAGGAGACCATCGCACCTTACTGGAGGGAGATGGTGTCGAATCAATTATTGGGATCATCCACGGTTCGCTGGCAGAACCGCGTGTCAGTGTCAGAGAAGGTTAACTGCTGCTCAGTTACTGTCAGTGGTGAAGAAAATGCCAACATTCCTTGTTACGACAGACCCCAAGGAACTCTTCCTGTTGAACAACTCACCTGCTCTGCTGCCAGAACTGGGAAGTCCAGCTGAACTTCACTGGTCTTTTCCTCTCTCACATGCAGTCATCTTTCCCAACTTGTATGGGTTCTCTCTCCTCTTTCCCTTTCTGTGCTTTGTTTTTTCCTAGTGTCCCTGTCCATGTTACTCCAGTGCTGTGACTCTGTCACTGTGCACTGCTGTGAGGGTTTCCCCAGTGATGGTTGCTTCCTATAGCTTTGGCAGTATGGAAAAACAAATTTAGGAGTAGATTTCTTGTGCTCTATATTGTTTTGTCTTAACAGTATTCCAAAGGGTGATAGCACTTGTTGACCAAGCCCAGTGAGCACAGAGGGGAGCTGCAGCTGATTTCGGAGATACTGTTGTCTGTGAAGAATCTGTCTGTAGCTAGGTCAGAAAGAGAATTCCATTGAGGCTTTTGTAACTATATTTTTTTAATTTGATATATTCTAAGTATTTATTGTGTCACACCAGAGACTTCTTGCTTGGTTTTAATTTATCATGGGTATCAGAGAAAAAGAAACATCCAGTCTGGAGGGGTAGGTTTATTCTACAAGGGGAAGTTGCCCATTTGTTAAACCAAAGTGCATCTATGGAACAGCCTGTTTATTTTTGTGTTGTTGTCTTGTGGTGGTTCTTTTCTTTGTTTTTGGTTGGTGGGGTTTTCTTTTGTGTTTTTTCTTTCACCCCCCACCCTGCCTTGTTCAGAAAGGTAGAAGTGAGCATTCTTGTCATCATCCACTCTCTTGCAGAGGAATGGAGAGCAGGATGGATGGTTCAACATAACGCCACTGTATTGAACAGCCTTAACTTGGGCTGATAAAAATGGGCAGAGCTGTCCCTAGGCATGTACTCAGTTTATATTTGTGCAAGGTTCTGTGTTTTGCTTTACCAGAACCACAGTGAAGCATCAGACTACTGCTTCACCTTTGTTCCTTCCCACCTCCAGTCTCTCCATCCAAGCAGACATTTGGAATGTCAGGGGGAATAGAGTTCTTCGTTGGTAACTGTAGAAATCCTCTTACCCTTGCTCTCCCATAACCAAAGCTCAGACAAACATAGAAGCTTCTGCCCAATGTCCCACTATGTTTTATTTAGCGCTGGGCTTGCTTAAGCCTTGAGTATTCATTTTCTTCTTGGCAATGAGACTGGAGAACCCACGTAAGTTAGCTAAGTAAACAATTTGATGGCATGATTTTAAGATATAGTAACTTTTTAGAGAAAACTTGCATTAAATTCAATTTAAAAAATGTCTTGCCTATGCTATGCTGGATCTGTCTTTTCCAAAATCAGTAAATCTTTGCTACACCTATGATACAGAGGAGACCTGGACAGCAAAGTACCAAACTAGGAGGCATTCCTGTGCCTCTCAGAACTGCCGTAAACCCCCGTTCTTTCTGTGTTCATCCCCCAGTGACGTACAGGAGCATTCCAGTGGGAGGAACGACTGACTCCTCAGTGCAGGTTCTGACCTGGTGTCTTTTGCTTATACTACCCTCTGTGGATAGTGGCTGGGTTAACTGGTTTTAGTTTTATAAAGTATTTCTTTTGTGAAATCTGAAATACAAACAACATAATGTCAGCTTAAAGTATTTCTAGAATAAGGTTTTTGTTTTGTTTTTGTTTTTTACATTTTTTGGTCTGAAGAGTGTCTTTTTTTCTCTTTGGCTTTCCTAGAATTAAACAGAATTGATCACTGGTTGGCTTTTTGTCTTATTGTCTGCTACCATTTTTTTAAATCCTTGAGTTTCATTTGGAATCTCTCATTTCTTCATATAAAGCCAAAACTGCTGCTAAAATACCTGATTTCGAGTCTGTAGAAATAATAATAATAAAGAAGACTTGATCTGGAGCATGGCTTCCTGTTGCGCTTTTTGGTACCTTGGATGCAACCAGATCAGATACCGAAAAGGCTGATGTGGAAACTCTCAGATTCTGGCTGCACTGTTGTGATTTTTGTACAAGTTATTAATGCTACCACCTCAGTTTTCCCATCTGTAAAATGGGACTAATAGCATCTACCTCAAGGTCCTTGAGAGTGCTAAGTAGGCAATGGGTATATATGCTGTTAAGTTGTTAGGTGTGATGATCAGGTGTGGGCGGTAATAGGAGGAGGCCGCAGGCAGTGTGTGCAGGGGGAGGTGCCTTACCAGCTGCAACAAATGTGATACTGAGTGGCTGTATGGGCTGG
Source organism: Alectura lathami (assembly GCA_013399715.1). Taxonomy (NCBI): domain Eukaryota; kingdom Metazoa; phylum Chordata; class Aves; order Galliformes; family Megapodiidae; genus Alectura; species Alectura lathami. Next base: position 126,213 of record VXAV01009770.1, read on the forward strand.
GCAGAAGTGCATAATACTGAACTTAATTCTATCTGCTGTGTGCTATCCATGCACGTCCCAACACGTGACACCACATAAAACAGTACAGGGACTGGTATTTTTTTTACCTTTTTGATTTATTACTGGCAGCTGTAATAAGCCTGAAAAGAGAGTAGGAATCCAATTTGCCTTGGCTGTAATGAAAACCTACAAGGAAAAAGAAAGGAGTGTTTCATCAAAACAGGTGCAGCAGTTCTGCACTACAATGAAGTGGTTACCAAGGCTGACCCAGCATCTCAGCTCTGAAGGAAAGTGGTGCAGTTCTGAATGGGCAGCCTGGAGGGAGCAAGGACTAATGCTGTTCCAGCTGTCCAGTCAGGAGTGGTACAAATTCTCTGTATAAACATAAACGTGCATGGTCTCCTCTAGGCAAAGCTTGAAGATACTGGTTTAGTAATAGAAGTTCCTCAAGAATTACTTACAGCCTCCTTGCTCTCAATGTTCTTGTGGTTGTTATTTGAAAGGCAGAAGGTTGTTGTTTTGTTTTCCCCATAATTGTCTAATTTTGAGCTGCTGCCCTGTAACCCGTTATCTAACTGGCTGCTGAATACAGTGTGCCAAAAATAAAAACCTTACTGGCGCTGGTACTGCTTGTTATTTCTCAGTGATCTGACAAACAGACGTGGGTAGAACAATAGCAGCATCATGCAAAATCAAAAACTGCAGTTGCTTGTTCTGAGAAGTGACAGGCAGAAGTCCTTCAGATTTACGCTTCTATGCGAAACTGAAGTGGGGGTCTCTTGTCAACCACTGCTCATCCTCCTTTTCAGTTAGCTTCTCACAGGCTTCTCTGAGACTGTAAAACACAGCCCCTGAATTGCCCTACAGATTTACTTAAGCTCAAAAAACCACGTTGCTATTGTGAAATGGTGGGCAGGAAACCTTGAGTCTGCAATACAGCCCAAGCAAAACGAAGAACAAACGGTGCACAGTGTGCATAGTTACCCGCACTGAAGCGATTACTTTCCTTCCGTGTTCTGTCAGCTTCCTGTGGGGAAAGCAACTGGCAAAAGAGCACTAAGAAAATAACTAAAACAAACACAAAGTTGTTTCCCCTGCAATTAGTTTAGGAAGATAAGACGACCTTAGCTACAAAGGAAAGGAAAAATTAACCTTAGAGAAGCAGCATAAGGGGAAAAAGGAGGTTTGGACGAGCTGGGTATTTAAGATAGGAGAACTGATTGCTTAGGCCTCTGAAAAGTAGTGGAAAATGGTGGAAAAGAATGGAAAGATCCTCAAGCGTAGCTGTTTCTGGCAGCAGGATTCATCGCGACCCATGAGTGGGAGAAAGAGGGGGGAGCAGAAAAAAACATCAGGTGGAAGAATCCCTCTTAGGCTCTGGTTGTATACAACGATTTTCTTTTAGTTTTCTCTCTTTAGAATAAAGGAAATCTAACTGTGACTAAAGAAGTTACATTGATGTTACGAGTGGAGTAGTGCTCTGACCTCCCCGGAGGGCCCCGCAGGAGGAAGCCCTCCGCTGGGCCCTGCCTGCTGGCGCTCAGTCGCTCGCTGCGCTGCGGTCCTGTCGCACGCGGCTTGGCTCGTTCTGCTCCTCCGGCCGGTGGCACCTCTCCCTTCAACGACTTCAAGGACCAGCGAGGACCCTCCTTCCCTCTGAGCTCGTGTAGCGGTGACCAGCCGCTTCGCCGCGGCATCGAGGGGCAACACCGGGCGGAACCGCGCAGAACCAGGAAAAACCGGCGGGCGAGCGCCGCCC
>VXAV01009770.1:128791-155522 GCA_013399715.1 Alectura lathami
TCGGTGGCGGTGCGGGAGCGGACGCGGCCAGGCGCGTCCTCGCCTTCGTCGTCCGCCCTCCTTGTGTCGGTGGGTGCAGGTGGGCTCCACAAACCCGCACGGGGACAAGCTGGGCGGTCTCACCCAGGTTTCAGAGTGCCTACAGAGGGCGACAGAAATCTCATTCTCTTCACCTAAGTACCACAGACAGTACTTAGCTCATGAAGACCAGTGTGTTTTTCTGTTTGTCTCGTGGCTAGTGGAGAGGATTTGGTATCTCAACCACGGATTCTTGTGCCTGAAGCACAAGACTTCTAACAGGGTTTCAGGCCTCTGCACCTTGTGTTGGGAAAGACTGCAGCTGGTCTTCTAGAGTCGAGGCTTGTGAACCTCCCAGTGTGCCACAGGATCAAGAACTCTTTTGAGAAGGCCTCTGAAACCAAGAGCTCGGTGCTTAGCTATAGTAAGACAGTCAGAAGAGCAGATGCGAGGAAAAACGGACACACTTTTAAGCTTGCTTTGCTTCTGCTTCTTGAGTACAGTGCAAAATTCAGGTAGTTCTCACCACTCCGACACAAAGATAGCTGTGGAGCTGGAGGGTAGTTCAGGGAGAAAAAGCTCTTTCCTGATCATTCCACTTATTTTGTCTTTCTCAGTTCTGTGCCAACGACCCTGAAGTATTTGTCCAAGCAGCACTGTTGGCTCAGGATTATTGTGATGCCATAGACCTAAATTTGGGTTGCCCCCAGATGATTGCAAAGAGAGGTACGTGCAAATTTGAACTGTGGATGAACAAAGAAATTGCATGTGTCGGCTGTGTACTTTGGCAGTTGGACATCGAGATGACCAAAGGAAGACTTGGTGTGGGTGACTTCAGTACTGCTGAAATTAGACTGAATTGCACCCACTTTACCAGGTACAGCTTTGTAGTACCTAAAGCAAAATTAGGTGTACTGCTAATTCTTGCTTCTCTCAAGTGATAGAATATCCTTCAAAAAAATCATTTTTTGCAAGAACTTGATTTTTTTTTTTCTGATTTCAGTTGATCAAAGAGCTTAAATTCACAAAATTACATTTAAAATGATGCTATGCAGGTACTTAATGCGTCCTGTTTCGTTGATACTTGCAGAGAAGTTATTCACATTAGCATATAAGAGAATAAAACCTGCTGAACCCTTAAAGGTATTGCAAATGTAGCTGTATTTCGAAAAACAGAACCAGCTCCAAGAAAACCTTGGATCATGTAGGATGTTGAGGAAAGATTTGTTCAGTAACAGCTCCTTCCTGATCAAAAATGTCTTTCAAAAAACTAGTAGGAAACGATCGCTGGTGTGCAGAGAAAATAGATCTTTTAGTCTCATGTCAGGTTTAAACCCCTGAAAACTTGACTTTGAGCTGCCAGTGTCAACACCAGTCATAGGTGCAGCAGTGAAAGCAGGGTGTAAGGATTCGTTGTTTATCCTGTAAATGTAGGGTTGCATGGGAGACAACACAGTCCAGCTTTTCCAGTTTGGGCGGAACAGAGCAACTTCTGTCAGCGAGGCATGAGTATCAGGGTCTTTGCATGGGAATGTTTATGAAGGATGTGTACTTCAGAACCTTCCTCTTCCACAGCAGTCCGTCGTGTGCTGTTCTGTTATAGGTCACTATGGAGCGTTTCTGCAAGAGGAGTGGGATCTTCTTCAGCGAATGAGTAAGTCTTGAGAGAGGCCTCGCTTCAGGGGCTTGCTTTGAGAGTTAATAGGTTGAATTCTTCAGTAAGAGGAAGCTTAGGGGTTTTTGGGGGGAAGAAGAGGTGTAGCATGTTTATCTGGGGAGGATTGTAGGGTGTTTGTGTTTTTTCTTACCCTACTTGTGTTCCAGCATTCGCGTTACTTCGTGATATCCCACTGCCGACTCATGCTAGGTTTGCCAAAAGACCTCTGAAACCTCTCACCTTAGGTGAAAGTGAGTTAGTGAGTGAAGTCCCAGTCCGGTGACAGTGAAGTCCAATGCTTAGTGGCTCCCCTTAATTTTCACTTTGAAGCACTGAGATGCCAGGGATTGTGATTCTGTTGAGGCCACTGTTGCCCTTTTCTGATCGACTCAATCTACTTTTTCTGTCCACACCTTAACAAGTTATGTCTCTTTCCTCCAAGTTTGTGTAGGATGTTCTCAGGATATTGGTAGCAGTTGTGAACAGTTATTGTAATTTTGTATATATATATATGTATTTTTCAGAAATACATTTGGAACTGCTTTCTTTATAAGAAAGGTTCTGGTCATTGTGTAGAGTCAAGAATGTGTCTTCCTGCTGCTTCAGAGCAAGTGTCTGAACTGTGAAGTTACAGAATCTGACTTCTGCTGTGTTCCCTGTGGTCCAGAGAATTCTGAATGGTATTCAGCACAAAGGCACTACTGAGAACCTAGATGGGCAGTGCTTCTTTACCCAGTAAAGATTGTTCTCTTAGGAGTGAAAGGTGTAAATCAGAACAGCCTCAAGGGGGAGAAGAGGGCATAGGTCATTTGGTTTGTGAGAGAGCGCTCTAATTAAGTTATTCTGTAAAAGATGGACAAAGCTTCCGCCTCTTCTTCCTTCTCCACACAGTACTGTTTGCTGTTTCGACCTGTATGTACCTCACTTTCTTCTTCATTAGAACTTGCGGGGTTTGGATTAGGAGGAAACAAGTGCCTTGCTGCATTATACGTCTAAGTTCTGGAAAAGAACAGAATTTCAGGCATGCCGCTGTGCATCGTTGTCCTGTCGGCTGTCTTCATTAGCCCTCTTTTTGACAGCGTTCCAATTCCATGCCCTGTGTAAAGACCGTGGGAGTGAACGTGATGTTCCAGGTCTCACTTTGACTGCATAGCATATGTTTCCTACTTAACTGGACCCACAGCCTGCCTCAGTCACAGAATCACAAACTGTTGGAGGTTGGCAGGGACCTCGGGTGGTCCAACCCCTGCTCAGGCAACCCAGAGCGGATTGCCCAGGACCACGTCCAGGTGGCTTTTGAAGATCTCCAAGGGGGAGACCCCACCAGCGCTCTGTCACCTGTGCAGTAGCACAGTGCTTGCTGATGTTTGGACAGAACCTCCCGTGTCCCAGTTTCTGCCCATTGCCTCTTGTTCTGGCACTGGACATCGCTGAAAAGAGCCTGACTCTGTCTTCACTGCATCCTCCCCCTCCATGTGTTTACAGACATTGCTGAGGTGCCCCCTGAGCCTTCTCTTTTCTCGGCTAAACAGCCCCAGGTCTCTCAGCTTTTCCTCACAGAAGAGGTGCTCCAGTCCCTTTATGCTCCTGGTGGCCCTGCATTGGGCTCTTCCCAGTGTGTCTGTGCCTCTGGCGTACTGGGAGGGCCAGAACTGGACGCAGTGCTCCGGGTGCAGCCTCACCAGTGCTGAGCAGAGTGGAAGGGTCACCTCTTTTGACCTGCTGCTGATACTTTGCCTGATGCAACCAAGAACAAACACCGCTAGCCTTCTTGGAGGCAAGTGCACATTGCTGACTCACGTTCAACTTGGTGTCCGCCAGGATTCCCAGGTCCTTTCCTGCAAACTTGCTTTTCGGGTGGGTGGTCCCCAGTATGTAAGGTTGATAAGCCTCTGCTTGTCATGGACAACACTCTACTTGTCATGATTATTTGGATAATAATTTGGAAAGAAGGAAAGGAAATGCGGGCAAGTGAGTGTTGATGTTGTTGGCAGAGTAGGAGGAATGCAGTATGCTGTGACAACAGCGAACCTGTATCAGTGATTAAAATTTGTTCGGGAAGTCCTTGAAAGTGAAGGTTAGATGTGGTGGAAAAGTTAGAGCTATTATATTCTGAGCATTTTATGCCTCCTTGTTAAAACACGTATTTTGTGCATCGTTACTTACTCTCGGTTGATTAACTCCTACAGTAAGGATTGCAGAGGACGTTGCTGGTTGCTGAAGCTGTGGGAATGGCCTAGCATTAACTTGTCAGGCTTCTTCCATACCACACCCAGTATCTGCTCTTCACGGCGTTGTGCAGCCCACTCACCTGCCTTTTCAATCTTTCCCAGTTTTGCTGGCTAACGAGAAGCTCTCTGTTCCCATCACATGCAAAATCCGTGTTTTCCCAGAAATTGACAAGACAGTGAAATATGCACAGATGCTGGAGAAGGCTGGCTGCCAGGTAAGGAGGCAGCTGCTCCCTGTACTTCTGCATTGGACACGTCTCTGTGTAAAGCATCTTCCAGTCTTGGAGTGCTGTGGAGATGGACAGGCTACGTTGTTTCACAGACAGGGAGAATGGGGTGCAGTGGGATCGTATCCATTAGCAGGTGTAGGCAGCAGGTTGCTAGTGTGATACAGAACTGATTCCAGAGTCTCTCTTGTAATCAGTGCGCAGTATGGCATCTTTCACCCTGGGCGAGCATGTCCATCCAACGCAGAGCCACAGGAGGTGGTGTGAATGCATGAAATCCACAGGGCTACAGGCAAACAAACAAAACAGTAGCAAAGGGGCCACCACAAGTTAAGAAATAAGCAAACGTTCTAGGATTTAACTTCAGTTAAACTGGAAGAGGCAGTCTGTAGTTGGAGCCAGTACAGCCAGTATTTGGGCCTTCTGCTGAGGGGCAAGCCAGATCCGTGTATCGCAAACAGGAGCCAATGCAGTAGGAAATCCGTGGGTTCTCCCAAGATGTGATCTTGTCCTGCCACGGAGCAGCAAGTCGAACGAAGCCCAGGACTATGCCCTAGTAGGTAACCTGGTGATGCCTTTCTGTGATACCAGAGTCCGTGCACTTTTTAAACAGCTCTGGGAGTTCAGTAGTATCCATGAAGTGTGTGAGGTTAAAGGAAATCTTTTGTCAGTGGATTTGTCTCAGTGGTTCATACACTTAAAAAGTAAATAGAACTTTGTGTTCTAGCTGCTGACTGTCCACGGCCGTACTAAAGAACAGAAGGGACCCCTTGCTGGCGTGGCGTCCTGGGAGCACATTCAAGCTGTCAGGTGAGTCAGCAGTACCGATTTTAAGGGAAGGTAGGTTTTGAACTGTGTGTGCAGTGGCACTGAAGTGTACATTGGTGTGACAGGAGTAGAATTTCTGCATTACCTCTAAACAGTCTTTCCTAATTCTTAGTGCTCTGCATCTGTTTTATTTACTGGCGCAGAAAAGCTGTGAGCATTCCTGTGTTCGCGAATGGAAACATCCAGTGTCTCAGTGATGTGGAAGAATGCATCCGTAAGACAGGAGTGCACGGTGTCATGAGTGCAGGTAAAGCAAATGAGCTTTTACTGTTAATAGATGAGAAAAAAAAATTACAAACTGTTTCTTACTCTCTTTAGCAGCTCAATGCACATTTAATTAAAGCCTGTATCAGGCTGTCGTGGTGAACAACTTTGACTGAAAGCTGAGTGGCCTTCCTCTCTCCTCTTATGCTGGCCGTTTCTTACTAGTACCAGGAATCAATTTACAGTAAGAATTTTCATGTTGAACTTGTAGTGCCATCGAGTGGACAGCTCAAATCTAATGACCTGACAAAAACATACTGGACTTCTGTGGTCCTGGAGTATTTTCATGGCATCTGTTAATCAGCGGAACAGTTTTTCAATGGGTCTTGATGCAATAAGTGTCACCACTGATTAAATATTTCTGCAGATGATTCATGTTGGGTTGGACAAGAAAGAACTGGCATTATTTGCTACAAGAAGAGTCAGGCTAGACATCAGAAAAAGCACTCGCGCTTACAGCAGTGAAACATAGTGCCTAGGACATTGTAGAATCTTGTTTTTAAGAAAACACTGGTTAACAAAGGCTTGTCAAACTAGCAGAGCAAGACATGGTAAGAAGCAGCATCTGCAAACTTAAACCAACCAGATTGAGGGTACAGCCGTAACATCAGACACTCGTCTAAGTATTTAACCACTGGCCAAGAAAAGCATTGATTTCTCTTTTTTGACTTTTTGTGTGAAGGTTAGATGCCTTTCTGAAAAATATTTTAATTAGATATGAACTATTGACTCAATTAAGAATTGCACAGTGAAATATAGCATTGTGAGGTCAGGCTAGAATTTATGGACCCTCCACTCCTCTTTGTGAGTATGACTGATGTATTTGTGACTGGCTGGTAGAAGCACAACAGAGCTGATCAAACTCCAGAGCCTAGATTTTGTTGTCTGTTTCAATCTTGAAGTGAAAGGTTGAGTGTTTCTTTTCATTCCGTAGAAGGTAATCTTCATAATCCAGCTTTGTTTGAGGGCCGGAACCCATTGGTGTGGGAGATGGCTGAAGAGTACCTGGAGATAGTGCAGAAGTACCCTTGTCCATTGTCTTACGTTAGGGCTCATCTCTTCAAGCTCTGGCATCACACGTGAGTATCTCCAGAACACTCTTCATGTTTTCAGGGCTCATCCTGCTTAGCAAGTGTCTGACTTTACTGCATAAGAATTTGTTTGACCAGAATTAATATGTTGCAAGGTTTTTGATCCTGGACCTGCCTGGAGAGAATGTGGGCTGAAGCCTTTAGCCTGCACTACAGGGAAACAGAGCTTGGGGAATTAGGAAGTTACCACGAGATAAACAAGGGCATGAGCGCACAGCACAGCAGCTGCTGTGTGCTGATTGCCTGTACACATTTCATGGCAAACACGAGTTAACTAACCAACTCCTCATCCACTGCGAGGCACGCTACCTGGCGTTTATTGTAGAGTGACAGCATGTTCATGGGCAGTTACCGAGGAATAGCTGATGCGTGCTATGGAACGTTCACGTCAGCTTATCTCAGAGCTCCTTGTGTACGTGCCCAAACTCACAAGTATTTACCGGAAAGAGTAACAGATGTCTAGACTTAAAAGAAAGAAGATAAATTCCTACCACAGGCAAGTGCAGTGAGAAAAATCCATAGAAGGCTTTTATGAAGACATTTTTAGATGATCTCCTGAGATGAGGAATAATGAATAAATATGACTTGGTGTTTGGGATTTGTCTCAGGCTTCAAGTTCACCAGCAGCTGCGTGAAGAATTAGCAAAAGTGAAGACTCTAGAGGGAATCGTAGATGTCAACAGGGAGCTGAAACTACGATGCCAGGTACCAAGATGGGCCCTAATCTCCCAGAACAACTCTGCGCCTGGTGGGAACATAGCACATTTTGTCACGCAGTTGATGTCTGGTAGCCACCTCATTGGAACATTGGGGCTTACCAGTAGTGATAAACCCACACAGCTTTACATCGGTGACAGCTGATTTAGGAGTTACAAATCTGCTTCGTTTCTGTATTGCTAGGGGAGTTTTTGACTGTATGTATCTGTCACTAGCAATTAGTTTAAATTACAGTTAGTGGTTTGCTAGAGTTTTAAATCCTATTTAGAATATTTCCTGAGAACTGCAGGAAAACTGACCGTAACTCTATGCTGCAGGAAGAAATAGCTAATCAGAAAGAAGGAGAAAAGCCAAAAGAAGGGTTGCCTTTTTTCCACTGGATCTGTCAGCCATACATCAGGCCAGGGTGAGTCACCTGTTGTAATGTTGCTAGGTACACACATGCTTTTCCTGCCCATGCTGTTAGTGCAGAGTCATTCAATTCTGTTCTAGGAGCTTACATCCATTTGAAAACAAATTAAAGCTCTGGATTATTTTTATTGTGACTTTTTTTTTTTCCCTGTTTATTTTTTGTTCATGGGGATGTTGCTTATTGTACATATCGTCTCCTTTAGATTCTCCTCAGGTTTCTCTCCCTCCAGAAAGTAAAAACTGAGAATTCCGCTGTAGCTTTTGAAAGAGAATCTGGTGTGCAAAAAATGAGTTATGATGGAAAGGTTTGCAGTTTACCCAGACTTCTGTAGACTGTAACGGTGGCCAGGGAACACCTGCTTCTTCCCTTCAGCTAACTTATGATGGTATTTACCATTTCAGGCCAAAGGAGAGATGCAAGGAGAATGGAACCAAGGGGACTGAAAAAGGTGTGCGAGGGAAACGTGCTCTGGAAGAGGAAGAAGATGGAAATTCTGAGCTTCTATCAAAGAACAAGCAAAAAAAGAAGTTAAGAAATCCAAATAAAAGCTTTGATCCATCTTTAAAACGTAAGTTCTATCTACTGGCATGTATACATGGAAAGATGCTCACACCATCTTTGACATGAGCTGCCACTACTTTTTTTGTCCATGTTTATGTAGTTGTAGAAACTTCTTTAAAAAGAGAATCATAGAATCACAGAATGGCTTGGATCAGAAGGGGCCTTAAAGATCATCCAGTTCCAGCCCCTGCCGGGGGCTGGCTGCCACCCCCCAGATCAGGCTGTCCAGCGCCCCACCCCGTCTGGCCTTGAGCACCCCCAGGGATGGGGCACCCACAGCTGCTCTGGGCAGTCTGGGGTCACTGCCCAGCCACTGCCCTCCAAGTAAAAAATTTCCTCCTGACACCTAATCTAAATCTCCCCTCTTTTAGTTTAAAACCATTTCCCCTTGTCCTATCACTGTCAGACCGTGTAAAAAGTCACTCTCCCTCCTGTTTATGAGCTCACTTCAGGTACTGGAAGGCGGCAGTGAGGTCTTCCCAAAGCCTTCTCTCCTGTAGACTGAACAAGCCCAGCTCCCTCAGCCTTTCTTTACAGTAGAGGTGCCCGAGCCCTCTGAGCATCCTCGTGGCCTCCTCTGGACCCGCTCCAGCAGCTCAATGTTTTTGTTGTGCTGGGGCAGGCCAGGATGCAGCACTGCAGGTGGGGCCTCACAAGGGCAGAACAGAGGGGGACAATCCCCTCCCTGCCCTGCTGCCACCCGTCTGTTGATGCAGCCCAGGATGCAGCTGGCCTTTGGGCTGCAAGCGCGCGCTGCTGGCTCCTGTCCAGCTTTTCATCCACCAGAACCCCCAAGTCCTTCTCTGCAGGGCTGCTCTCGAGGCGTTCTTCTCCCAGTCTGTACACACACCTGGGATTGCCCCGACCCAAGTGCAACACCTTGCACTTGGCCTTGTTGAACCTCATCAGGTTCCCGTGGGCCCACTTTTCCAGCCCGTCCGTGTCCCTTGGGATGGCATCCCTTCCTTCTGTTGTACTGACTGCACCCCTCAGCTTGGTGTCATCGGCAAACTTGCTGAGGGTACCCTCAATCCCCCAGTCTGTGTCATTGATAAAGATGTTGAAGAGCACCAGTCCTTGGACAGACCTGTGGCGGTCACCACTCATCACCGGCCTCCACCATTATCGGGAAACTTTGGTAGCACATAGCATGATTCAGATTGTGTTCATTTGGAAAGAAATCTGACCATCAAATAAGTAGGTCAGTAGTCCACTACAAGCAACATTTTTAAGCTCAAAATGCTTTACAAACTAAACTATATCAGTTAATAGTATTTGAAATTGAAATTTCATATGTATTTCAAGCGGATTTTCTCCTCTTTTGCACTTGAGATTTAAAGTTTTTATATTTGCATCTAGCTTAAACACACTTCAAAGTCAATGCATCTTCACCTTCTTTGCACTGTTCTTTGAGGTACTGTATTTTTATTTAAAAAAGAACCGCCCCCTCTGGCTAGAAAAGCACCAAGCTTAGATAATGAAATTTTTAATATGAAAATTCATATTAAATTCGTATTTCATTCTTTCTATATGAAAACACCATTGCTGACACCAGTTCTCTGTCTTTTCCAGCCAAGTATGCAAAATGTGATCAATGTGGAAACCCTAAGGTAAGTCGAAGTCAGCATCCGTTAAAGCATTTCCACGAGGCAGAGCCACCGTGCCAGCGTCTAGTAACGCGCACGCCAAGTTCTGCTGCTGTGTCCGGGGAGGGCGGGGGGACCACAGGGCGTGTCTGTGCTCAGGCAAAAGCCTCTTAGCTGTTACCTGTAACCAACCCGAGCTGAAGGTGCTCCACAACGCTCACATATGAGATTCTTAGAGATCATTTGCCTTGCTTAGAAAACACACTTTTTTACTGCTGCTGTTTATTGCTAAGATGGCCGAGTGAGTTAGGTGAATCTCCCAGGATCTCTTGGAAACAAACGTCCAAACATCCGCTAATCACACACGGATATGCTACTGTGAAATTAAAACAAAGGTGCTCTCACTAGGGTCAGTGGTGGGTGGAATTTTTCTGCAAGGACTGAGAATTTAAATACCTGGTCTGGTAACTGGTGTACAAATACAAGTACTTCAGACTTCCTCCAGTATGATTTGTATTGCGTATCAAGCAGCGTGGTTTTTTATTTTATTTTATTTTAGTTTTGGATTTGTGTCCTTAATCAGAATGAGCACCAAGTCACTCTTAGCTCTGTTTTTGAAATTCAGCTGGTGCGTAAACATCAACATTCATCACTGGCAATGTTTAACAAACTGCCCTTTTCCTAGTTAGCTGCAGCATAGGTACTTGAAACAAGCACAGCTTTGTGTTTTTCTCCCTTGGGGAATACAGCTGTTTCCTGGACAGGGAAATGTCACTGCACTGAGTGAGCAGCGCGTTGACTGCAGCTACTGTACGTGCTCGGGTACGCGTACAAGGAATACATAAGATGCAAGGAACAACTTTGTGTCCGAGCCGCAAAAGCAGCGGTATTGCTGTAGCACTGAGGCATACGACTGGGCAAAGGGGCACGGGTGGGGAGCAGGAAGGTGGTGACAGGTGATAGTGCTCTGAGGAAACTGGGGCTAGGTTTTTAGCCACAGCAGCAGAAAGAATAGATTTTTTTGCTGTATTGATTAACGGGAAAACATTGAGCTTTCATCTGGCCTGGTTTTGCAGCCACTCTGTTTCATAGCTGGACCAGTTAACACAGCTTGGTCCTTCAACCATCATTCTTTGAAATAGGAGTTGGTCTCATTTTCGTTCTGAATTTGCATCATTGGAATGTTGCATGCAGCTCTTAAAGTCTTTAGAATAGGCCTGTATTTTTTTTCTAGTGTGTATGTTTCTAAGCTATGTCATGTACCGGCTAGCAAGGAAGGGGGAAAACAGGCCAAAATATTCCCTACACATGAAGATGTTTTTTTTTTAATCAGGGTGGGGAAAATCATTTAAAGCTCGTAAAGCACATACGAGCCAAAGGATCCAAGGCACCCAGTCTGGTATAGCCACGCTGTAAAACAGCCGGATTGAACTGCTGCCCTCCCCTCAAGAAGGGTCCTACTTCTTATTTATATATGGAGGTATATTTTAAGCTGCAAAAAGGGAAGTAACTGATGTGGTAACATCTGTTTATTTACTTTAGGCATAGTTTCAGATGGGTAAAAGCATCTGTCAGGCACCTTGTTTCACATTGTACTTTTGTAGAGAAATACAGCAGCTCAGCTGTAACAAAAGTCCCAATTCATGTTCCAAAGCGCTTATGGCATTTGCCTGCTTGTGGTACGTAACTGAGGCTGCCCAGCAGGTTAGTGCTCTTGCAGGAGTGGACTGCGGATTTGTGGTTGGTTGGTTGTTCGTTTTGGTTCTCCCTGCACAAACAGTTGATAGCTGTCCTCCTCGCTTTCCGTTAATCAACTCTGTCATCTTCATTAGATTGAGGTTGTGACTGCCTCATGTGCAAGTCCAGGCTTTTTCCAAAGGGCTGAATGTGCAGAGCTGGATTGCTGTCAGTTATGGTTAAATATTTATATGAATATAGATGTTTTCACTAATAAACTGATACAAGCTTCTTTACACCACCACCCAGGGCAATAAGTGCGTGTTTAACATGTGCCGAGGCTGCTGTAAGAAAAGAGCATTCAGAGAGACAGCAGACTGCCCAGGTAAGTGCAGCTGTTGGCATTTGCTCCTTAGAGGTCACTGAGGTCTTATCTCCATGTAGAGTCACTGGGGGGTGCGTTAAAATCCACACACACATCTAGCTAAACATCTCATCTAGGTTTCAGCGCACATTTAAGAGTGTATGTACCCTTGTATGTAGGGTGTTTCTTCTTCCAGCGCCATGGGATGTGTTCTTTCCAGGCTCCTTTGTTCTAGCTACAGGGAGTTACCTGCTGTTTTCCAATGCATTCATCTCATTTCAGCTTGGTTTTTTCTCCTCATCCTTGCTCCTTCAGGTCATGGATTACTTTTTAAGACCAAACACGAAAAATCCCTTTTGTGGCAGAGCAGTCAAAGAGCAATTCAAAACCCAGAGATCAGTCGGAGAGACCTGGATGGGGAGGAGAATGCTGTGCCGAAGGAAGCTGCCGACAGTGCAATGTGAAGCTTTGGCAACGAATGGCTCAAGAGCTTCTTACAGGCCTTTGCTTCCCTGGGCCAAAGAACCTGCCATCTCCAGAGCTGTGTGAACCTGATCCACAGGTTTTTCAGTTCTGGCCCTATGTCAGTTAAGTAAAAAACTGCTTACTCAGGGAATTATCCTGCATTTGAAATAAAAAGAATGCAATTGATTTTCTCATGCTGTGTTTCAAAGACTGAAAATATGCTGCATTTGGCTGGGTCGGGCAGGCACCCTCTACACACTGCCATCACAGTCTGCCTCGTGTACATTTATTAATCCTTCATGTCCTGTTTTTAACATTGGGGAATAAATTCCATGTAGCAGAACAGCCTTCTGCAGTGTTAAAACCAGCAATGTCAGTGACTGCTTTGCTAAGGGACAATGGCACATACGAGCTCGAGTTCCAGCAGGCCGTGTTTTCAGTGCAGAGAGGAACCTAGAGCTACGTAGAGAATGCGATGCTGTAAGAGGATGCTCTAACCAAATTGTACATCAACGGAGACTGGTTCCATACAGTGTGCTAAAGCTTAACAGTCTCCCCTGAGCTACAAGGTGAGGGGTGAAATGAAATCTCTAAAGAGAGAGGGTTCACTGACATCATGTGCTAATTTCGAATCAAGACTACGAACCGTCCCCAAGTATCACACAGTCCTTTTTCATTTCCATGGGAAGTGCTGTGAAGAAAGGGTGCAGCTACAGTTCTACTCATGCAAGCTCCTACCACCGTCTTCTGTCTTCCCCTCATCTGTTCTACGGGTCTCTAGGCAGGCAGGCAGGCAGGCAGGCAGGCAGGGCAGCCTTCTGTGTGCAGCATGCTGTAAAGACCATCAGCAGCCAAAAAACAAAAACCAGCAGCAATAGCACGCTGTTTACTGGACCGAAGACATGGAATTCAAGCTATCCCCTACTGAGGTTAAATTAAAAATAATAATGCTTTGCTTAGCTGAGCTTTTAAAATTTACCTCTCTGTGCTGTTTTCTGCATGCTTTCTTTAATTAACAGGGTGTGGAAATCCAGCGTGTGCTGCCATTTCCTCTAGCTGCAGACTGAGCTGCTGTGCCTGCAAAGCTGCCAGCGCCTCCTTAGAGCACTACATGCAGCAGGCCTCGTCCTGCTTGCTGCTTTGTGATGGAGCCTGCCGAAGGAAACAAAGCAATGCTGCATTGCGGAGCCTCTGAAGACATAAAACACGCAGGGTAGCCCTGCTTGGTCTGGCAAAACTGGCAGATGGTAAACCAGCCCCCGATACTGCAAGAGCCCATTAGCAGGTGCTGGCTGTTCTTCCAGAGGAGGGGCTGGAGCCCGGAAGGGGAAGAGAACCACAGGGGCAGGGGGTGCAGTAAAGGGGAGGGGAGAGCTCCCTGTATTAAGCTCAGGCAAGATTCAGAACTAGGTTGCATCTTCTAACCTGCACTACGAACTGTTAGTCGTGAGTTCACGCGTGGACTGGAACTGTGTGCTGAACAAAACCCAGAGCCTACACGGCTAGTACCGGCTGTCATTCAGCCAGTGAGTGCTCACAGCAAAGACCACCAGCTCGCTAAGCTGAGCGCCAGCCGCGAAGCAGAGGCCTTGACCTACCCTCACAGCAATCCCCCTTGTGCTTTCCTACTTTGTGTTCAGATTTTCCTTACTGTTTCCTTCAGACATCCTCCCTATCATCTGATTATATGTGACCTTTGTCTGAACATCTGTCCACATCTGCCCATCTTTTATCTAGCTGTTGCCATTCAGTCCCACTCTAAGTCCTTTACAGGGATCACAAGAGGTAAGAAGCTCCAATCCATATGGAGGCTGGAATTAAATGATGCCTAACAGTTGTGGCATTCTACAAATTTTGACAATAACAGTAGTTCAGACCTTTCCTAATGAGTCCTCCCATTTCATTTGTTCATTATTAGAACAAAATATTTTCCATGATGTTCTGCGAATAGCATTTTCCAGCCTTAGTCAGTTTGTTAACCAAGTCTTTCTGCAGCTTTCATAATTGCTGACTACCCTTATATTCAAATCAAATTTAGGCACTACCTGGAAGGTGTTACTCAGCCTCGCCTTGTGAGCAGGAACTAGCGCAGAAATTCAGGAGAGGGAGAGAGGGGAGGGTGCAGCCTTTACCAAACAGTCCAGTGACTGGCGTGTGAGAATCAAGTTTAAAAACACCTCTCTGCCTTATCTGAAGGTGGGAACTTGAAACCATGTCTCCTGCTGTGGAAATGCTCCACTCCTTCCCTTGCACAGACATACATTTTAACGTACCTGAAAACTCTTCAAGGAAAAGCCCAGTGTTCATAGGATTTCAAACTGCTCACTTAGCCGCTTTCCCATTTTACATAGTTTCCCAAAAACATCAGAAACCTCAGTAATCCTGCTTGCTGTGCCAGAGAAAATTTACAAATTCAGAGAAGGGCACTACATGAAAAACATTCAGTTGTAAGACAGCAGCAGACTGGTGCTGATGTGGGTGATCTGGGTTACATCCCTAACCCGACACTGTGGCTTCACACCACATCCCACCAGTGCACAAGCTCACCACCAAAGCACCGGTGTGACGGAAGGACCAAGGGGGCTTTAAGCTCCTGCGTTCAGAAAGTGCCTTACACTCCAGAGCCTTAAACGGACACAAGTCTATGACAGAATTCGTACTGACGGCGTAAGCGTCCCCATCCCCTCTCGCACGGCAGCTCTCAGCAGGCAACGCGCGCTTATCTTCCTGGCTCCAGCCCCACTGCGTGGCAGAAGCCTGCGGTGCTCCTGGCATGGCGCTGGCACGCTGTTCAGCCAGGAAACACAGAACGCCCTCTGTGCATCTGTCTACAGATCACTGATGAAAACGCAGCCTGAACTTTCAGTAGACATCACACAAGACTGTAATACACCGATGGTAATTAAGGAGGTAACGATGACCAGTGCACCAATTTCTTAACAACCAGTGCTTGCGAATCAGGAGGCACCGTTACAACACAAGCAAAGCAGAGCCACCGGCCACCCGTGCACACCTGCACCCGTGGTAACTACGCACTGTTTCAGGCTAGGCAATACCCTCATTACTCCACTTATCTCTAAACAAAGAAAGCTGCAGCCTGCAAACTCAGCAAGATTATGTCCTACTTGGTTTCTGTTTCAAAAACCCTCAAGGAAAAATGGACAACTCAATTTTACTGGGAGTCAGGGGAGGCGGTGCTCCGCAATATAGAGCGACAGCGACAACGGTCCCCAGCCGGGCTTACGGCAGACCGCACCCCTGCGGGTAAGGCCATCGTCAGCGGCACACAGAGCAGCAGTAGCTCACCTCCCAGAGAGGAAGCCGACTGCCTTAATCTGGCAACCAGCTTGCGAGACATCGGAGAACTACAAAGAACAAACGAACCGACCAAGGAACCCTGGATGCCAGCAGCATTTACAGGGCACAGACTGTACAGCCCCACTGCCTTCGGTTACAGGAACCACGGGCGGCTGGTGCCTGCCGGTCAAAGCCAGGCACGGGAGGATCAGAATCCTCTGGGATGGAGGACACCAAGACTGCCAAATCTGATCTATCAAGTACGACAGGTTTCCAGGTCTTGCCCCTCAAATTCTTGTTGAAATCAAGCCATCTCTTGCTGATAAGATTTATGGCTTTTAACAGCTACTAAAATCCCAGGCCTGAACTACCTGATACTGTCAAGAAACTTGTATTATGAATTTACCAAATTTTGACTACTGAATCTCATACATTTCCCTTAGAGATTGATATATCCTATTGGCCAGTTTCCACTCCCTCATTAATTTAGGCTGATCAATTATCCTAGAGAACAATCCAAACCAGGGTTCTGTTTAGAACAGAGAATTCCTCAAGCAGAAACACTACACGATGGCACAGAAGGAGCATAATAAAATTAAGAGGGTGGAAGATGCATGTAAGAAAAAACAGCTGGCTGACATGAGGCCTTGATTGAGTTGCACAACCATCTTCTCCTTAGAAACTGTATTACTGGCCCATTTTCGGAAGAAAGCACCCGAAACAAGGTTTCAGTAGCGCCATAGGTCTGAAGGGCTCTCCTTCAGCATGAGCAAGAGGCATCTAAGCGGCTTCACCAGCGTTTCTGTAAGGACACACAGCAATTTACCTTAGGGGTCAGCCTGCCTTCCTCTCCAAGCGGGCAGTCAGTGACGTCTGACGCAGTTTGTGATTAACGAGCTCCTCTAAAATGGGGGCGTTTCTCCATGTCACATGGAAGACACTGGTTTAACCAAAGACCTCACAGGAACTATTGCTTCTGTTTTCAAGTTTAAGCCATAAAAAGCACAGAAAGCCAGAGAGGAAGAGCACCGTTGCAATTTAGCAACTGCACATACGTGGACCAGGAATTTCGCCGTTAGAATATTCCCTCAAATGGCACCTTCTTCACAGCTCATCGAAACTACAACTCCAGCCAGACCAGAGGACAAAATGCAGTGGCCTACAAAACATCACCAAGCTTAGCAGAAATTCAGTACCTTGAGATCAGCACACCTAGAAACTGATTTTAACACAGAAGTCCAAACACTCAGAAGCTTTTCGACCCTGCTGTTTAATGCACTAGGTGTAACAACATTTTTTTATTATTATTAAAAAAAAAAAAAGCAGTAACAATAACATCCATAGTCAGCTGGCCAGACCAGACAGGTCTGGATCAAAATTATGGATAAAATGAATGCAAGGCTGCAGTAACTTCAGAAAATTCAGTGCACATCTCCTCTCATTAACACAAAACACAAACATGCACACACCTGTGCTGCCACCTTTAATCCCTTTATAAAAGGAAAGTGGGAATAAATGCACCTGGAGAGCAGGCACCTGGATCGACCGCTCTCAGCTCTGCTCCAGGACACGCATGGCATTTGATGGCACGTATCCACGCTGCCAGCAGACTGTTGCACGCATTGGGAACCATCACACGCTGTGGCAGTAAGACTAGACAAGCAGCAGGATTTGCATAAGGAAGAGATTTACTGCTGTAGTAACCGTGGATCCCAAAGCTAAGTCATGCACAAGTGGAAACACATCAGGAAACAGGTCTTTAAAAACAGAGACCAAAGAGAAAGAACATAGATCTAGGTAAACACAACACCCTAAAATAAAGGCCTGCAGCTGAACGCATGGAAGCAGTGCCATGTTCTCAGGTGTAGGTAAAAAAAAAAAATCATGAAGAATTTCTCAAAAGAATCACAGCTCCCACCTGAACTCCAGTTCCGTAATTGAGAGCAATGCACTTCAGAGTTTATTTGAAATAAAGAGAAAGCACAGCATTGCTCACAAACAAGGCAATGCTTCCAGGCCAGTGAAATTCATCTTAGATCACTCCTGTCCATTCAACTTAACACTACCTATTTTTGCAGCTTGGAAACAAAAAAACTAACAGCAGCTGAAAAACCCTCAGCTCAGCATCTGCATGAATAACTTGCCAACACTTCATGGAGCGATGGATGGAGGAGAAGAAAGTCCTACCAAAACTGAAATGATGAACCATTGCAGGGATGCTGTTTTTAGAAAGAACTTCCTTTCAAGGAGAACTGAAGTTACCGGAATATTTGTGTTATCCACCATCAGCCCTGACCCTCTCAATCCAAGCAAAAAGTGAGGGAGACAGGGACAGTTTGTGAAGCTCAGCAGTTTGTGGGTGAGACACTGGACAGAGTCCCAGAGGGACCATCTCTTTTGGTAATGCATGAAGTTTTTCACATGTTGGTGCTCATTCTGGACTGGCTGTTAGCTGGAGTAAGCTCCCCTTGGCTACCTTCTCTCGGAGGAGACTGCAACAAAAAGACCAAAACATATCCTAGTTAGTGATGTGTAAACATCCTGCAGAGTGCCTCCAAGGAGACCAAACGAACCGCAGGTGAAGCTAAGCAGGGTAACAGCAGAAGCAGAGCATACCCCCAGCTCACAAATAATGATGGATTTGCATTTACCACTTCCACAGTTCAGGTTCACAAGAGCTGTTCCTATATGAGTCAAACCAGAAGTTTTAAACCACTCCTTGTTTACTTGGTACAAAGTGCTTTTGGCTGCAGAAGCTGACTCTTACCTGGCACTTGGTCATCACAGAGATGACTACACTACAGAGTTTAATACAATCTATGGCCTAGCCTCCCTAAGGACATTCTTTGGATCCTGGAAGGAATATTGCAAACAATTCATGCATTTTTTATTTCCTGTACTAAAAAAGTTACTTCAAGTTTCTTTGTTTTGGTAAGACTAAAGATACGTGTGTCAAGAATTAGCCACAATCAACTCAAGTATATTAATTTTCAGGAATATTCTGCATTGTACAAGAAGTTCAGTGTACTGGCTAGAAACTCATGTTCCTTCTTCCTATTTCATATTTGATATCATAAGAATTTGTCCACTCATGACAACAGTAAATCCACTCCCCTCCTGAATCTTCAATGCATCAACTTTCACAGTTTCGGGGGAAAAAAAGGAACAGCAACTGTAACACTGCCCCTGAGCCTCATTTTAACACGCCCATACCTTGACATGTATCTGGTTGCGCAGGACTGCGGCTCGCAGGATCATGGCTTTGGCACGTCGCTGAAACTCTTTGCCCATCAGCAAAGACTTCTCGAAAGTTGTGCTGCGCTGGTCTACATCTCGAGCATAAAGAATCTGTAACCAACACAGACAACTGTACCCAGGAGCTATGGCAGGGTTCCACAGCAGGAAGCCCCTTCTGCACAATGGAACAGAGCTGGTGTACCATGGAGTCTGGAAATCAGCCCTGCTGAAACACCACTCACAGCTGATGAACGCAGCTTCCAAGTATCCCAGGAACTGAGGATTTTTAAACCTTAGTACAGTTGTTCAGTCCCTAACCTGTGGCTCAGATGCACTCACCTTGCTGTGTGAGTCTATTCTGGCATTGATCAGTCCCTCCAGGATCAGCTGAGTAAGTTCATCTTCCAGAGCAGCCACCGTGGTATTAAAAGCAGTGGCCATCTTGTGCATGTCTGCTGACACATAGGGGCTGAAGTACTAGGAACAAGAAAATACTCAGTTGCCAAAGGTACTCCCCATCCTCTGCAACACCACGGGAAAAACAAAGAGTGGCCTATCTCACCGCTTGCCCGCCTCTCCAGATTACAGGAACAATTACCTGGATAAGGGCACGATTTCGAATTTGAGTATAAAGTGTCCTGACATGAGGTGCAAGGTACATATCCAGCAGCAGGTTGTCCTGTGCAAAAAAAAAAACACGTCAGAAGCAGAGACACAGTCTGCAAAAAAATATTATTCCTATGTTCTTAAACATATATATACTTATATATTCAAGCCTTAAGGATATCAACATCCACTATAGCAAGACAAACAAGAATGAATTAAGGAACTTACAATATATTAAAGAACTCAAATTATTTTTTTTAAAATGACGTAATTTCTCCTCACCACCTGCACTTAAACTACCTTCAGTTTCCATCTACCATGTCGGGAGGTAGAAGACACCGCAGAAGTGGTTAATAGTGAACACTTAGTCACTGTTTCTCATAAAAGACTAGGGGAAGGAAACTCGTAGGGTCTGTTCCTGCACTGCTCCCCTGCAACTCACCTTCATCTCATCCAGCATCTTGAGGCACGAAGCATATTTAGATTCATAAAACTTGAAGATGATGTCACGAACCTGTGGCTCCAGCTCCAAAAACAATTTGAAGGAACTACAGACAAACATGGCAGTGATCAGACCTTGGAACCCCCCACTTAACACTCCAGAACCTCATCGCTCCAAACCGCATGATTGCAAACTCAAACTGTTGTCCAGAGATTCCAAGACTGTACTCCCTAACAGACCACAGAGCCCATTTGCAGGAGGGCTGGGAGCCTGGAAGACAGAGATGCATCTCAGCATCAGAGCTGCGGTAAAGGAAGGCAAAAGACTTTTGCCAAACCAAGCAGTAGAAGCGGGATTAGATCAGAAACAAGATATACAACCAGACAACACAGGCCATACCTGTGTGCGCACTGCACTCTGTGCCAGTCAGCTCTGTGCCCCCCTTCAAAGCACAGCCCTCCCTAAACGCAGCAAGCCCTCTGCAGGTTCAGCATGCATCAGCAGGAAGATAACCTATCTTCAGTGCGGGAGATCTTCATTCAGAACGCACACCGTTCCTCAGTGCTCTCCCAATTCTCCATCCCAGATTTTTGAACCCTGGGGCCTTACCCTATGAATCAGCCAATAAGGAAGCCAGGGTAACAACCCTTTTTCCCTATCACCTTAAAATTATTGCTTCCACACCCTTAGCGGTAATGGATTCAGTATCATAATCATACAATCTATGATGCACAAATACCCCCCCTTTTTTTTTTTCCTCCAAAGCCTGCAATTCTCTTAACCTTGCATCTGTCACAGTCAGATTACATGGTAAGCCATACTAACAGTTTAGTTGCAGTAATATGATTAACATACACTAGAAGTCACAACATGAAGGCAAATTGTCTGAGAGCTGCCTTTGACAGGGCTCTGTCACTCTGAGTATACAATATGGGCTACTGACAGGCAGAAAACACGGCTGTGTAGGTGCTAGATTTGACCTGGATTGGAAATTTCTGTTAGTGTACAAGAATTCCAGCTGTGATTAACCACTGTGCTTTGACAGAGAAACCTCAACTCACGGTAAACACAAACCATGGTTCAGTGATGCTTTCACTCCTGTATGAGAAAGGTACTGCTCCTGCCAGAACCCATTCTCAACTAAGTGCCAGATCCCAAAATAGTGTCCAGTAGCATACAAACGCCTTACAAGGCACCACCTACCTGCTGGAGATAACATTTCGTTGCAGTTCCTGGCGATCAAAGGTAGCGAGGGCACAGAGACCACCATACACAGCGACATTGCTGGGAGACAGCAGCTGGAGAGAGAGGGCGCGCTCTGAGCGGGACCGCTACCACTGACTGAGGACGTGGCAGAAGGCTGGAATTAAGCATTCTGCTCTAGGCCTTTCCTTCACCCAGTAACTAGATTAGACTGCGTCAAACGCGGCGGAACCACCGTTAGGTATTTACCCAGAACGTGAGGAGACACCGTCCACTGCTAAGAGCAGAATGCCAAGAGCCACTCTTTTGACTGCGCTACACAGGTACACAGATTTCACAGAGAATACCTCTGTAACCTAAAGCAGATCATTTCAAGAACTCAAGAGCAGACCTGCCTGGTTCATTGTGGGTTTTTTTGTTTGTTTGTTTTTGTAAAACATGGTTCACAGTTCCACCAAACCATACAGGAGTGCTGTGAGGATAACTACATCACCTGGATTTTACAAACTAATATTTAGAACGATATCCCCTTCAATCCCATGCAGCTCCCTCTTGGTCCTCACCTCAGGGAAATCACAGTGATCAAAGGATGCCAACAAGAAGCACTTCGCTGCCTGTTTGTACTTCCGAGCAGCAAGTTCGGCCAAGCCTACGAACCAGAAAAAGTTAGTCCTCTGTTTATGACAGAATATAAGATAGGAGAAATTGTAGAATCTCTCCTAACCGTACAAATCATAAAACTGAGTAGAACAAGCCCCCACGGTTGCTAGTGCCTTCACTACTGAAACGAAGCACAACTCTCGGACAGTACTGGCCTCCTTTAAATGACATTGATGAGAGTTCCATCTCATAAGCTTTACTAAATTTTGCATTTTTGCTAAGAAAATATTAAGTTTGTCAATTCTGAGAGAAAAGAAAAAAAAAATCAAGCATATTCTGCTGTCTAAGATCCCTATGGACAGTCAGGAAGCAGAAATCCAGGTATATGAAATACAAGGAGCTGAAGGATTCACTCACCTGCTGCACATTTCAGTTTAGTGAGAATCGCCTGTGTCTGGCTGTCTCTTTCTCCTCTTTGCTAAAGGATGAGAAAAAGCAGTAGTGAGCAAGCAGCATGAAAACCATCTTGATTACAATTGTCTTTGGGATATTTCATCCTAATAATTTGCACATCTCAACAGGAAGAGAACTTCACCTTACTTATTTTGGAAACACGGAAAGAACTGAGGATGAGAAGTCTCTCTGCTTTTACCGTAAGTTAGGCTTCCTACATGCATATAACGGGAGATAATTAACAACAAATCCCAAAAGGAATAGTATAGGAGACAGGGAGTGGCTGGATTAGAGGAGGAATAGGCCTTTAGATGAAGGGAGTCAGAGGGAACAATTCGTCATGAGGGGACTGAAGAAATTGCTTACAAATCTTGGAGACAGAAAACAAAGGGAAAAGTCATGCAAGTTAAAAAGCAGGACCTTACTTCTGCAATTTCTGGCGTAGACTCAGCCTTGCTTACATAGCTCAGAACATGAGACCAATTTTGGAGGTAGACACTGACCTGTAGAGAGCCAGGAACAGCGTAGAACAGGCATGAATAAATGATGTTACTATAACAAGTAATACAACTGCAGACACAGGAGGTGCAACCAGAACAAAGGACAGGTGGGCTCTACAGGGGATGTCAGAAAGACACCAAGTACCATTCCCTGCAGACCCTCCTACCTTGATGACATTGAGACACATGTTGATAACATGTTTAGCGCTGGTGCAGTAATCGCGGGCTCGCGAGTAACACTTGAGAGCGTTGCTGAGGTCCCCACAGTCAAGGTAATGATCACCTAAGTCATCATGGCCTCTCCTGGAGCACAGGAATTAGAACAGTAATGAACCATGTGCTCAGAAAGTGCAAGGGAAAAAAGGGACAGGAAGCCAGTTTGTCCCAAACAAGCAACTCAGCACACTGACGTAAGGCACTGAATGCACTTGACATCCCATTTTAGGTGCCTGGAGGAGCAAAATGCTCTTCCTTGCTCCAGCAGAGCCTTCTGCATCTCACCTGATACTCTCCTTGATGGAGTTCCCTTTGTAGTTTTTCAGGTCTGTGTCGAGTTTCTCCAGTTTAAGAAGAGCTTTTTTGCGCGTAGCTTCAACCCAAGCTGTGTCAAGAGGAGGGGGTTCAATTCCGCTGTCAGGGACAGCATCAGGCGTATTCTGCAGCTCTCTGAAAGAGTTCAACCTGAATCAACACTCTGCAAACTGCTCAGAACAGATGCCTGACAACTACTGGTCGCTGTTTCCCTAAAAACAGCGCATACACCAAAGAGAGCAGAACGAAAATAAAGGCCGGGCAGGGGGCACTGATAACATTTTCAGTGAAAACAGCAACAAGGGCATCTCAGATGTTTACAAATTCTTCTCAAAATTATCCTAATGATCTCTTCACAAGTATTTTATTAACAAGCAATTTATCCCTAATTCTAAAGAAACAACCTATTCTACAAACCAGTGAACAGCACGTTAGTAACAGTGCTCCAAAGAATTATTACATTCTAACGATCTGTTTAAAGATTCCAAAGAGCCCCTGCACCCAGTCTAACACCTCTACACAGGACACAGTGTGCAGGCGTCTGTGAATTCTCTCCCCATGTACGTTGCAATAGCTTGACAGCAAAGCTAGACTGTACAGGTATCGCTTAACTTCTTATAAATGAGGCATCATCAGTGGAGTGTAACTGGAAGACAAATTAATCCCAGAGATTAACATAATTCCACTGAGATCAGATCAACATTGCTACTTGCACTGGACTCCCTTTCCAACATTTTAACTGGACAAAAAACATTCCCTATCATTTCTTTTTTCCAAACTGTCAGCCTTTTTTTAACACGCAAGAAAGCAATGAACACACTGCCATGAACACCAGAGACTCCCAGGGCAAAACAGAAATTGGCAAACGTGTGTAACAACAAAAACAATACAAACACAGGAAGCATGGATGTACCAACGCAGTATTAAAGGCTACCCTCCACAGCCAACCTGTTCTCAGAAATAAAACATGGCAAACGGTTAGGAAAGGTTTTAATCCATGAACACAAGAGCATCTAGAAGAAGATTCAATTCCATAATCTACCTGAGGAAAGACAAGTGTGTTCATTAATCTCTGAAGCAGTTGCAAGGACTAAACTTTTCTCAGCATCCTCCTGTAGCCCTTTAAAACACCAAGACTTCAGAATGAGGTCACATATCTAAGGAGCATTCTAGTACCACACACGCAAAGTCCCCCACTATGGAACACCTGTCTTTATTCAGTTACAAAGCTCCCCAGGTTTCCCAGGATCTTAGTACCTGGTGGCCTCAGACAATTTCCTGTGGATTTCTTCGTACACATCGACATTGAAAGTTCTCTGGACAAACGACAGAGCCATCTTGAGAGCTTCCACCCGCAGCTGGGGGCAGTGATCAGCAATGAACTGCAGCCGCTCAATCCGCATCAGACCGCTGTAACTGGACGCATACTGCTCCAAGTCCTGCCAACAGAGCTCAGTCTTAGGAGGCAGAGGTGGCAACACCAAGTTGATGCTATACTGTGACCTGCACAGGTTTTCCTGCAGGCCTGACCCCTGCATGGAGAGCAATGTGCTCAGAGAAATAAGAAGTCAGGTAAGATTATTCTATTTCTGCATTCTTCAGACATAAGTAAACTGTAACGTCCTGCAAATCCTGAGGAATTTGTTTCTTCTTCTGCAGGGTTGCTGCCCCTTAAGGCTGCTCAGCTGATCCTCCCTAAGCACCTGTTATACCACCTGTTAACAATTCTGCCAAGATTTCCTCAGCTGAGCTGGTTTCCTAAACCAGACACCCATTAGTTTCCAAATGACAGTTTGCATTCTTTTGCTCTTAGTAATTTCTTCAAACATTCATTTGAGGATCTCTTACTATTGAGAAAGGATCTGAGGTTTGAATTCTGAACATGTAACTGTTGTTAAGCCTTGGGGGGGGGGGGGGGGAGAGCACAAAATGTCTAGTGCTCAGGTTGCCTGTCCACACTTACTTTGTGTCCCGTATCACGTCACCTTCCCCAGCCCACAGATTAAGACACTGCTGTAGATGGTACGCCAGCACTTTCTAAAGTGATGCCTGCTTGATTCAGCACCAAGAACCATCTTGCTCTGAGACTGAAACAGGACTGCATGCGCTGAAAATCTGGCTTTAGGGTTCCTGCTTCACTGGCTCCAGAATGTAAAAGTGCAAAGGAAAGAGCATTCTTTCTTCCGCAGATCCATGTCTGACACTGCACAACACTTCTGAAGCCACTGAGTAATTTCACTTTACTCCTCAGTTATCTGAATGTCAAAGGGGAATTATGGTCCTCCGCATCACACAGTTACACTGAAAAGAAAGCCACTAATTTCTGTGGAACATTTAGATGCTGTAGTAGTAAGATAGAAAAAAAATGTTGCAAAATAATCACTTCATCTCTTTAGTTTCAGAACACAATTGAAATGCAATGAAATCAGACAAGGTGTCAGGCCATATACTGGACCAAAAAAGAAAGAAAAAAGAAGGAAAAAAGAGAGGTCTGTGCAGTAAACAGTGAACGACCATATGACAACTGTATCACAAGGCACAGGGACAAGAAGGACAAAATAAACTTCAGAGGTTATGCTTGATATAGAGCTTCCTAAGCGAATGCTTTAGTTTGCAATTTTAATCTTGGTTTAACATTCATATTTTTATTCTCTTCTGCAATGCCCAGCTCCCACTGTTATCAAGCTGATATACAGAAACAGGCCAGAATCTCAAACCATTAACTGAAAACTGAAGAAACTGATGTAAGCAAATGCAGGCTTTTGTAACAGCTCTGTGACTTTTAGCCAGTCTCCAAAGGATCAAGACACAAGGAAATCAGTCTATTCCAATTATACACCTGAGTCAGGCTCCTCAAAGAACAAGCCCCAAAGAAAATAAAGAAAAAGGAAAGAAGTCTCTGTGAGCGATCAGAGATGTACTGAGCTATTCCAGAATAGAAACAGTGTCAAACAGGCAGCTCATGGGACACAAGCCGGCGATCCCTCCTGCATCTCGCAGCAAGGGGTTACAGAAGAGGTCATCGCTGCTCTTACTTCGCTATGCGCAGAAGGCAATCTATTAATCTGTAAACAACGACCTGACAAGAAGTAAAATGAAGAAGTTTCTCAGGAAACTGAGAAGAAGAGGCTATGCTCAAGAAATGGAGTCCTTCAGCCCTCAACCAGCACATACCAGAGTGGGGTTTTCCACTACGTAGTTGACATCGGGTGCGTTCTGTTGGTCTTCCTGTGGATCTACATCAATCTGCATGGGCTCCACTGCACCCTACAACAGCAAACTGTGGTCAGTCACAGCTTATTACATTTGAGTAGCAAACAACTACGTCACTCGATGCATTAAGGACTTCGTAAAATACCCCAGAAATTTTAATAATGAGAAAAAAAGTATTTCACAAACTCAGCTTTTAGACAGGTTTAAGATTTTTCTCTGTCAACACCATTGCTCAGCATAAAGCTTTTCCTAAATAAGCCACACTAATGCTCACCCTTTGCACAGAGCATTTTATTTGGTTCGGCAGATTATCACACAAGAAACGCAAGAAATCAATAAACCTGGATTCTACAAAGCATCTCAGGCACGCTAAATTCCCCATTACATTCCACTTCTCCGCGTCGAGCGAGGGCGGGCACTAACACTCAGCTCGTGAAGCTGAGTGAAACAGTCAAAAAGCACCCATAAGATTCACCAGACCCTTTTAAAGCTGGTTTAATGCTTAAAAGTAAAATTCGGTGGGGGGGGGGAAAAAAAAAAAAAAAAAAAAA
>VXAV01009770.1:175512-187075 GCA_013399715.1 Alectura lathami
CCCCGCCCCACCGGCGGGACAAAGTCCTGCCGCCTCCCCTCCCTCCAGGCGGCTGCGGTCGCCCCCCCAGCACAAGGAGAACGGTAGGCATCGCTCACGTTCGCGGCGGCTGGGTCGCACGTTCCGTAGACACCTGCTCCGGGGTGAACGAGAGCTTGTATCACGCGGCCAAAACGCAGACTTCACTGCCGGTTGCCTAGAGATGCCGAGGAACAAGCACACAGCAGCAAGAATCCTGCGTGAAGACTACCTTTGGGTGCTTCCATCTTTCGGGATACCAAGAACAGAGAGAACTAATTCAGAGGAACTGCTCTACAACAGGCTCTGCTTCTCCCTCGTCTGCTGGCCTGCAGAGCCGCAGAGGCCCCTCAGACTATCCAGCCACCCGCACAGGCTCGCTGTCCTTGTGACTGAGGCACAAGTCCCAGCTTCTTTGCTTTTACCTTGGTTCAGATCCTCTGCCTATGGAGGCTCTTTGTTGATTCACCTCATACAGCTTTTTAGCTCCAGGACAGGCTACCAGGACCTCTGTTAAAGTAACACAGCGGCAGGCCCTTCCACATCGGCCAAATATCCAGCTTGTCACCATCCAGTGTTACAGAAAAATGTAGGTCTTTATTAAAACAGCAAATAAAACTCAATACCAAAAAATAAAATAAAATAAAAAATCACAATTGCAAACCAACCAATCCACACAATGTTTTGTTCTCCAGTTGTCTCTTAAAATATTCATTTCTCCCAACGCAGACTCACTGGAGAAAGTAGCAGGAGGCTCATTCTGGAGTCCTGACAGAGGTCTCCCCTTTCTCTGATTCAGGTCCTTTCCGCATGCCACCTGAGGGACTGCTGTTGGCAGGAAAAGGAAACACCTCCTCAGAACCATCGCTCATCGCTAGGGTAAGGGCCCACAGCCCAAGGTTCCCGGATCCTGAGATGCTAGGAGGGCAGTTCTGCCGTAGGTCATAGTGGAATTAAACTTTGCTGCTTTTTGGCCACAAGAGCTCTAAGGAAGGGCTGCATTTCACAGCAAGGCAGAACACAGGCTCCTCTCTTCCTCTGTCAGTTGGCATTGTGGAGGCTTGAACCACGGCCTAAACCCAGGCGCCCAACAAGGCAACGGATTGCCACCGCCCAGCAGCGCCCTCCACGCGGCTGTCCCCGTGTACCCACCCTTACAGCCAGGGCCACGGCGGGGCAGGGTGCGGGAGCCGAAGCTATCTCTGTCAGCCACTGCCTGCATCTGCAGCCACTGGGCACAGAAAGATCCGTATTTCCAGCAGCTTCTGGGCCCCATGGCTCAGAGTAAATGGCTCCCACGTACAGGGAACTGTAAACACTGCCACTCCGCATTTACAAGGTTTTACTGTGAACAGCCCTGGCATCCAAACTAGTGCTTCAGAAAGAGCACTCCTCAGGGAACACACAACCCCACTGGTAACAACAGGGTGTGCTGTCAGACTGGCACTGCATAAAAGAACACAGACATTGCCTCAAATGCTGCATCAGTGCGGGATAAAGACTGCATCACAAATGCAGACCCACAGGCCTCTATCCTAGCCATGTATGGTTCATTCCTCCTCTCCTTCATGCTGTTGGGAGCAAGATTTCTCAAGAACACAAGGGGCTTTCTGTTTGCAAGCTTTCACGTCACTCCATCGTGGCAAAACTGTCCCACTTACAAAGAAGGGGCTGTACCTGAGTTGCTCACCCTCTTTCTGACAGCAGGAATCTGGATTCTTTAAGCCACGCTTTCATTTCCTAGAACTGTGGGTTCCCAAGGAGGATCCCTGCACATACGCCATGATGGCATTCTGCAATAAATTTGCTCGCTGGGCCTCTTCTTCCCTCATCCTGGAGATGTCAGCCTCTTTCACTCTCAGCTTCTCCAGCAACACAGAGATTTCACCTTCTTTGTCCAGCAGTGCCTCCCGGTGATTACTTGACAGAACTGTGAAAGAAGAGCAGCCATTGGTACAGAAAATCTGAGTGTCCCTAGAACTGGAACAACATGTTGTAGGCACAGCCAAGGGCAGCAGAAGCAGGATGAGCAACGAGCACATGAGACAAGCTACGAGGAACCTTCAGCTGCATGAGACAGTGGAAGAGGTTTTGCAGAGACAAGACGTTACACTTCACTGTGCAGGAAGTCCAAACATTTTGCTTGCTGTGCAGCTTTAGACAATTCATTTCTAAGTCTTGGTCTCTAGAAAATTAGGATAAGAATCTCTGCAAATACAGCAGGATGGAGGGTAAAATTTATGTTTGCATTCAAAGGCAGGAAGCACCTCTGTCACTGCCAGTGACCACAGCTCAGTTTCAGGCCCAGCGTAGGCTTCTACGCATTGCCATTTGAAAGGCATGAAAGGATCCATCACCTTTCAGCTGTCTCTCCAGGGCTGCAATCTTCTCCCTCAGCCCCTCCTGTGCTGCGCGTTCAGCCTGTAGGTGTCCGATCTGCTGCTGTAATTCCACTTTCACTTTATTTACTTCTGTCACTTTTTCCTGTTCCTTACCGTCCAGGTCCTGACACACAAAGACAGATCCACGATTAACCAAACAACTTCAGTAATTTGCTCTGCCCCTGGGGTGATTACACCTCTGATCCAGACAAATTTACCTGCTGAAGTTCCTCTATCTGCCTCCTGAGTCCATCAGCATGCAGGCTCAACTGATTGGCCCTGACTTGGGCCTCCCTGACCATCTGTTTTTGTTTAAGGCAGCAGTTCTGAGCTTCATCCCGCGATTCAGTCATCAGCCGCAGCTTCTCTTCTAGGTGCTCCAGCCGTTGGTGCTGTAAGACACAAAGAAAAAAGAAAAAACATCATTTCTACTCCACTCCTGTGAAGGGATGCTGCCATTTTTGTCCCCGACATGGTGAAGCCTTGGTTCAGTCAGTTGGCACTGAAAAACAAGCACAGGACGTACCCACAACAGCTAACAGCACAACCCCCTTGTATTCAGGAGAGACTCCCAGCTGCTTTCTGTTGCAAGGGAAAACTTCCCAATGGAGACACTGCAAAGCCCAGCTCACTCACCGAGGAATGGGGGCAATCCCGTGGTAGGAGCACCGACACCACCTCTGCTGTTCACACCTAATGCTATTTCTTCGCCTCCTCGTATCCTGAATGGCTTCAGAACCCTGCTGTGTCCCGCCACAGACACAAACGACAGCTATTCTGTGTTTAACTGTAAAGCATTTTCTTTTGTGACATTATGTATCAGTAAAATTTCTGAAATTTCTTTGGCATATTTTTCTCACCCTGTTCTCTTTGACAGGGTGTTGACTTCATTGCTACTTCCACAAAGCTCAGCTCTACGGTGACTTGGCAGTAGCCATTTGGGGGAATTCTTCTGAGTCCAGAGAAATAAGAACAGGAAAGCTGCTGTGAAACCGGATCCACCCCTGGCTGCTAGCTTCAGGAACTGGTAACTTGGGCGGACTCTGCCATGACAATACCCACATAAATTCCGTTACTACTGGAAAGCACAGAGTAGATTGGGACATTCTGGAGACAATTCAAAGAAGATTTTTCAGGACTCCTTCCTCAGAAATCAAACTATTTGTAGGACAGTGAAGCCCACAGAAGGGAGTTATTCACCATCTCCCTAAGACAAAACCACGGGCTAGGCAGCCAAAGCCCCTCCCTCCCACAGAGGCAGGGCCTACAGACCGTCTTTACCTCATCCAGCCGTGCCTGATTCCGAACTTTTAGTAACTCTTCTTCTGCATGGCTTCGCTCAGTGACTGCAGCTGCTTTGACCTGGCTCAGCTCCTGCCACAGAAACACGAAAGATCTTTCCAGATACAGAAGCTGCATCACTGACCAGCAAACATTTCAGCTTCCAGTCCCAGGCTACGAAGTGACACAACTGTCTCTCTCACTGAGGGGGCAGGGAACACAATACCAGATTACACACCTCTCCTCACCCTGAGATTGCCACCTAAACTCAATGAAAATGTCAGTTATACAGGGGCGAGCAACAGGCGAAGCTTTCCAAAGACATGGGAACAGGAGAAGGCAGCACTGGATCGAGCTGGGGGAACAGATCAGGAAAAACATGCTACGCTGCTTGGAACGCCCTGCAGAAAGCCTATAGGGCCAAATCCTGGTAAGAATCTGCGTTCAAAGGCAGCTATTTCTGTTCAGATAGAATCTGCAAGTTTCTCCATGGAACCTTCTCACTCCTTAGTCCAAAGCGGTAAAAATAATTTTAGTTGGTAAACTGAACGCGCCAGCTGCTGCCTTTTGTTCCTCCCCAGCACACGACAGTCTATACGCAGGTCAGCAGCGCAAGAACCCACAAAGCGCCTGTGGCATCCTCCTCCTGCGCTACCGGAGTGTTCCAGGGCGCCCAGAGCACCCATTCTCACCTCCTCCAGGGCTATCCTGATGGCCTCCAGCCGCTGGACCCTGTCTTGCATGTGACGCTCACTGGCCTCCATCTGCTGTGTCATATGCTCCACCTGCACAGCAGCACAAAACATTTGAACAAGTGCCAGGAAACCACTCGGATCTCCCAGCACAACAGCGCGGCCATTTAGCATGAAAAAGAGCACCCTCCTGTTGACCCAGCTGCCACCCAGGAAATAACCACACCTCCCCGCAGAGCTGCACGAGGAAGCTGTACTACAGACAGAACCAGGAATCACACAGCGGCTGCGGGCGGAAGGGAACGCTGAAGATCCCCTCGCCCAAGCCCCCTGTCACAGCCAGGGACATCTTTCACCAGATCCGGCTCCTCAAAGCCCCGCCCAACCCAAGTTTGGACACTTCCAATGGTGAGGCACCCACAACACCTCTGAGCAACCTGTCCCGACGTCTCATCACCCGCACTGTGAAAATTTCCCCTCTAATATCCACCCCCTCTGAGTTTAAGACTGTTGCTCCTTGCCCTGTCACTAGCGGTCCATCTTTCTTGTAAGCCCCCTTTTTATATACACAGTAAGATCTCCCTGGAGCCTCCTCTTCTCCAGGCTGAAAAACCCGCAAGTGCTCTCCGCCTTTCCTCGTAAGAGACATGTTCCAGCCCTCTGACCATCTTCACTGCCCTCTTCTGGACCCGCTCTAACAGTTCCAATCTGCCCTCTAGAAACTGGAAGTTTTACACAGATCCCTTCCAGGCAAAGTTTCATGAGCTCTTATCTTCAAGGGGTACGAAACATCAGAGGTAATTTTCTGGTTGTTGAGTGGCTAACACCTTCCTGCCCTATGTCTTTTCTTACAAGATTTCCACATCTTCAGAGAAATCTATTGAGATAATTTTTAAGGGATTTGACACTTCAACAAACGCTCCAGACAGAGTTTATCATAGCCCGTTGTCCTCCCCACTCCCTCCAAGAGGGAC
Organism: Alectura lathami; assembly: GCA_013399715.1. NCBI lineage: Eukaryota > Metazoa > Chordata > Aves > Galliformes > Megapodiidae > Alectura > Alectura lathami. Next base: position 180,859 of record VXAV01009770.1, read on the forward strand.
TGAATCCCTCTTACGCACCATAGAGCAGACTCGCCCGCTGAGCCCCCCTAAAGGACTGTTTGCACAGGGCACGTATGTCTCAGCTTGTTCCAATGATGCATCTTGATTTCAACGAGCATGACAAGGTTCCTTATTCGTAACTACCACTGTCACGGCAAGTGGTGACACGAGGACCCGCCTCCACGCCACTTTGGCAGCGGCAGTCACACACCACTCAGGCTTACACTCTTGCAAGCTACAAACTCTTGCTAACAGGTAGGATGAGCTGTGATCTCTTCAGCTGGGCTTTTCTTGTAGAAATGGTCACTATTCCCACAGTAAGTCAGAATCCCCTATCTTTGAAATTTAATTTAAGTGCGTTTGACAGCAAACAATGGCCTCCAGTGGCCAGAACCAAAGACAGGCCGACCTTGGGAAGCTACAGAAATGCCGATCTCACCTCTTTTAACCGAAGTGATTCCATGTCTTCAAGACTTTGTTTAAATCTTCTTTTCTCCATTTCCAGGCGCTCTGCAGATTAAAAGCAGCCACATCAGAACTAAGGCACTCCTGCTACACAGGCTGTATTTGTACTGCACCATAAACTTTTCCTCGCTTCCTCTCTGGCTGTCTCGCACTGACTCACTGACAGTGACGATACTCCGTGGGTGCCCGTTTCAGTCCTCCTCTTACCCTCAGCCTGCACGGCCCGCAGCTTCAGCTCTGCTGTTGTGTTGGTCAAGTCTTGTTTGAGCTGGAACAACTGGTCCTCCTGGACTTTGCACTTCTTCTCCAACTCATCCACCTAAAAGGAAAGTACTGCCACAAAGGAGTTTCTTCCCCTGTTGGCAGAGCAAGCTGGCTGTACGGAACAACCAGCAGAGACACAAACGGGAGCCAGAGCAGAGGACATCCACAGAGCAGAGGTGAACAACGCCCCGGTCCCACCTCCCAGCACTGAACTCCCTTTCCTACCTGGTTCCTTAGAAGCAAGTTCTTCTCACTGCAAGCAGACAAGTCACGGAAAAGCTTGCCTTCCCGATCAGCACCTTCCTGCAAACAGAATCAAAACCAAAAAGAGCCTGTTCTCACCTTCGTTCTCTGCACTGCAAACTTTCCCCTGGCAATACCACACCCAACTAAGCCCAACGCACCCTACAGGCATCGTGGCTCCTCTCCACACAGGAATGTTTCTCACAGCATTAACCGTAAAATAATAATAATAATGCATTAACCGTAAAAGCCACGCCTGCCTTTCCCAACCAGCACCCCCCAGATCTACACAAAGCAGGCATGACCCCCAGGACCCTCTTCTCCAATCTAAGCAGGGTTCGCCCAGCCCACCTGCTTTTGCTGCTGGAGCTCCGCAAAGTGGCGCTCGGCCATGCTGGCTTGTTCCTGCTTCATGGCGCTCAGCAGCTCTCCCAGAGTGTGCACCTTCTGCTCAGACAGAGCCAGGGCAGCCTCAGTCATCTGCAGCCTACACAGGGAAACGCCTTCCAGAACCCTCTCCAAGGGAGATGCACCAGGCGAGCCCTATGCACTGTGCGGTACACAACGTGAACGTGTTTTTGGCAGGGGATGAAATTGGGATGGCCAAACGAAGCACTTTTTGCCCCTGCATAAGGACACCACTCATCTCTGCACTCAGCAGCCTCTGCAGGCTCTGACCTGGGACTTTCCAAGAGACCATTTTCAGTAAGTTCCTTTCCCTACCTGGACCCCTCCAGGGCTTGCCCACTCTCATAAGAGAATAAAAGCTGGCTCTTTTGTACCAGTGCAGGATTATTTAAAACTAGGGATAGAATTTTGAACACAGACAGTGAAAGTGATCTGTTTACTCTGTTACGAGGGACATGTCCACTCTGACGCATCACATAACGAAGCTACCTTTAAAGGAACTAGCCAGTGTCACTACTGTTCGTAGTTCAGCCTCTACCACATGCATGTGGCTCTGCACAGTTTGACAGCACTTTCAGGCAGCTCCAGCTAGTTGCTCCTAAACACAAAATCCTATCGGTCAGTTTCCTCCAGGTCTACAGTCCTTCTCAGAGAATACTGTCAGCTGACAGGGGAAGCACGAACAGACTCTTGCTGGGCTGTAAACTGTGCAAGGAAAACGCCCCCATCCCATCCCCACAATCCTTTTTTCTTTTTTTTTTTTTTTTTTTTTTTTTTTTCTTCCCACCCTCTGTAATTCATTTGCTCTTACAGCAGTGCACTGTGTTTTTCTAAAAGCCTAATCTGACCATCATTTTTGGATATTACTGCAGATATTATTAAGTGAAATACTAAGCCAGCCACTCTAGAAAATCAGCCCCTCTCTTAACAGCTCTGCTCAGCCCTGCCCATCCAGCCTACACATTGGGAAGGTCAAGGTTTTTCTCCTCCGTACCTGGCTTTCAGCGAATTCATAACAGAGTGCTGCTCATCCAACGCCTCCTGCAGCTGGCTGACACGTCCTGCAGACACCCTGCATTGGAGGGGGGGGGCGTGGAGGGGAAAGGTGGCTAATTTCTGTCAGGAAATGGGAAGGGCACAATTCTGCTATCAAAAAGCAGAAAGCACTCAAATTCAACTCACCTGCCACTCCGGGCTATTTCTTCTCTCTGTTTGTCTATAGTGTCCATCAAATCCAAGAACTGTGAACAAGGCAAACATCAGTGAAAAATGAACTGCATCAGCTTGAAGCATTTGCGTTTCTCAGCTTTCTCCTCCTACTGACAGCAGGAGACGGACCAAGCCACTCTCCAAATGAACCAAACCAGAGGTCTGTAGGGTTCACTAGCACGTCTGACTGAGGCCATTAACCTAAAGGACTCTGCACCACTGAGGGTCAGAAGGAAAACAGCCTTGTATTTCTAGGTGTTGCCTGCTCAGAAGATATCAAACCAGTTACAAAAGAAGAACTGAAAGCATGAATATGGGTGGAAAAAAATAACTAAAACTCTTCCAGAATGCAGAGCGAATATGCTCAGCAGGGGATGTGTCAATACCCACACTGTCACGGACTTGATTCCTGGGCAATCCAGCTCAGAAGAGGGAGCCTACTTACTAACAACGCGCTGTGTACTGCTCTTAGAGACGTACATGCAACTTCAGGTGCACGGTAATCCTGTCTCTGAGTGGCTCATGGGGATCCTGAGGGAAAGCACTGGACTACAGCTGACCGATCCGAGCTGCTGATGTACGATCACTGACCTGCTTGGTCTTCTCATCCTTCAGATTCAAAATCTCCTTGCTGAGCACACAAGCTCGGTTCTGCATCTCACTGAGGATAGTCTGACGGTCTTGGTTGTGATCCATGGCTTGTTCTGATACAGAGAACAGGAGAGTGTGTGCATGTTTCTATAGCAACAGAACGGCAAGCACTGGGAATGACACCTGGCTACCAGCAGCACCAGGACAGCAACAGGGCAGGTCCACATACAAGGACGACTCTCACCTTACAGACAGCAGGCAGGGCGGAATCAAAGGGAGCAGTGTATGTGGGGTAACCAACACCCCAGGCACAGCAGAGCCACGACAAAGGACACAATGCATCGGTCATACCCAGACGTGGCTCAGAGGCAAACTAGAGCCCCAAGTTCTCCCACATTCACATGGCATAGTGTATTCTAATCCAATCCAAATTATTTTTCCCCTGTTGCTGGTAAAAGTGACGTCTCCAACCTGGCCAGCCCTTACAGGAGGAGAGGAAGCAGTGTTGAGCACTGTGCATGTGCTGTCGAGAAATGGAGAGGAGGAGGGACAGCTCTCTTCTGGAGCAGCAAGTACCCGACATCCCTCCAGTGCCACGATGGGAGAAGTTACTGATTCTCGTCCATGCACTTAGGGGACGTGGTTTAGTGGTATACCTGGCAGTGTTAGGTTGATGGGTGGACTTGACGACCTTAAGGGTCGTTTCCAACCTAAATAATTCTATAATTCTAAGTCCCACTTACCCACAGCTTTCAGGATGTCACTGGGAACATTGTTCCCAGCCAGCTCCAGCCTCTTCAGGGTCTTGTTGCTATGCAGGCAGTTCAACAGAGCTCGGCCACCCAGAAGCCCAATATTATTCCAACGCAAATCTACACAGAAAGCAAACTGTCACCCCAGTGGTCACGCATCTGCTGAAAAACACAGGGTTTGGGAGAAGCCGTGCTCCTTACACCCCTCCACGCATGGCTAACTAACCCCGTAAGATCTCAGCACAAACACAGCAGTGACTACCACCTCCCTTTTCAAAATGAATGAGAGGGAGGGAAAATGACTGGCAAAGCAGGAAAGCAAAAACGAATCTGAAGTGCATGAAGTCATCACAGGCACACATCTGTCCCTCAGATTTTCATCTTATGGGCTTTCCTTCCACAACCACAACCTGTGGCCGAGAAAGAAACAAGAACACCAGGAGCCACGTTTTCCCAAATGAAATTCTAGCAAAATTCCTTAGTAAGGACAAAGAAAAGATAAATAAAGTAAGTCCTAGAGTCTGGCATGAGGCATGCTAACAGGCTCCACAAATGGGAATGAACCCATTTCCTCCTCGACTAAAATCTGTTCTGCCCCAAGCACACGATCCTCGCCTGCAGGTTTGGTTTCAGAGATCTGTTACAGTTCCTAGGGCACAAAGCACTCGAGACTAGTAACAGCTGGGAATGATGCTCACTGGCTGCCAGAGAGTGGGCTACGGTGAGCCTGCGCGCACGTGCACACGCGTAGGTGGACAAAAACCAGTCACCCTTACCCAACTCCTGAAGGCTGGCATTCCGCTTCAGTGCCACAGCCAGCTCTCCTGCCCCGTGATGGTTGATCTGGTTATTGCGCAGATCCAGCCGCTGGAGAAAGTTGTTTGCTCCCAGTCCCTGGCAGAACAAGGAGAAGCCCTCCTCCCACACGCCCAGGCTGTTCCATTCCAAGATTAGGCTAGGCAAAAACGAGACAGGATTGGAGCTCACAAACTGATGGCTGCAAGAGCTTGAATGATACCTGGATCGCGGTACCTGTCCAAACACCCAGCTACCCTAACGGAGGCTCAGTTTCATAGAGCAGGGTGCTGACAGGGCCCTGCATCTTCAGAAGAGGCACCTCCAGTTCTCATTCCTTCGCCTAAGCCATACCTCACAAGAAATGGCACTGCTTGACATTCCTCTTGCCCCAAGAAATTCACCCTCATCCCTCATTCTTCTCCAGTTTTGGGTTCCATTTGGCAGGAGTAACAGAAAGAGAGAGAGATGTAATTTTTCTTTTACCTCCTGATGGATTTGTTCTGCCTAAGAAGTTTTCCCAGTGCCTCAGCTCCCATGGCTCGCAGGTTATTTCCCTGAAACAAAAGTCCTGGGTGATCAGTAAACTATGCTTTGCCCCAGTCTAGCTATCCCACCAAACATCACCAGGCGTACTCCAGCTGTAAGACTGTTTCCATTCTGTTAAAGACGCTCTGAGCAGTAGCCTTTTCGCGTACCAGTCAACGTTCCAGAAAGTGAAACGCACCTGGAGGAACGGTGGTACATACACCGCCAGTCTTGTAAGGCGTTATGACCGAAAGCATTTGGCTGGGTGCACAAAATCACAGCACAGCACAGGATCAGCATGGTCCATGATGGGAGAGAGAAATGCTGATTCTAGATGAGCAGAACCATTTTAACACGCCTCGTTAAGAAGTGCTTAGCTAACGCTAGCTCAGATGAGAACGACAGGTCTGATGCAGTTCAGGACCGTAGGTCCAACAGAACAGCAACGTGCTGGAGGAACGCAGGCAGAAGGGCACGCTCACTACAGAGCGATCATCACAGCTGAGAAGTCAGGTCTAGTTCCAAACCCCAAGGTAGCAGAAATACACCAGCCAGCTGGACGGACTCTACAGAAGAGCAAGTTAACCCAGTAACCCGCTGATTAACACAGAAACCCAAAGACAAGCCTCCCCCTGACCCTGCCGCAACTGACCAAAGATCCACCGCGGTAACTGCCTATCAAAACAGAAGTTAATAAAAACAAAAACGAGCTGGGAGGTAATCCTAGGAAGACACAACGCAGCGTTAGGGAGGCAAAGACTGTGTCACAAGAGAACAAGAAATTCACACAACTGCACATCTTGCACCGGGGCTGGTTCTGACTCTGATTACGCTTGTGTTCCTACTGCCTTCCCCGTTTGTCGTGCCTTTAATGTAGCAGACTCACCTTCAAACCCAAAGATTTGACTGTGGTGTTGGAACACAGACCGTACAAGAGAAGTTTCACACCTGAGTGGGGGAAA
>VXAV01009770.1:188216-220196 GCA_013399715.1 Alectura lathami
TTGGGGGGGGCGTCGCCTCCCACGGGCCCGCCTCGCCCCCGCGATCGGCAGCCCCCGCCCCACCCTCGAGCCCCCTGCGCTTCCTTCCTTGTGCCCGTTCTGCAGAAGCGGCGGCCCGCGCAGCACGGCAGGCGCAGGCGGAGGACCTGGAGAAAGTGGACATTGAGCACGTGGAGAAGGTGCTGCCGCAGCTGGTAAGCAGCTGCGGGACCTGAGCTGCGCCTCCCCGGGATAAGAACGTGGCTGCTGCCACTTAATCGCCTTCATGGTGGGAGAAGTTTCGGTGGCCCAGCGGGTGTGCTGCAGGGCTTGCTGCTTTTGGAAACTAAAGAAGCTGCTGCTCTTTCCTTACAGCTTCTAGATTTCTAAAGCAAACATGACACGTCAGCTGCCAGCAGAAGATCCTGACCTGACAGTGAACATCTGGCTTAGGGCACTCGGAGTCTAGCTCTAGAAGAACAGTGTCACCACCTTCTTTCTCTGCCATACTGCTTCTGTTTCCTGTCTCCTTTACCAGGCATGACAAAGCCGTAGGCAACTATGCTGCCAGATGTTATTTTTGAAGGGACACTGCCACACACCTGTTTTGGTGGACTGTAACTGGTTTCCATCTTGCTGCCTTACGTCTTTAACAGGAGCCTGTACTTAGTGGCCTGGTAAAGGTGCTCTTGCTTTCTCAGCTGATTGAGAAGCAGGCGCTGCTTCACAAGATGAGATGCATCAAAAGGCTTAACGGCTGGAAATGCCATCCAGACATCAGGCTCTCCTCCTCCCAGCAGGCAGCTGCGGCAGGGACTTGAGGTCCAGCTCCAAGCCTGTGTAATGAATAGGTTGTTAACAGCAGCTCTGTTACCGGCTCCTGCCAAAACCAGGTATCTGATCTTTATTTTATAAATAAACAGTGTCTTGTCCTTCACTACCTTCCAGTATTTCTCCAGGGCTGTGACTTCAAAGAACGCTCAGAACCTTTTAACCATTCGATATTCTCAGAAGCTGCTTCCCCTCTGCTATAAATTTGTTCTCACAAAGAAACATCAATAAATGAAAAACGAGTCTCCCTCCCTTGTGCAGGCTCATTGCTGCAATTAATCATCAAAAGTCAAGCTGCTTCAAAGACTTGCGCAGTTTTCCCCTCACCCACCGTCTTCCCTAAATCTTTGTAGGACGAAAGGAAAAAGGACAGAATAACAAACAGCATGTGTGAGAATCCCACATCATGGCACAGCTCAGCCTCTCAGCCAGCAGGGGGGCAGGATGGGGGAGCTGTGAAATAAGAAACCTTGCACATGTAGGGAGGACCCACACCACTGAACGGGCTTTGTTGGAAAATCCATAGCTGGCTGCACGACAAGCAGCTGACCCCGGCGTGTCGAGGGCTGCACGCTGCTGCTGGCGAGCTGCAGTCGTTACGGTAGTAACAGCGAGCAGCTTTCTGTTCCAGCAGACAGCTGTCGCAGGCAAAGGCTCGGTGGGTCACTGCACTCTCAGCCAAGAACTATCCAGGCCATCGCTCTGGACGTGAGCCACTTGGAAACTTCAACCAAAGCCACAATTTAATGCACATTCTTTCTGGTGACAGTACCAGCTTCGGAGTGCCCCAGCCCTCTGAACTGCAGCCTCTTTGCCAAGAGAACTATTTGTGCAGCTGTACAACGAAACCAGCGAGGTAACTGACCTAGTTCGGCTTTCAGCCCCGCGACCAAACAGTAAAAACGGCAACAGCAAAAATGCACATGACGCTTCTGAACGCCCAGCACCCCCAGGGATGGGTTCGGATACAACAGCAGGAGAGCAAAACGCCGCCAGTATCGGCAGGGCAGGTTCTGTGGTTCTGTGGCGGGGCAGGAATCCTTGCAGCAGCCACCTTAGCGCAGAGCCTGCAGTTTCAGGTGTTGGAGCCTCCTCCCTTTTAAAGAACCCACTCTTAATTTCTTACCTTAGCCAGACTCCAAACCGTCATCTCCCCCCCATTCTGACTCCCAGTGACACGCGTACCTGACAAAGGGATCTGTTCTGAGTTCACTTGAGTTCACTTCCCTGGCCTGTACCACCAGCATGCTTGACTGAAGATGACTGCGCATTTGGACGTCAGTGGCTGAGTGGTATTTTAATAGCAGGGGCTGAAACTAGGTGTTGTTTTTTTTTTTTTTTTTTTTTGCGTAGGGAAGGGGGAATAAATCCTGATCTAGCCTGATGTAGCTGTTGAAGATACCAATTTTTCACTCTGCTGAAACAGAAGCAGATTAAATTACGGTTGACGCATCACTGTGTTAGCAGTGGGCATGCACGGCCAGAACTGACCGGAGCAGTGCGCGCAGCAGTACGAACCGGGCTGCGGGCGTCAAGGGGCAGAACGCTGCCACCTCCGCGCCAGAACCCTCTTCTGACTGGCACAGCCTGTTAGAGCTTAGCTGGATGAACTAGCTGCATCTGAATTTTAAAATGACTAGAAAGTTAACTCCGGGGATCTGGTTAAACCCAGTATTGATTCTGCGGCTGCTGCTCATCCCAGCCACAGATAAAAAGAAACTGCCCAGATCTGTTCCTGTCTCTCTGTCAGAGTAAGTCACACCTAACGTCCTGTGAGCAGCAGTTAGGTCAAGACAGACCAACCAGACGCTGCTCTCCTAATCCCCACGCCTGTATTTAACCCAAGAAACTGCCCCAGCAATACCGATACCGCTGTTCGTGTCCCAGACATTTCCTTCTCCTTGCCCGTACCGTGCACTCACAGGTGACAACTGTGGTGTCAGCCGTGCATCAAAACTGTCGAAATCAAAATAGCTAAGCCAGAACTACTTGATGTTGCCTGTGCTCGTCAAAAAAAAGAGTAGCATCCGGAACAGTACCACTTCCTACTTGTGTTTATTCTGGTCCGGTGAGTCAACCACCACGGGCACAAGGGCATCACCGCCTCCCCCTGGAGCCAGCCTGTGGCTGCTGGGGGGCCTCCAGCACCTCCTGCACGAGCTCAGCCAAGCAGCTCTAGCTGCAGAATACTTCTGAGTTCCATGAAAGGACTCAGCATGGCATAGCACCCGAACTGAGGAACAGGCAGTCCCGTGGAATGCAGCCTCAGCCCACACCTGATCCTCTGAAGTAGTAAGCTTTAACCATTATTTTAATTTGGATTTGTTTTGCTGTAGTATGTCTTGTATAGACATCTTGTCAAGTGCCAGAAGGGCTTGCTTTCCACAGAAAGGATTTAGAGCAGCAGCTGTATAGCACACATTCCCTCTTTATGTTTGTGTATCATAGAAGTAATCAACATTTTTGCTCAAGCATTTTGCTCTCTCCACTTTGAGTCTCCTTTTTCCTCTTCCACCTTTCTTTCATGCCTCCCCCTCCCTCCGTGTTTCTTCAAAGCATGTAAGAGCATTTGGAAGTAATTAGACCTGAAGGGAAATGTTGGCCAGGCTGGGAGACAGTGACAAGTGCCAGGAACCCTGGGTGCCCTTTCTAGCCACTTTGAAGTTCATTCAGATGGTACAAAGCTCTGCTTTGCTTTGTTGGAAAAAAAAAAAAAAAAAAATGGGAGGAAGGGAATGAGGCATGACAGCCCCATTGAAAAGGGAGCAGGTTCCTGCGAACTGACAGAAACAGAGCACTGGGGGAAGGAACACGTTATCAAAGAGACCGACAAACAGGCCTCCTCTGGCCACTGGGCTTTATTACATCTCAGAACTGTGCAGATGCACATACCATCATAGTTTAGGGAACAATTATCTGTACAGGGAGAGAGGAAAATACGTTATTACCAAAACACGGAACCCCAGCTTGTCCAGTATGAATCACTGATCCATGGAGAAGGCTTCAGATGAAACACAGCTCAGTGGCTACTGTGGCACGACAGCACTGGCCTCCAGTGTGAGCACAGTTTGAGCAGTAATGCTCACCCCACTGCAACATCTGCAGGAGGCAAAGACCTGGACTGGTGCTGCCTTCTGTACGCCAACTGCGGCGCAGAGAACAGCTGCTCTCCTCTGAGAGCTGAGACCACAGACGTCCGTAGACTGACAGTCACATGGAGAGATGTGACCTTTCTGGGATGGTTCTTTCCACTTTATAATTACTGATACTAATTATGCATAGTAGATTAAAACACAGAGCTTGCAGCAGAAAGAAACTCCACATGCGTTCCATTAACAGATAGCTGTGCTCTTCGTTAACAAGATTCTGGCAACTGAAAACAAGGTAAGTGCAGCAGACCAAGAGGTTCCCAGGAGAAGCCTATCTGAGCTGTTCTGAGTGATGGAAGTGCGTCATCTAAACCCACCCTCCAGCCATCTCTGCCCAGAATTACCAGCAGCACTAACCCTTGCCAGCAAAAAGCAGAGAGAAGTCTTGTTCTAGGCAGCACTAAACTATAGGTAAAATTGAATTAGATCTACCTTGCTGCTAGGGTTCAAGCAGCCAGACTCCAGGCATCTTTGAAAACAGAAAGGCAAAAGGTAGGAGGATTTGAATTTAAAAATACAGATGGAATCAAAGTCTTTCACAGACTTCATCTAGGAACTATTTCCCCTTCAGTTCTCTATTCATATTATTTGCATGCAGGAAATCTTAAATTTAAGCTCTAATCTTGCTTCTGTAGTCACAAAGCCCATAAACAGGCCTTCCACACCTCCAAAAGGTGAAACTGGTAGTGGAAATGGTGATTTTCTGTTCATAATTAATGTTCATACAGATTAGATCTCTCCAGGGCCATCAACAATGTCTTACAAATTCTGAAGTAGTTCCATCATGAAAGAGGCACAGCTGAATTCTGCAGCGCAGAATGCTTCATCTCTTCCCACCTACAACACAAATATCAGATCATTAAAACTCCCAACCACGTAGTTTGCACTGCATCATTTCTCAACAACTTCTCCGGGCAGCCTGTGCCAGGGCCTCACCCCCCTCTACCATCGAATCTACCCTCTTTTAGTTTAAAACCATTACCCCTTGTCCCAGCCAGGGCCAGGCAGCCACAACAGGGCCACACACCTCAACCCACCATCGGCAGCCTTTCACCAAGCGCTGTGCACCTTTTGCTGTGCTGCTGGAGCTGACGGCCCCACAGAATCAAGTACTACCATTCTACCAGGAAGCTAACATTCCCTGGCATTGTCAGCCGGGAATTCCAGGTAATGCTTCCTAGTTTTATTGCCTTATAGGGCGTTGATTTAGCTGCTTGCTCTTTGCCACTGCATCAGAAAATGAATCTTGCCAATTATTTAATTCCAGAATGATTTTTCCAGCTCCTTCATATTTTGTATAAACTCACAGAAAACCACACATAAGCTACTGGTTCTGAGAATAAAACCAAGGCTGCAGTTTTCTGATCAAGATAAAAAATAAAAATAAAAAAAATCATAACAGAAGCTTACTTGCAATCTTAACTATGGAAAACCACTACTGTTTTGCAGTAAAGAATAAAAAGATCAAAATTAAGAGAAAGGACAGGACTAGAACAGCCTATACCAGTAAAGGACAAGTAAGTGATGGAGGTTTATCAGATGACCCAGAACATCTTACCTATTAGTACTTGAACTACACTGGCATAGTTAAGAACTCAGAACATTGAGCCCAGAACACAGTTAAGAACACTGCAAGCGTAACGGATTAGCCCTCAAACTTCACACTGCACAGAATCAATATTCAGGTGCCTCTCCAGTGAAGGCTCAGGTTTAAGTCACAAACTGATTTGAGACCACCAAGCACCGAACCGCGTGTCCTGCAAGCCTTCTGCTGACATCTTTAAGAGCAGCGTCAACATCCAAAGCGTTTGGGACAGAGGGGCCTGGGTCTCTGCGGAGCTCAGAGGGAAAACGCTCCTCTGATTCTGTGATACCTGGCAGCTTCAGCCACTTGGGTATTTTGCCAGGGGCCCTTCTCAACATCTGTGGAGCTTCATGCACTCTTGCTGCTTCTGGCTGCTCAGTTTTTTTGTCACTTCCCACTTCTGGCTCAGGTATGGATGGAACTGTTGATTCTAAAGATGATGAGGCAGAAGGAACTAATGATGTGGACAAATGCCTGAGGAAGAAAATAAGCAAGTAGAATTAAACTTCGTGTTTTTCATAATAGCCCCACGTACTACCACATTTAAGCTTTCGAAGTCAGATTGACAAGGCTCTTCTTTTTCATGATGAAGGCCTTAAGATTTACTTGATTTCATCAATGAAATCCTGCTTTACAAAGGACTCGTAAAGCTATAAACTCAAGTATGACTTTATACAGGAGAAACTGAAGTCCTAGTATCTTCAGATCATATTTCTTTCTAGAAGGATGAGCTCACCTCATGCCTCCCCCTCCCTGAAACACTCATTTCCAACTCTGCTCAGTCCCAACATACCTGGCCATTAATAAATCTGCTGCAGAAGGGGAGATTGCAGAGCTCAGCAGGTCTGATCTCAGGTAACAATCTGTTTAAGATGAAACCTGATTAAATCCAAATGCTTGCTTGGTAACAAAGACATCAATCACCAGAGAATCACACCGCCTTACACTCAGCAAATAACTGCCGTATACGATGGTAAATCTTCTTCCACCAGCTGACAAACATGACACTTCTAAATGATGACTGTTTCTTACACAACTCAAGGTGCCTTATTTCATCATTCAAAACTCAAGATCTTGACACTTTGAGTGATCACTGCATCACGGGAGCTATTATGTGAGGCCAGAGCGTTCTTTCATCTCTATGAGGAAGAGGGATTCTAAGCGTAAACCAGAGGTTCCCACGAACTGAAGATTCAGATCTGTTCCCCATCTCCAGCCAGTCCACTGCAACAGGAGGTCACCGTTGTCTAGATAACACTTGCACAGTGGAACTTCCTTCTACAGAACTGTTCTTCTATCGTTTTTGTCCTCATATTTGATAACGCCTTCTCCACAGCCTACTAAATCTCACAAGAAACACACTGCATTGACATCTGTGCTCAAGCTAACCAGTAGTCAAACCCAGTTTTAGCAGGAGCAAGCCAGCTCAGAACAGGGAACAGTTACCAGCATTCTCAAGGACTGCACTATCTTCTGTTGGGAGAAAGTACAATTCTTCTCAGTCTCCTACAGGTGCTATAGGATCAGCTGAAGAAGAGAGGAAGCTCACTCACCCCTGCGCTGCTCAGATCCAAAATGAACAACAGCAGCTGGAAAAAGGTTAGCCTGCAGCAAAGGGGAAGAAGAACAGATGACTGGTTGTAGGTGCTTCCACAGTCCACTGTGAACATTAGAGACTGGTTAGACAGCTACAGACAAATTCAAGAGTTTAAGATTAGGTCACTAAACTTGTGTAGAGTGCAGAGCACTCAGTAAGATATGAGGCAAAACGGTACACGCTACTCTGCCACACACAGATGCTCAGCAACGTGCTCACGGTGCCAATCACCTGTTTGTTCTCAATCCAGTCTGAACTGCTAGTTCCTACTTGTCAGAGTAACTGCTGTATTCAAACATCTTTTTGCATCCATTCAGCTCACTATGTGATTTAGGGAACTGTAGGACTGCCTTCCTTCCATCTGCATTTATCACTGTGATGACCTTTATTTCATCTGCAAATAGTGTTATGTGGTGGGAATACATTTACCTCCAAACCAAACAGTAACAAGCAGAGAATGCCCGGAACTAAACCCAGAACGCCATCGCGATCCCTGCTTTTCAACAGCTCCTCAGTGACTATGACATGAGATGTCAATCAGCCAAAGCGTAATTCATTTTGTGTGCACCTTAATTACACTTTGTGGCACGCTTTAAGAAATATATATATACACAGGTCACGAAGCAACGACCCAAGTGAAAGCATGTCACCGCATGGAAACGTCTGATCTCAGAAGCGCGGCCTCCTGCACAGCTGACAGGAAATGTCGCGGTGCCCCAGCTGCCCGCCCCAGGGGACAGGCGGGGACTGCCTGAGGACGGCCCTGCAGGGCACGCTCCACGCTGCCTCGAAGCCCTCTGCCTGCCCCTTCAGCAGCTTGCAGCAAGCAGCTTCTGCTCAAACGCACGCAGAGCACAGAGCTCCCACGCGCCCGGGACCCAGCGGCATGAGCTCCCCTCGCCCATGCAGAAGCGCCATAAAGCCAGGCCCAGCTTCTGCCTCTCCGCTCTCTGTTATCACCCTGCAGAGAGGAGACACTTGCTGCAGGGAAAAAAAAAAAAAAAAGAGAATCACTGTCTATAATTCTAGTTAGCAGGGCTGATGCCTAGTTCAACCTGTTTGTAAATTTAGCACACTGCTTTATGCTTCAGTTTCCCATGTTTTAAGATGCACACCCGTCACACAGGAAGAATCAGATGGCAACTGATATCTCTCGAGTTACGCAAACGTACAATGCCGAATAGTGTCCTGCCTGTTGCAGTTCACTTCTTTTTCTGTAATTTAAATAGCAACCAACCAAAACAATGAAGTTTCCCAACTATACAGCCACACAGCCTGTGTTGACAACGGCCCTTCTCACCGTCTTCTCCCTTCGCTGCTTTACACCCACCTGCAATGTCTTGGCGAAGCAGCTTTATTCAGCTGCCTCTGCATACATCTATTCTGCACTGAGTTCTGTTCAGTCTATGAATTGTTCCACGTTCAACACATCACATGAAATCGTTTTGTTAGAAAGTAATTTGTCAGTAGCTCAGATTATGACCTTCTGAACAACTGTAAGCAGACAAGAGAATAAATTATTCCCAACTAGCCCTAGGTACAAGATCAGATTCAAGCTGTAGTGGAAAATCAGCCAGTAAGAAACAGCAATCACAATGCAATAAAATCCAACATCACAGGGAATGAAAACCTATGAAAAATTCATGCAAACACTGCATTTTAGAGTTAATTAAATTAAGCGTGCTGATTAGAGAACATTAAGTCAGAGGCAATGAAGTAAAATCTTTAGCTGTTAAATAAATATTACTTGGAAAAGCGAATCTCTGAAACGGTATGCAGCCCTAAATGAAAAAAAAAAAAAAAAAAAAAAAAAAGAAAGCAGGGAAGCAAGTATTAAGGCAAGCTAACAAAATGTCATCATTTGTCCATAATTAAAAAACAAAGATCTTTCAACTTTAGTAATTAACACTTGTGAGGCCAATAATATGGAATGAAGCAGTAGAAGAGACTTGAGAAGGAAATTCAGGGAGGTAAAATACAATTAAAGTGTTAAAACAGCAAAAAGTTACAGTAAGAAGTTCAGATATTAAGGAATCTAATTAAAGAAGAAAATTTAAATGACTTTAGATCAATTCCATCATTAGGGAGACTTGAAGAAGAGTGAGTTTGTTCTCAATCTTTTCTTTCAGAGACGCAGCGGTTGCAGGGCATTATTTCACGTTAAGTTCCGTATCAGTAAGGACTGCTCAACAGGTTATCATCACCCTTTTCTACCCAAAACACTCATTTTCACCCCACATCGCAAAAGCCACTCAGCTGTGCAGATGTTCTTCTTGTGGAGCTATACATTAAATAGTTCTGGTTTGCCCTTTTTCTTTTTTCTTTTTTTTTTTTTGTTGTTGTTGTTTTTATTTTATTTTATTTACCAGATCATTACATTTATTTTACACCTTGGCCTGCTCAGATAAGCCTCCATATTATCTCGGCTGAGGGTAGCAAGCTACAGCGTGGGTACAGCTGAGCAGCTCAAAGGTGGGAACGTGTCACAGCACTACTGCCACCTCAGAACCACGGCATGGTTGAGGTTGGAGAGCACATCTGAGGGCTGTCTGGTCCAGCCCCCTGCGAGGAGCGGGGTCGGCTCCAGCAGGCTGCTCAGGACAGCGTGCGGTGCGCTTCCCACCGTCTCCAAGGAAGGAGACTCCACACCCTGCCCAGGCAACCCGTTCCAGTGTTAGACTGCCCTCACAGCACGTTTTTCGTTTAAATGGAAGCTCCTGTACTTCATGTCCGCTTCCTGTTGTCCTTTCCCTGAGCACCACTGGGGAGGGCCTGGCTGCACTTGCCTTGCTGCCCGTGAGGCAGCTGTATGCACTGACAAGACCCCTCCTTCCCCGGAGCCTTCTCTTCTCCAGGCTCAACAACCCCAACTCTCCCCGCCCCTCCCAGTCCCTCTTTTGACTTCTGGTCCTTCACTTGGCACCAGGGAAACGTTATGGCTGCACGTGCAGTCCCAAGGGTTCAGCTGAGGAATCACAGCAGCAACTGCGGACAAAGGAGGAGGGCGCGTACCTACGCACCTTGCTCTGCCGTTACAGCGTGACAACGCACCCTCACAGAAACTGAAGCAGTGGAAGAACTGCAACTGAACAATAAATTAAAAAGCACTAAATCACCATGTCCAGATGGCACATCCAAGCGTTCTCAAGGAACTGCAGAGTAGGGGATTCAAAATTATTACGCTTCTCATTAAAAACAGACGCTGCTACAAGCACAGGCTTGAACCTAAGAAAAAGGGTTGCTAGTCATACCATATCGTATTGATCTTCCATGCATCACCAGCTGTACCACCAAGGATTCTGAAGGAAAAACATCAGTCTTATTACTGCAATTACCATGTCAGTGTGATCTTACATAATGCAGAACTACCTCTTAAGGGTTCAGAAGTACCGTCATAGCTGGAAACTCTCAGGGAAACAGGAAATGTTGACCAATGGTCTACATTTACCCTAGCAAAACAAAGACACTGAATTTCTCTTCTTGAGCAAAACAAAACAAGTCCCACCACCACCAACTGCCCCGCGTTGCGGTATCAAGACATACCCAGGGACTGTGAAGGGCAGGCTGCCTGCTCCTGAGTTTTCCCAAGCCTCTGTTGCCACCAGCAGCACAGTCGGGATACAGGAAGCGACGGTCTCTGCACTTAATCCAGCAGAGCAATTACAAGAACTCAGAGAAACCCAGATCTCCACGGGGGAATCCTCGGGTTTCTACCTAGCACAGATGCACGCTAATAAAAATGTATGAACTGGAGGCAAAACAAATCCTTTCTTCCTGACTACAGATGTCAAATGAGTATGAGGCATTAGGACTTCTTGGACGTTAATCCAAAAGGTGCTGGAGACTTTCACGTGTAGTGTGGCCCCCATGTCAGGCTGAAGCAGACGAGATGTCCACCAGCCTACCCCAAGCCTCAGCTCCTGCCTAAGTGACCAGGAATCTTCATACCCTTGAATGGACACGTTAGCAGAAAGCATTATTTACTGGGTCGTTTAGCATGTCATTTCTCAATCAACAGGGCCCAGGACTGCCTGCTCCAGTCATGACGACGTCCCTCTGTAAATTTTTTTTAATTAAAAAGTACCAGACAGGGTTTAGAAACCCCAGAGAAAAACTCTTGCAGGAGCTTTGATGATTCCGCTGCGTTCGTCTGAAGGGATCCCTCTATTTAGGAAACGGGTGGCTTAAAAAGGAGTCCCCCCAGCACCCCCTCCCCAAACACTGATACACTGAAGCCCTTTTACACACAACATCCTTTTCATGCCAGCTGCAAGTTGGAAAATGAGGTTTTTGTAGCGTGTTAGTGTTGGAATTTTTTAACAACCTCCCCTCTCTCTTTTTCCCCTCCCGCCCAATTATCTTGGTAAATAATTAACATTCTGAAGGAGATAAGTAAGCACAACATCTCTGAGCTCAAAGCCTTTTAGTTCAAAGCCCTGCCCTTTTCTTTTCCTTTCCCTGCTGCCACCACCAACACTTTCTTGTCAATCAAGCTCTGGGCACACACATCAAAGCTTCATGTGGGAATGGCCCCAAGGGGTCAGAGAAAATTCATGGCAGGGCCAACACGAGGCACAAAGAGAGAGAAATGAAGACCAAGAGCTAGCTGGACACGCTCAGCCGCAGCAGCACACAAACAGACTGTGCCCCAATGTAAACCTCTACCCTGTTTACTCACAAGTTGACAAATAATCATGGCTCGAAGTTTCAGGCTCCACCACCACAACCAGTTCCCACTGCTGGCAAAACATCAGTCCAAATGCTTCAGTTCAAAACCTTTTTAATTGAAAGACTCTTCAAGGCACTAGACAGCAGTTCACAAGGACAAATAACGCAACCTCCTTCCCATGGCTGGCTTCCCTCCATCACTGCCCCTTTCTAGTGCTCAGCCAACAGAGTTCTGTCTTGCCAAATCTATATCCAGTAAGTTTTCTTCAATTCAAATCTTTCTGCAGAATTAACAGTTCAATGACACAATCGTTACCTAGTTTCCTTGTTGCAGAAGTCTCAGGTCTCACCTGTATTTTAACACTCACGGAGCGTTCAGCACAGAAAACTGCTAGCTACATCAAACAGCCCGTCCCAGGAATTCTCTAGCCAGTCACTGGCAGGACACACACAGTCTGAGGGTTTTCTGTAACACTGAATATTTGAACCAGCATCAGTTTCATACATACACACACACAGAGTGGAACAGCCCCCCAGTCAAGGAATGTCTTGGCACAGAGAAGGCTTTACCATCTCCAGTCCAGGAAAACACACCACCCTGAAGCTGGAGCCTTTCGTGTTCCCTAACACAGCTAAGGATGCAAAAATCACATACTGGACAGAACATTACCTGAGAAGCACACTCTTGAGTTGGCTGCTATCTCTTCATTTGCGTGTGTCCATGTCCCTAGAAGATGAATCTTGCGGTTCTTAAACCCACTGTACAGGATTCTTTTAAGAATATCATTGAACGAAGAGACATTTAGAAACCCATGACAGTTACACTGAGCCCAGCAGACTGGCCAAGTGAATCACAGGCCGTTTAAAACAAATACTCAAAACACTCCATTCAGCTACGTGCAAAGCGTTTCTCCAGCGCGAGTGGACAGCTAGTTACTACACTCAGCCACCCAGCATTTCTCTTCCTCGCTGCTCTCATCTCCAGACGCAGGTACCATTCTTACTGGGACAATTAAAACTATTAAACCATGGAAGTACAATGTTCAAATCGCACTGCACAAAGCACATTCGTACAATACAGTTAGATTATTTTTACTGCAAGAGTACCCAGAAATTCAACTGGAAATGGTGACCTGTTGTGCAGTGTATGTGAGCGTGTGTAATGAGAAGCAAAATGCAGTGTAAATTAAATAAAAATGTGAGAAAGTACAATCACTATCTTTTGTACCAATGAAAAATTGAGATCTAATGAGACTAAATAACTTATTCAAGCTCTCATAAAATGGCAGTAGCAGGAATGACAACTAAATGCATGTATTTCCAGAGTCCCAGCCAGGGTCTTAGTCACAGTCACGGATGAAGCAAGAAGCAGAGACCCAGTGTCCTGCTTACCGCCCCCCCTTTAAGGAGGGTTGTTCCAAGCAAACGATTCCTTAAACAGATCTCAACAGCACAGCTTCATCAGTGGGCTTAGCTACAGCTGCAGAAGTTTAGGTGAACGCTTTCCACTTCTGGTATCTGAAGAGCAGCCTGTTTTTCACAAAGCCACAGTCAGCCAAACTCTGTAGATACAGTAACTCCAAGGTTTACTTCAGACAATGAGAGTGAAGTTACTCAGACATGTGGTGGTGAGGGTGGTTTATCACAGCAGGGCATCCTGGCTGTAGGGTGGTACACTGGGTCGTGGTAAAAATTTCCACCCTAGAACAGCACTCCTCTGTGAATCCAGCTGTGGCACACAGGAGAAACATTTCTGCTTTTTTATTATTATTATTGCATGTTTTAGTAAATATTCTCTAGAGCTTAAAAATGATTTCAGGCAGTGCCCTCCCTAAATAATGTCTCAGTCCTTCCACCTCCAGCGGGCATTTCCAGACACACATTCCAAAAATCCTACAACTGCAAGTACTGCAAAATATGTACATTATCATCACGCAATTATGCTGTTCACAGATAGAATCATGCTTTCAAATGAGGCAGAGACTGTTGTCTAGGGGGAGCTTGCAGCTGCCAGAATGAGAAGCATTCTTTCCGTTACATGATCTGAAAAGATCAGAGTGCTACAGGTCTGCCGTTAGTTTGATGTTAAAAGATGAATAAGAAAATAAGCACTTCAAAGGAACACGCGCATGGAAGGAGAAACTCAAGCTACCAACAAGAAATACTGCACAGTACACACACCCCAAACGCATAAACTAGCCCTTGGAAAATTCAGCCAGAAAGCGGCGGATCAAAAGCTTCCTCCAGCAAGACTGCACAGCATTGCTGAAACAGAAATAAACACCGCAGCCATGGTGAAAGGGGCAAACCCACGAAGTGGTTCTTGTTTATAACCTGAGAACAAAGCTTCTCAATGTGGACTGCAACTGCAAAAGAAGATGGATATTCTGCAGCCAATACGGGGGAAATCTGATCCAGCTTGAACAGGGGCCTTTTAAAATTCGTAAGGCAAAGATAAGACTTGAAAGCACTATTTTGAGAAGGCTGCTTAAGAAGGAATCCAGGTATAAAGAGTATTCATTGAGCCCTTGAGCTGAGATCAGAAAGATTTGGCCTCCAAAATTAATAGTAGAGCAGAGAACATTTTGGCAGAATTTCCACTCTAAACTAAGTCATGCAAGAAAGACCCCATCCTTACTGCCACGACCAGCCTGAACGCAAGTCAGCGCGAGGAACGGGCGCGGACAGCCGTCATGAGCCACCAGAACGAGCACGGCAGACAGGAGGTACGGTTACTGCCGAAGCAGAGTTAGATGAGAAAATCCTGAACGGGTAAGCAAAGGGCTAAGGCTTCACCCAGGAAGGGGAATGCCGTCCTCTGGTCTGGATGAATTTCACTGTTAATCGCGATGTTCTTTGTTGGTGAGTGGTCCAACCCCAAGACTGACTCTGATGAAGTAACTTTTTCTGAAATTGGATTCAGCCTCCCGCCAAAAGCACAGACG
The DNA here is from genome assembly GCA_013399715.1 of Alectura lathami. Taxonomy (NCBI): domain Eukaryota; kingdom Metazoa; phylum Chordata; class Aves; order Galliformes; family Megapodiidae; genus Alectura; species Alectura lathami. Next base: position 202,971 of record VXAV01009770.1, read on the forward strand.
GCTTCACGCTGCCCACGTCAGTCGCCCTCAGTGAACAGAATGCCAGATGTGTTGCCCAAAATGGCATTAACAAATAGGATATGGACACAGAACCGAAGGCAAGGAAAGGAACAAACAGCTCCTCTGCACTCCTGCCCCAGAGTGCATGCCAGGGGAAACACCTGGATCACTCTAAGAGCTGATTAGAAAATCTAAATACTTATGTGGAAGCGCGTGGATTCCTTTAGCTCCTCTGAAGACAGAGGGTGGCCTCTTGCCCTCTTCGCTGCCTCGAGTTTCCCAGAGGCTGGTATTCTTACCTTCTGCTAACTCTTTCCTAGTATTAACTTAGCAAGTAATTAGTCTTTCTGGTAAAGACCCCCAGGAACACGCTACTCAAATGCCTGTTTCAGGGAGAAGCAAGAAGGGGAAGAGCAACTCTGAACAGCTTGTCGAGCCTAGGAAAGCACAAACAAGCAACTAGGGCTGTAAGAAACTTGAGGCCAAGCGCAACAACAGGGAACCTTGCAGCTGATCAGTTCTGGAGCGCAGAACATTGCAAAACATTTCCAGGGAAAAGAGGCAGCCAGTGAAAACAACCACCACCAAAGCAATGTCCTGAAATTTTCTTATTGCCGGTCTGTGTGCCCACTACACTGCACACACACATTCAGGAGAACACACCTCAGACTGTTCTTTCAGCCCAAATATCCTGGCAAGCAAGTTGACAATATCCGCCTTTTTCCCTGGTTTTGCTTACAGCATAAAGGTTCTCTCTTCACTGCAAGCTATCAGATGTAACAAACGTGGTTCCAATCTTGTCAGTTTGCATGTAGCAAGAGAAATATTGATGATACGGTAGCTCACCATCTGCAGTGACTCCTGTCACCGGCTTCAACACAAATTGCAGTCATTTAAACATCTGAACGCCCAGATATGCTCACATTGCTATCTCAGACACCATCTATTCTTTCTTACAGATAGCATCACAGTAGCACAACAACTGGAGGATAACCCCCTGCTTGCTTAAATCCTGGGAAACCTGGGGACAACACTGAGATTCATGGCTGACTTTGGAGAAGCAATTCCAAACAACCAATTCCCAGTCATATCACAGAAAAAGGAACTCTGCCCACTACAGTATGTTCCTAAAATATCCAGGCTGGCAGCAGTCAGTGTCCAGAATACTTCATGTTGGGGCTCTAGCAATCTCTGCCTCCGACAGTCTCAACAATGAGCACAGGCTTCTAGAAAATCCTTTTAAAGTTTACTGAGAGAATTCCCATATCCTCAGAGGATGCTGCTGGGGCTCCCCATGCAAAGCATCTCTCAAAGAGAAGGAGAAAATAGAAGGCAATTAAGTAGTCCACAACTAAACTGAAGGAAGGAAATAACTGGATGCTTCTCTGCCTCAGCCCAACCTAGAAGTCACATTAATAGTTTACCTATTTTTAGGGATGATAGCATCATGTATTTTAAGAAGACTCAAGGCAACCTAGAAAACCAGGAATGCACTGTGCAGAACCCATAAGCCAATCTATTCCTTTACTCCTTGGTTTTCTGAACCACTTCTCATTTTCTATTTCTCAAGAGTTTAAGCACCATGTCTGGGGAACAACAGCCCAACCTAAAAAGTCCCCGAGAACAAAAGGAGAATAAAGCACATAAAAAAATGGAAAAGCATTCATGGGACAGAGTAATCGGGCAAAATCTCAAGTTTGAAAGAAAAGACAAAGTGAAAAGGTTTTAAAGTTAAAAGCTGGAAAAAAAAAATTGAGAATTGCTAGATTCAACATGGTAGCACACTGATTTGGGGAGATCTGTTTTGAACAAAAAAAGATTTCCAATCATCTAAGAAATAGCCCGTTAAAATGAACTGTCAGGTTACGTGCACAGATATTTGCAAGAGAACTGCATCAGCTGTATAGCATTCCAGGACGCTACTGCTAACACCACTGACAAATCACCTGAAGCAGAAGCTATGAATTTTGGAGGTTACATAATCCAAACCGACAAACTTAAAGAGCTTTAAGACTGCTGATAAAGATGATCTCCCTTCCCAACCCGTCACACAGCCTTCCAAGAAAAAGATACCGCAGAAAGCTCGAGAAATCTGTTCCACTATGTTACCCATGCTCCATTTCTCCATGATGGCTGAAGAACCCCACACTCCACATAACTCATGTCTGCCTCCTCGCGTCTCAGAACACAGCACTATTCCAGAACAGGCTCTCACACTACAGAGATGCTCAGTGCTGCAGCGTCACCTTAGCGTAAAAGCTCCTCTTCTCCAAGCCTGAAAGCTGGAGCCACATGCCTTCTATCTTCATGGATCAGATCTGGCTTTTCATCTCTTTCCTTCCAAATAATGGAAATGGAAATGCAGCTCTGACTAAAGCACAAAAGGTTTCCCTTTCCCAAACCACACAGTGCCTGAAAGGGGTAAAATCTTCAGCTAACCCACCCACAACGAGCCCAGCCCCATCTGGGGCAGGACACTAGATGTCGGATGCACATTCCGCTCCCCCTTTTTGCCCCATTTTATCCTTCCAAATCATCTCAGCCCCTTGCAGTCCTCTTCCTTCTTACACCTCACCCTGAGCATATATGAATTTTTTTTGTTCCTCAAACAAGTCAATTCCCCTCCTGTTTCTTGCCAACTGAGTGACATTTGGCCTCCCTTATTGCTAAACCTTTACTCAGCTCTTTTCATTAGAGTAGCGTAGCTAGACTCAAACATTTAGGTCAAATCATGCACTCATTTGTAATTCCCTAGGGCACCTGCAAACAAGGCTAAAGCCTCCTTCAATAGTATTTTTTTTTTTTTTTTTTAATGAAGAAGCTTCATTACAAAATAAACTCTGGCCTGCTCCTTTCACCAGTAACTCAATTTATCTGTGAAGAACCAGATGAGCTTTCCTACCTCTGGGGATAAAATTTGAAAACAATTGTATTTTGAAACGTCAACCCAAATGCTTGTCCAAAAAAATTCTGCAAAGTTGCATACCTAGAGCTGCATACACATTTCCAACCATGTGAGGCTTCTGCACCAGGTGGGCTACGGGGACAAGCTACATCACAATTATAAGCTTTGCAGAGTTTATATATTCAGCTGCAGAAGGAGAAAAATTACAAAACTTGAAAGTGAGTTGTTTAAACTCACCATAATCTTTAGCAAGAGAAGGGGGAAATATAGATACACAGGATTTTGAAGTTTATTTAGAAGATGGACCAAAGTTAACAAAGGAGACCATAGACATCATCAGGTGATGGATGAACAAGAGGCAGGTACAGGCCAGCAAAGAGGGTATTGCATTCAATTATACTGGAAAAAAAGCTTCCTTTTCTTTGTGGAAAGAGAGTGGTACACAAAGGGCTTACAGCTAACTAAAGAAAAGGAAGAGAATGGTCACAGGTGATTTCAGGGTGATAAGCACAGGTACCTGAGCACACAGGATTGTCATTGTTTCTGTCAGCAATGACAGAAAACAATGGAAGAAAGCAGTGTCAAGAAAGTGAAGTACCTAGAATTCAGAGGAGCAACAAAATATCCAAGAAAAGGTTAATTACAGAGGTAGATTTTGAGTCTTCATCATCTAGGAGGTACTTTAAAAAAGTACATCTGAAAGAAAAAATAAACAGTGTGAAAACTCAAAGTTCACTGGTTTCTAGAGGAAAATGTGGCATATGGAGGAAAAAAAAAATCACTTCCTGCAGAGACACTGAAATAGCAATATATTTTGTAGGAATACGAGAGAAGTTGGAAGGTGAGACAGGAAAACTTGGAAGGCATCCCTGCCAAATCTTAGAAAAAGATGAACACCCATTTTGAGCAGGAGACATCTGCTCTTGAGAGCTGCAGAGAGATTTTTGGAATGATGGAAAAAAGCTTTCCAATAAGCATGTTAGAAAATGCATGTAAAGGAAGTCTAGGTGAGGGGTGTGTTCAGACATGATGGCTTACGACACAGCAGGGAGGGGGTGGGAGGGCACATCACGCTACGCTCTGCCATTTCAAACAAGTCACAGCTCCAAGGCTGCTTCCCTGCCTCAGAACAGCTAACAAGTGCAGAACATTTTTCATTATCTGTTGTTCCTCTGAATGTTTTCCAAATGTATTATTAGCAATGCAACAATAACCCGTTTCCTTTTCCTGGAGTTTCTCAAATCCGAAGACAAAATCTGTATTTTGCATATCCCATCATGGTTACCATGTGGGACTTGAGACAGTGCTTTGGATGGCAGATGTGGATGAGATGGCACAAGTCGGAAGAAGGTGGGAGGAACTGCCTTCAGGCCTGACTGGAAAAATCTCCTGTTTCAAAGAAACAAAGTGTTCTCCACTGGTGTTTTCGTTATTAAATCATATACAAATGGCTTTGAAAATAAAAAAAAAAGTTTCACCCCACCCACCATGGCATTATATCTTTACCACGACATAGACCTTCACATCCCCGTCTGGCGGGAGAAGCACGGTCTTCCGCACAGTGCAGAGAGATGACATGCTCAAGCAGAGTGCAGGAAGGCTGACAGAAACAGAGCAGTCTTCAGGCTGTGCTGCTGGGTAGGGGCCAAGAGCTACTGCCCAGCAGTTCTTGAACCACAGAACCAAGCAGGGCCGTGATCCCCAGGAAGCTCAGGACTCTCTAGGAAGCTATACCTGTCACAAGTACTGTGACAATACAAAGAGTGTTGACGCAACAAAACCACTCCCAAAACCTCAAATTTCAGCAATGCATTTTTAACAGTTAATTGGGAAGAGGAGAGATTTCTCACTGGGAACACAGGGACCCACTATTTGCCTCCCTGAAGGCTCAGGAGCCTATAAGCAGCTGCACTTGTATCATATTCACATGGCCAGGTCGTGAAGTTGTGGAACTTGGAAAGCTCCATTACAAACAACTTCAGAAACATGCTAATTCCTATCTAACTCACCACACTGCCTGAAAGGTCCCTTTTTCTATCCCTCTCCTGCCACTACACCGTTCTGCTCCCTCAGAGGCATCAAGCTAAAACTCTCGCTGCAGTCTGCTCAGCTCTTTACTCTGCAGGTGATCTTCAGTCCATTGCTGCAAACGGCCATGAAGCTCTGAGTGACAGCACATTCTAAACATACTGGGTTGGGGTAAAGTCACCAGTGAAATCACTTCATCAACCTCTTCTACGCACGTGTGATTTACACAGCTGTGAAAAATTAAAACAAACTCACATCGTGATTTCCAAAAAGGTCAGATTTGTTTCTAATAGAGCATCTACCTCTTGCTGTAGAGATTAAAAACAGACACCTCTCCGAATCCAGTGTCACACCTCCTACTATATTACGCCAGCTACAGGTACAACAAACCGCCATTAACTCAGCCCTTGCAATAATGTTTTAAGGTTAAATACAGTTCAGACTTCACAAGGCATGAATTGTATGTATACAACAACATGAACCCTCCTACCCCGCCACAAAAAAAAAAAAGTGTATATTGCTGCACAAGGTGGACCTCCCCTGGTGAGGAGCTTGTGCTCTGGAACACCTGGCTCCACTAGTCTTGGCTAAGCAGAAATCTACAGGGATCATAACATTACACAGCTTCTGTTCACAGTAACTGAGGCACATGGCAGCAAGGGCGAGCAGCAAGTCAGAGAGAATCAGAGCACACATGTGTGTCCTTACCTCTGAGAGTGTCAAACCTTCATCGTTCAAGATGACTCTGGGAGGTGCAATAACTGAAGTTAAAAAACAAGTTACAAAACAGGGCCACCCAGCAACCGAAACAACACAAACAGCAGGTACAGGAGGGATTACTGCTCTTTAACAAGTGATGCCTTCACACTGCCCACACAGGCTTCTCATCAGGCCAAAGCATAACGCGGCTAAGTGAGTAGGTTACGCCACCTTTGCAACCTGAAGCCATATTTAGGGGAAAAAAAAATCCCTCCTCAGATCATATCTCATGGCATCACAAGACCTCATATGCATCACAACTAGGAACAGGCTTTATAAAGTAAGGTCACATATTACCAACAGCACACTCACACAAGTAGAACGGTAAATCCGCATCTGCAAGGTGGCTTCTTACAAAGTCTTTCAAAATGCCAACTGTAAAAAAAGGAGGAGAGAAAAATTTGCTGAATTACGTTTGTTTCTTCAGCTGCGAGGCAGAGGGCTAACCTGTACCCCCAGAACTATCCTCTACAGTATCTGCAGATTGCCTTTTACTAAACAGAACGCAACACCTGTTACTACTACAAACTTATCAGAGAAAACACTTCGACATGACAGTTCCCTGGAAAAATCAAAGGATGCCAGTGAAGTTCTTCCAAGGAGACCCAACAGCAGCTGCAAGATATGCAGACAGCAGCCAGGTGAGATGCTGATAACTATTAGGTTTTTTTCCATACAAAAGTATCAAAAAATATCATCGCTACCAGCTCAGAATGATTATCTAAATTCATAACGGTAAGGGTTGCCCTCTACACGGTCTGACTTACTACCTTTTGTGAACTGACTGAGGCAGGAAGGTTCCAGCCTCTGCTAGTCTCATTACAGTCGGTAAAGCTTGTTTCTTTCTTTACTTTTATGGGGGAAGGGTGTTTTGGTTTTGTGGGTTTTTGTTGTTGTTGTTATTTTGTTGTTTGTTGTTGTTGTTTTCCCCCCCAAAAAAAAAAATTAAGTTTTGACATAGAAGAAACATCCAAACCTGTCTCTTGCCCGATTAATCCCTTACAGATTCTCTCTGAAGAAAGCTGTAACTCAGTAACACACCATTTGGGCACAATCAGATATCAAATGGGACAACATTTGATATCTGAACACAAATATTTTTGCCAAACAGCCTGACAGAGTCCATCAAGCAGTCCTGGAAATGCATTCCCTTTAACTAAGGTAATTACCCCAGGCTCTTCTCATCCCGTTGAGGGATAAGGACGGTGTAACCAGCTGCTGCGGCTTTTCCAGAGCAGCAGGATCAGCACAGAGCCACCCCTTTTGTCTCGCAGGTAACCAACGAGGAGAGGTGAGCTGCAGGCATGCGGCTGAAGCAGGGGTTGCTCTTACCAGTTTCATTGGGGCAGAAGAACCCCTGCAGGACGTGTCGGTCAGGGAAACGGACTCTCAGCACCACCTAGCCAGAGGCAAAGCACATCCGGTCAGTTGTGCACGGCTGTTGGCTCAGGCCTGTCCTTGGCTTCAACTTTGTAAGCAAGTTTCTTTTTAAACAGGGATATTTGAACTTAACACTCTACAGGAACAGAGTAACACACAGGCTGGCAAGTACTGTGCACTCCTCAGAGAACACAGGCTGTCCAGCTTTCAAAAGCTGTAAGAGAGCTGATCTGTACAAACACTACCATGTACAACACAGAGCATCTATCCAGAGAGGAGGAGCTCCCTGTGCTAGGTGGTGCTCCAAAGAAGTCACTATCTCCCAAGCACAGACAGGTACAGACAGTGTATCTCGAAGTGTTGGCAGCAGCAGGAACGCTCTCAGTTACACAGTTTCCAGACAGTCTATCTGAAGTCACTTGCACCATTCTATTGGCAGTGTTGGCCAGACAGCACCTAACTTTAGAACTTAAGCTCTTATTTCCTTGCAATGAATCACCAAAGACAAAAACTACATTACGATCATATTTACAATGTGAGATATCTCCAGGCTTTAACATCTTATCATTTAACCTGCAATGAGATACTGTTGGAACTTCAGAGTTTACAGAGGAGAGGCAGCTAGAAAAGCTCAGTCAGGTAGAGTGATGTGTGCGAGTAAGGGGGCTTCGAACCATCATCTGGAGCTCTGTTGCCTGGCACTCAACCACATCATTACAGGCCAGCTGATCTTACGTGGTACAGCTGTTACACAAGTCCCACGAACAATTAACAAGGACAGGGAAAGTCCTGTAAAGAGCTGAAGATCCTGTTGTTCACAACGCGTTCACAAAGTTACTTAACTCCCAAGTTTGCACTAGCCAGCAGCACTGGAAAAGGAACAAGGGCTACCTTTGGGTAACGTTCTATCTTTTCTTTCAGCTGAGCCTCCCTTAGAGATTTGGTCAGCAGTGGAGCTTCTTCCAGGCGTTTCCTAGATGCATGGGAAGACCACAAATTGTCACTTCTGTAATTTTAAGATACATTTTGATTTTATTAAGAAAGTAAGAATCCAAGCAGGGCTGATGAGAACTGCTTTATTGTTCCATGTATCCCTCACAACGGTTTCCCCATCTCCCATGGGTCCTGCCACAAAGTTTAATACATGGAACTACTGAGCATCAGTGACAACACCGTGTAAAATTACTTTGCTAGTGTAAGTTTAAAAATAAGTTCAGTACAGCAGTGGAATGTTTGCTGAGATTACACGAGAAGAGCTGGGCTTATTAATCCAATAAAATAGAGACTAAAATGTGACATGATTACTTCAGAGAGGGAGAAGAGCTATTGAAAAACAATACTGGCACAAGAATTAATTGGCATTCATTAGCATCAGGGAAAACAAAAATAATATGTTTCAGCTCATTCAAGAACAGTCATTGTAGACTAGTCTTGTGACAGGAGTAGCGGGTGCAAAAAGGAAAAAAAATCTACCTGTATCTGAGATGAAACAGTACATTCAGGAAAAAAATATAGAGAGAGATTTTCCTGTAGCTAAAGAAACAAGCTCAGATCCAACAGATCCCTTTCAACCCCACGTAAACGTGGCTTCAGATCTTTTCATCGTTTGCGCTTAATTCCAGATATCCTATTTACTAGACTACATCTTGGTGAAATGTCTGATTATTTAATTTTAATATTGCACAGCTATCTGTAAGTTATCTCCTATGCCTATCCAGTCTGAAGGACTTGGGGAATAGCTGCTGAACAGAACAACTACAGGCTTACTTCTCCAATCGTACCCAGAACTGTCAGCTGGTACACCACATGCTAAAATGCTTTGAAAGTATTGTTCACAATTTGAAAAGCAAACATGAAATTAACCTGCATCAATCCTTCTTTGTGTACCAATTTCTGATTCATACCGATTATTGGCTCTTCATTAAATCAGAACTAAATTCTAATTGCATATAAAATATTGCATTGCATGCAACTAGTTCTTGGTAAGATTCAGCAGCTTAGATCAGAAGCCAACTGATACCACTTTAATGTGGAACTTGCCTTTATTTTTATCCCTGGCTGTGAGGGGAAAAAGGATTACAAGCATCAGCACATTTGAAAATGAGGTCTTTTTTAAGGGGGCTGAATTCCAGTAACCCCCAACCAAATGACATTACATTTGTACCACTAACTGCTCCAGACCCACAAGTGGCACAGCAATTTCAGGCCAGTCTGTGTACTCATGTGGATTTCAGAGGCCCATGGGGAAGAAAAAACAGCTCTAACTCATCTTGGCTACAGTGCAAAGTTTCGTGGAATACTTGCAAGGCTTAAAGGAATGTTGTGATCCACTCAAAAATAAATACTTGATGAAATTAATTTATTTGAGGACACTTCGACAGCAAAACATTGTTGTGGTAGGGAGGCTACCTTACCTTGAGTTTTCAGTTCAGAACTGAAATTTAAGTACAATAAAGTTATGAATATTCAACAGAAAGCTACTTGAAAGGCGAGGCGCCTTGTTAGCCCAGCTTCCTGTAGTTTTTTCATCTCTGTGTGTGTGTCCCCCATACATTCTCATGTCTTGATTTGGGGTTACATTTGATTTTGCATTATTTCCATTTGTGAAATGTCTCAATATTGGTCTTTTTTGATCAAGTCTAATCTAAGGTTCTAAGAATCTACAGTTGATCCTGTTCCATAAGATACAAGGCTTTTCTTACTGGCTGAAAAATCTAGCAGCTGCTAACGAAGTCACAGAATGGTTTGGTTTGAAAAGGACCTTAACGAACATCCAGTTCCAATGGCCTGCCACGTGCAAGGACACCTTCCACTGGACCAGGTAGCCCAAAGCCCCACCCAGCCTGGCCTTGAACACTTCCAGAGATGGGGCATCCACAAGTTCTCTGGGCAACTTGCGCCAGTGCCTCACGGCCCTCATGGTGGAATTTCCACCCAAGGTGTGATCTAAATCTACCCTCTTTCAGTTTAAAGCCACTGCCCCTTGACCACACTCCCTGATAAAAAGTCCCTTGCCAGCTTTCCTATAGGCCCCTTTTAGGCACTGGACGGCTGATATAAGGTCTCCCCAGAGCCTTCTCTTCTCTGAACTGAACAACCCCATCTCTCTTAGCCTTTCTCCATAGTAAAGGTGCTCCAGCCCTCTGAGCACCCTCATGATGCATTCTCCCACAGAAGCATGTCCTTCTTATACTGAGGGCCCTAGTGCCGAACGCAGTGCTGCAGGTGGGCTCTCACGAGAGCAGAGCTGAGGGGGAGAATCACCTCCCTTGCTCATCACACTGCTTTTGATGGGTACTCAGTGGGAGTTACTCCTATGAAGCTGTATCATTGTGCTCGCACCTTTGTTCCTTACAACCTACTAATTCCAGCCATTTAATTCCTAGTAGTTAATGTGAACTTCTGCTTCACATTTTTATCTGACTTCACACCACTGCCTTGGGCCACTAGCAAATCAGAGTACATCTAATTATAAAGGCAGTGGCTTATCTTTCAGAAGAAGGGAGAAAGAAAGGAAGAAAAAGTGATGATGTGTTCAGTAGATTTGAGTAACTCTTTGAAATGTAGAAGGCAGGAAGGAACCCTTCTTTTAATCCTCTTCTCAGTGAGGGCCTGGCCCTGACTAGCTTGAGGTTCTCAGATAAACACAGGCATTGCAGACTTCATGATGAACTTTTCAATGTTCAAGCGAAACAAGTATCCCACGCACAAACGGTTAGCCAGTTCACACAAAAACATAGGTTCCTTAACAGAAACATGGCATGGGCCTTCAACTTAAATAGCACAAAGGGCAGAGATTTCCAGCGCTTGCCATTAATTCCATACCCAGTAACTTACCTACAGTCCTTCCCCAGAAACCACAGCCAGCAGTAGGGGTATAGTGTGACTCTGCTCAGCAAAAGGATACGAAGCTAACTCAGTCATCAGTAGAAAGGGAACTTGCCTCTCACTCTGCAGTTGTGCCAAACGTTTCCGTACATCATCCACGGTGACTTCAAAAAACTCATCAGGAAGGTCTTCTAAGTCAGCCGGAAGTGGTTCCAGCAGGTCTAGGTGACATACAAGTGGCTCTCGTTCTACAAGCTACAGAATAAAAACAGGTTTAGGTTAGTCCTAAATGCACTGCTTTGCTTACACTGTAAGGTTCTTGGAAAAACAACAGTGTTTGCAAACCGAACTGAACTGAGTCGCTAGTGTGGAACTCACGACCAAGAACAGACATCAACTATATAGCTGCTGTCAGTGTTTCAGTGAGTCATGTTTTTAACAGTTGATACAACTTGTGGCAAAACTGCTCCCAACAAGCAGTGGGAGCCTCTACTGTCCAGTGAGACAGGTAGCTGCTCTCCCATCTGTAGAGGAAGCCCACAGCAATAACCTCAGCACTCATGTCATACGAGGAGAGATGCCCCCCCTGCAGGAAGGGCCTGCTGGATCTTGTCAGTAACAACAATATTTTGCTAGTTAGAACTTTGTTACACATATTCCATTCCCCAAATCACACCGTACCTCTCTCTACTCCATCCTCCTACCATTCTACAGGCATCACAGAACTAACACAGGTGCTGTTCTGAGGACAGGCTGTTCGAGCAGCACGCAGACCTCAAACGGCCAAGACAGCCCTCTCAGCTGTAGCGCGCCGGCAGCCTGCCCCCATTTCCACAGCCCAGAGCCAGGAGCAGGATACCCTGATGGCAGACCTCTCATCACATTTACACCCTGTCCTGTAACTGCCGCTGCAGTTACGAAATACATCATACACACATCTATATGCACACCTACATACACACAAACTTCAAACTTCCTAGGGGGCGAGGGCAGATTGACATCATGTATCCCTGCCAGCTTAGGAAAGGTCAGATACTGATTCTGTCCCTACCATCAAAAGCAGCAGCTGTGACCGTTTGTGAAGAGAAACCACTACAAGAGGCAAATACGCAGAAAGCAGTTACACCTCTAATCACTCTTGATCAATTCAAGCTTTTTAAACCCTAGAAATCTTTAAATGCCCAAAGCCTGAAAACAGTGTGCTATGCTACAGGCAACAGGATGTGCAGCCAGAAGCAGTCCATGACCGAAGAGCCCCATGAGAACAAAAATTCTGCCAGCTAATACGGCATTTCTTTACAGTCAGCTCTACAGCCTAACACAGGTCTAGGCTCCACGAACAAACCTGTTTCCCACTGCTTCCCCCCTTATTCCCTTCTATGCTCCTTCCAATCCAAACGAATGCCTGAACATCCTCACTCCATCTCCCTTCCCTCAGGCACAAGCCCCTTGGGAACAGAAGGAACCTCCCTCAATTGTCAAAAGAGACAACAAATTACAAGGCAACATTCACTCTATTTGTGGGCACTAAAGGGTAATTTGAGAAATTAGAAGAGCGAGGTTGTCTGGGTGGGACCCTCGGCTACATTTAGAAAGCTGAGCAGAGTCAGCTTTAACTAGAGGGTGAAGGACCCTGATTGCAGCCTTCCCTGGGCACAGGGGAGGAATGCCCAGAGCTGCAGAACTCCCCAGTCTGCCCAAAAGAAGCGATCCTGAGCACACAGAGCCACCCTCTGGGAAGGAGCCCGTGGCACGGCAGTGCTGACCGCTGCGTGCAGCCAGTCTGGTCCGGACTGACCCATGCCAGAGGAACCAGGCCTCATGAACAACCAGGTGTGCTTCGGCCTTCCCCAGCAGGCCTGCATCTCACTTCACTCTGAACACACGCATACTGAAAACAGACTTCTTCCAAATGGCATTTTGTGAAAGGGACCATGGAGACAATTCCCAAGTCTGCGTTAGCAAATCCTAAAATCCTCATTTGGTGCTAATCACACCAACAGCAGGATTCCATGCTGCCCAAACCACGTCAGCAGCTGAAGACCTCATCCAAGACCTCAGAAATCACAGTGTAGCAGAGGGCAGGCATTGATCCCAGCCCTAAACATTCACTCCTCTCCCTCACTGCACATCCACCGCTCCAGACCGCTGTACGCTGGAACTGTCATCTGCACCTTGCGTTCCAGGCACCTTCACTCAGGCAAATGGCTCGTCGCTGCAAAGAAAGCAGGGCACACAGGCCAGCAAGAACTGCCCCCTCTGTAGTCATTCTCCAGCCTATCAGAACTGCACCCATGCTGCGACACAAAACCAACTACTTCCCAGCCATAAAAGCTCCACTTGTGACCTCCAAATTGTATTCAGTCGAGATGTGTCTGTCTAATTCTCTGCGGCATACCTGCGCTGGACTAGCACAGGCAGACTTAGGAGCTGAAATGTAGCTCTGTAATTTTTTCCTGTTTACCCAGCCAACACTGAACGCTGCCTGTATTACTTAGTTACCACTTAACATGAAGAAACACACTTTTCTGTACCGAAGAAAAAGAAGGTCTGTGCATATCTAACAAGGCTGCAAAACCACTCCACTACAGTCAGAATTTCCTAACGTTACATTTTCAGCTAATCCCCAGTAACAGCGAGAGTTCTGGAGGGAGCTGTTGAGCGAGTTTTTGTGACAAAAAAATCAAGTGTTTTGAACTTATTTTTCAAAGTTTCTGCAGCTTGATTTCAGAATTACATGACGCTCAGATCAAAGAGCAGCCGCAGGTACCTACCAGGCATTGCTCAGCAACCTGAAGATGGAACTATTTTACCTCCAAGGATGCAAAGACTGCTACCGCATAGGATCTCTTCTGCCTCGTATTTCGCACCCAGTGGAATCAGTTTTGCCTCCTCACAGGCATAAGAAACACTCCTCAGAGAGAAAGGAGTTGTTCTTCTGTTGCTGCACCAATTCTCTTTGTCTGGAGTCCAGTACTCATCTTATTCCATTTCTTTATCCATCGCCACTTACTCACTTAGCTATTCCTGTTAGGCAACTCTCAATACAGCTTTACTTCAATGTCTCACCAACAACCCTAAAGTACAGGTAGAACCTGAAAGCTGCCTTCTGACAGCAGTTTACAAACAGGAACACACCAACTCGCCTTCCACTTCATGTGTGGTATTTTCATGACAAAAGGTAGCTATCTCTTGCCACGATAAAGGGCCACCATAAGACAGTTTCTACCTTCCATTACGCAACTCAGAAGAAAACCATGCATTTTGCCATCACCTCTCAGAAGTCAGAGATGCTGCGTTATGGTCTGTCACCTTCTCAAAACATCAGTTCTTCACAGTCCCTCCTTCTACCACCAAGGCTGAGACATTACACACTTTTCAATAGCAGGCTGAAGCCACCATTCCCAACAGTGCCTGCTAGGCAACCTGTGTAACTGCCGTCTGTGCAAAACAGTCAGACATTAGAAAGAATGCAAACCACCCTGGGGTCACTACTCTGGCCCCAGGTAAGCTGAGGAAAACCTTCCTCCAGCCTTAAGTATAGCAGTGGCTATTGTGCTTTCCACAGCGGTAACATCTCCCCGGAGACCTACCTCCTCCCCAGCACCTCAGGGAGCTCTAATCTCTAGGGAATCTGGTGTAAAGATACCTTCTAATAATTAATGTTCTGACATCAAAGTCAGCACGCAGCTGTCTGTAAACCATCTCTAGCCTAAGAAATGAAGGGACGCCAGCACAGATTTTATCCAGCCTCTCTTCAGCTCCCAAAACCACACACAGGCAAAGCATTAATGGGAAGATTCTTTTACAAAAATGGACCTTTGATGTTTAAAAATAATTTGTTTTGTTTTGTTTTTTTCCCCTCAGGACTGAAAAGGGACAAAAAGCAGATGCCATGTGGCTAGTGTTGCTGCTGAGAGCAGAGGATGGCAGGAACGGAGGAGGAACAAAATGTAATCAATCAGCAGCAAAAGCACCAGAGATCAAAGGGCTTGAAAGCAGCAGTCAGAATCACATGCTGTTTAACACAAGGGCACCCCCCCCCNGCTGCTCCCAAACTGGAAGGGAAGCTGGTTCATGAAGTGCCTCTGAGTGGTTTGAACTGGACAGCGATTCTGAAAAAGATGCTGGATCATAAACAAGAGTCCCTGGGCCACCACAGTTCAGCTTTGTGCCCATCAGCACAGCTTCACATTAAGCTGCGGTCAGTAAAATTACAAAATAGGTTCTGTTTCTCCAGTCAGCATATGGAGAAATGCAAGCTGCACATGGAGAAGAGCAGCACCAAACCCTCACACTCTTCCTTCCTGTTCAGACACAATTAAACTCCTCCTTTCCAAACCCCTCATAGGTGAGAGGGTCACTGAAACAAACAATACGTTACACTGGACAAATTGCACAGCCTACTGTTCAGTTCTCCATGCTCAGAGTCTGTTCCAAAAAGTTAAACACTGATTAAATCGACCCAAACATGTTTCTAATGTACTAAAACATTCACCACTGGGTTGGCAAGACCACTTTCTGCTACATTGTAACTGCCCCAGCCTCCTTCCAAGGCCTGGCTTCTCCTCCTAAACAACTCAGAAATCCATCAAGAATGCACTGCAACCACAAAGAAGTCAACCAAGGCAGAATCTCCACATCAGTGTGAGGGCATACACACAGCCTTGTTAAATTCTCCCTGGACTGAGCTCCCTTGGAACCTCATCAGGCATCTTTTCTTCCTACATATGGCTTTCCTTTGTTTAATCCCTTGGCTGGATCAGAACCAAAGATAAACACCAAACTCTAACCCTAGGAGGTACTAAAAACTGGGAAACAACAAAAGAGATCTCTGAAGATTAAATCCAGCCCTGGTGATGACGTCTGCGGTGAAGGGACAAGGGAAAGAGCTGGTCACAAAGAATCTGGGACATGGAACTTCCAACACACAACTTCACAACTTCATAGGGATACTTTACTAACACCTCTTATCCTTTGTTTTATGCTACTTATCAGGCATACCCAGCCTTGCTGAAGGCATCCAATTCCTTTTTGCTGTCCAGCAGAAAGCATACCTGACATCCTTCAAAGACCATCCTGTAATGACAACATAGCCACTCCCGAGCCATCAGCTCTGGTATCACTATATGGCTTAAAGCACTTTTAATTTTAACCAATATATTTTTAATTCAAAGACACCAACAATGCAGATGCATGCACAATCTGTTTTTCTGGAAAAAAGGTTAAAGAGAGGTAGACTTTATTAGAGAAGCAGGATACTTTAGTTTTTCATGAAATTTGAGGCAAACATTAAAGCTTTTCTGGACTGCGTTTCTAATGCACTTGCGTTGCCTCCATAGAACCATTCCTCAGAGATACCTCAAAGTTCACAGCTCTGCTTGCCTCTGGTCAGCAGGCAAATAAATAAATTCCCATCCTGGTATGTCGTACAGTACAAATGCAATACTTTGTTACTGAACACTTGGCAGAACTGTATGTCACCACGGCATCTAACACAAACATGGAAACATCTTTCCCCTCTCAGGAGCTCAGCTTAGAGCAAGGTAAAATATAAAGAACCCTGACTGCAAACAAATTTTATTTTACCTGTTCTTGCTCCTTCTGCAGTTCTTGGCTGTTCTTAGACTTCTTTGGCTTAGAAGGGCCTCCAGGGCTAGAAGAAGTTGTTGGCAGCTCTGAAGATGGCATACCCAACTCAAGAGGTGGTGCAGCCACAGAAGAGCCCCCCAGACGCTGTCCATCTCCAGAAAACGGGACAAACGGGGTAGACTTGGACTCTGAGGGAGGACAGAGCTCCTCCAAGCTGGCATTAGATTCTCTAATTGAGTCTTGCTTGTCTGTGCAGCTGTTTGAAGACAAGGGCACATCGCTATGGCCCAAGTCTTCTGGGAACGTGTGCGTTTGAGGTAGGGCCACACCCACTGCTCCTTCAGAAGAGCTTGGCCTCACTATCGGCTCATCACACTGTGCTGTGGCATCCACAGCCTCCTCCTGACCAGACAAACTGCATTTCTTCATGACAACCCTTAAAGAAGACACCAGAAAGAAAAAGACAAAATCATTTATAGTAACAGTACTGTCCTTCCTGTTCTCAACATGACCAAGACACAATGGAGATGGCTAGACCATAATAATCTGCTTCTTCCAGACCCTCACAAAGAATAAGTTCTGGTTGCTGTGAAGTTAGCAGAGGGACAAAAACAGAAAAGGAACTATGCTTTCCATGGGAAGAGAAGAAAATTGCCTTCCAGGAAAAACAGCAGTCAGCTGTAAAACAGCTTTTAATCATTCCCACCTTCTGTGCACATTATAAGGGGCTGGGT
>VXAV01009771.1:0-15067 GCA_013399715.1 Alectura lathami
GGCAGCCAGCCCACGGCAGGGGCTGGGTGGGCTGTAGGGTCCCTTTTAAGCCCAGCCACACTGTGGCTCTGTCATTCTGTGGTAGCTCCCCTGAATAATTCTGTTTTTGTGGTGTGCAGTACCTTGCTGCACTCCGGATCACTTTGTAATTGGGTACATCGATGAAGATGTGTCCTTGGTCTCTGAATTATTCTGGTGTGTATTCAGGCAAATTATAAATTGTCAGTATTTAGTTGGCATTCACACTGTTCACTTGTTTACCACGGTACCTGCAGAAATCATACCTTTAAGGGGCATAAACACGATTCAAGAAGATTCTGCAATATGCAGACACATGCTAATTCTGCTGCAGTGGCCCATCCTACAGTATGTGTCATCCTTTATGTTGGTTTTATGGCAAATCAGTCTGCCTGTGCTCAAATCGTTGCATTATAATTTCCTTCATTTGGCGGACTGGGTCGTGCCAGCAGTTAGCGTGTTCCTTCTGCAAAGAGAAGAAAAGATAATTTCATATTGCAGGTACCTGTGAATGAAATGATAAGCATGTTTAAAACATCGCTCATGCTGAGACTTACCAGGCCTGTTTTCTCCCTTGATTTTTATGTTGTGTTTCTCCTTTGTTTCAGGTCCCCCCCACAGTGGGAAGACTGCTTTGGCAGCAAAAATAGCTGAGGAATCCAACTTTCCCTTTATCAAGATCTGTTCTCCTGATAAGATGATTGGATTTTCTGAAACAGCCAAGTGCCAGGCTATGAAGAAGGTACTTCTGTGCCCTCCTGTTTTGTTTGATTGCAGTTCAATTCTGTGCCCTGTAGTAGACAGAAGAGTGAACATCCCTTGTGACTGCGCTCTCTGAATTCTCTAGATCCCAAATTTCTACACACGTACTTGGTTATAAAGTTGAATGAATGTTTGTGTGGTACTGATGCTCTGACTCTCATCCCATGACACATAGTTTCCTTAGGAACCCTTCTGGAAAACCAGTGAAGGCTGACCTGTGACTGTTAGGCAGAATAGTGGCAGTTCAGCGGGAGCCACTGCTCTGCGTGTCGCTGCAAAAATCTTGTGGAAAAATGGGAAAGAATACATGGCTTTGTGTAAGACAGTGTTGTGGTAAAGGAGTGCTGTCCCCTGTCTTCTGAAGGCTTACTTGATAATGCACCAGTCTGCCCAAATACTCTGTGAGTAATTCTGGAAGAGTAAAGGCAGTTGAGTGTGATGTCCAAATGCCCCAGCACCAGGCTTCTCTTTGTGTTTAATCCAATAGTGATCTCTTCTAGATGAAGCTGCATGGCAGAATCCCTGAGACACATTCTTCTAGCTGCAGGAAAGCTAATCGTTTTTCTTTTTCCTTTTTGTACTGCTTCTGATCAATTGCAATTCCTTATATGATCACATGGAAAGGTTCAATTTCCTAATTAATGACCTGCTAATAAATAAATGCAGGGGGCTCTGGCTGACCTGCTGCTGAACAGAAAGCAGAGTGGCACCTGTTTGTCTGGGAGGTTGCTACCTGTGCAGACTGCAGCTCAAACAGCTGCTTTGTGTTCCAGGGAGCTCCTAGGGTAGAAGGGACCACATCTGTTCTGGGTATTTTCAGGATGCCTGACAGAGTGGACCCAAAAGAAGTCAAGGATCTTTCTGAAGGCAGCATGTCTGAATTTATAGCTCGCAGACCTTTCAATCACTTGTCTTCAAAAAATGTTCCTTTGCTTTGTTCCAGCTGACGATATTTCATGTGGTCTCTTTGAATGAAGTTTCAGGGTGGTCTGGAAGGGAAAATGTCAGGGTTCTGGCCCAGTTGGGTCTGGTGACAGAAAATGAAACAGAACACCTGATCAGTGCTGGCAACTCTGGAGCCCTGTCTCCAGGGATGAAGGCAGGAAGGGCTTTAGGGCTGCTCTGGGACAGAGCAGATCCTCCTGAATGATGCTAGGAACAGTTTTGAGCTGGTAACATTTGGTTAAACAGGAGTTGTAGCAACTTGGGCATGGGGCAAATGCAGGCAAGTTGAACTTCTTAAATCATCTCAGGTGGCCAGATGAAAGGAAGGAGATTTAGTTCACAGAAGCAAGCCAGCACTTATTTTTCTTCTAGCTGAATTATACTGGATTAGGCATGTACATGAGATCTGTTGCTCTAAGAACAGAGGAGCAGTTCATTGCAGGGTTTGCATAGTTTCTAGCAGAAGAAATGTGCTCGAAGCTGGAAGCCCAGTTTGTGATTTAGCTTCAGAAAGGAACCTTTTGGGCTTCACCTGAATCCGGGCTCCACTGGAGGCAGGCCTGCAATACCGCTGAAGTCCTTAGTGCTACACGTTGTATAAACCCCGGCCTTGCAGGTGCTGCTCTGTAAAGGCTGATGTGGAGGTGGTGTGGGGTGTGTTTGTCATAGCCGGTACCCAGCCTGGCCATAAAAACCTGGGACTGCATTAAGATTTTTGTTGTGTTTCTTGTGTGTACTGTTGTATTCTCAGTGTTGCTCTGGCTCCAAAAGACAGAGTGTGGGGCTCTGTTGTGTCCATTCCTTACAGTTAAGCACAGCAGCAGCTGGCTTTTTTGCAGTGCAAATGCACAAAACCCAGCTCTGAGTTTGCCGGGCTGGTTTGCAGTGTATGTGGGGTAAGCTCTCTGTTGGGCTGGCAGTGCTTCGTTACGTGCAGGTAGAGCCTCCTCTCTTGGTACTCGCCATCTTCCATCTCTGTTTATTCTTCTAAATTCTGCTGTGCTTAGTTAGAAACAAACCAACAGCTCCTGTTGTGACTGCTGTGCTCTTGCTGCTGGGGTTTGGCAGTCAGTCCCTCTGCTGTTTTGCAGATCTTCGATGACGCCTACAAGTCCCAGCTCAGCTGTGTCGTCGTGGATGACATCGAGAGACTGCTAGGTGAGCTGGGGAGGCGGGGCTGCGTTGTGGGCTCTGCAGAAGGGCTGAAATATTTGCACTACTGAAGTATTGCAAACCAGAGATGGTGTGAGCCATTTACTCCAGGAGCCTGAAACCGCTTTTTGAGCGAAGTGGCACAAATGAACGTTAGAATACGGTTCTCGTTTCAGATTATGTTCCAATTGGACCACGGTTCTCTAATCTGGTGTTGCAAGCCCTGCTTGTGCTGCTAAAGAAGGCCCCCCCTCAGGTAAGAAAGGAATCAAGGAGTCAGATGCCCTGTTCCTGTAATAACTTTGACAGTGGAAGGCTTTGTGTCTTGCTGATAGCTGCTGTGCTGCCAGTGGTATTAGTGCTATTGTCTCTGATTCAGTCAAGTTAATCCTAGCCCGCTGCTGCTCATTCAGTGAGACGTTTCTAGGATAACCACAAAGGATTCAACTTCAATTATCTGGTTATTTGAGGCTGAATCTTGTGGAGTACGCCCTGGAAATACTGACGAAGGAAGCAGGTTCAACCTTCACCATGTACACTTCCAGTGTGCAAGCAGCCTGCTTTCTGCTGTAACCAGGGAACAGCTCAGTCCAGATCAATCCCTGCGCTCCCTCCTTGTTTAGAAATTGATTTCTGAGTAACGTACTGTTGTGGATGTTGGGGCTTTCATTTGTTTTTAACTTGATATTATCAGGCGTGAATTAAAACAGGTGAGTGTAGCCCAAGGTTTTACATCCTCCTCTGGCCCTGTCAATTTGTACTTTCTGACTTGATGAGATTTGAGATTGCCATAAGTGATAATATGTCCAAAGCCTGCGCGGAATGAGACAAACAGGGAGGGACTCTCTTTCTTGTTTGCAGTTCTTCCTGTCGTTCACTAGAGTTCTGCTGTGGGTGTGAAAGTATCTGCAAAAACAAGTAACATGCTAGCAGGAAAACCTTGAAGGTTGGTGTCAGGAAAAAGCAGAGAAGCGCAACCTGGCTGAAGGTTTTTTTTTTTTTGTCATTTTTGATATCCTGGAACCAGTCATGTATACATGAGTATTGTTTTCATCAGATAGTCTGGTGAAAAGACCTTTCAAATCTAGAACTTTGAACTAAACTGTAATGCCACAGGCCCTGAAGTTCCCCTTGTGACTGTCAACCTGGGAGAACAAAGATCTCTCCCAGTGAGCTGTCTGTGCCACGTGAAGCCTCTAGTACAGAACCTGGATCCTGCTGTCACGCCAGCTGAGCAGAAAGGCTGCCTGCGTGCAGCTGCGCAGCCATTTCTGATCGCTGTAATCTCATGTAGCCTCTGACCTATTGCTAGGTATTTCCGCAGTGCCAGGAAATGGTTGTTCCCATGGATCAGCAGGGGAAATAGAACTTGATTGGGCTCAGTAGTCCAAGGTGCTTAAAATATGAAGTTTTCCATTGTATGCTTGTGTCTTCTGAGTGTATTCTGCTGCTTAGCTGCACTTTTGTTGGCACCCGAGCCTCCCTGGAAGCAGGATGCAGGGCTTGAAGCTCTCAGATATTTGCCAAGTTTATGCATGTTGCTAGAGATTTGTGCTTTGCAATGTCTGAAATGCCCTTGGGGCTGGAAGACTTTGGGTTGACAGCCAATATTATGGTGACTTAAGCCATAAATTGTTGGAGGGTAGAGAGTTCTGAGGAAATGTCACTCTTTGATTAATGCTTTTTTTTTTTTTTTTTTTCTTTTAAGTATCCACTGTTGGCTACTGTAGAAATTAGAGCACTGGGCTAGATGGGCTGCCCTAGTTGGGCAGTTCTGATCATAGGGTTCTTCCTAACGTGTTTGGTTTCTTGTGATGACCGTGGCATGTGGGCGTTTTTAAATTTTCTTTTTCATAAAAAAACTCTGTCTAGAAGAAGTGGATTCATGCAGGAAGAGGCCAGGAGTTTTCTGCTGAGAACTCTTACTGTGAAAAAAAAATTGAATCTGAGCATGGAGGCTCTCAAGGCTTTTAAGCTCAAGTGAGAAACCCACGAGGGAGACGATGCTGCTGGTTAATCACTGCCCTTCCACGTTCCCCCTGAGATCACCACTTCCCTTGGGGAGCAATTTATTTGGAAGCAGTGGCTGGCTGCAAGGGGCTCACTTGTAATCTGAGCAGCAGATACGTGCTTTAAATGCACACGAGGGGCAGCAGTGCTGCTAACCTGCTCCATGAGGTCGACCCGGCGCAAGTCTCTGGGACCGGGGTCACAATTTGGGTTCGTTCCTCATAAAAACGGAGCTCCCACCAGCCCTGTCCCAGCGCTGCGAGGGATTACTGCAAGCTGCTGGGGACACAGCTCCTACCACCCTTTCTATCGGGCCCTTTGCTGTTGCGATAGACAGAGGGGCCCAGAACCTGACCAGAGGTGATGTGGAAGCCTGGAGACGGTGCAGGGGAGCAGCCGGGGTGCGGGCGAGGGCGGGTGGCAGCGGCGTTGCTGCTCCGTCTCCGCGGCCCAAATTATGCATTCACGCGGCGTTGCCGCGTCGCTCGCAGGGAGAACACTGAGTGTGCAGGCAGCTTCCTGCAGTCACTGCGGGCTGTGTGTGCAAGGAGCATTTCTGGGCTGATGGCTTATTAATTATGCATCGAGGTGTACGCCTCTGCTCAGCTGGCTGGTGAAGGCTGCTGCCCAGCCTCCCCTCTCCTGTGTGATTTTACCATGGGCCGCGAAGGGCGAGCCTCAGACCTGCTGGTTCTCTGCCTTGTTTGTACTTCGCACAAGTTTGGAGGGTAAACACGTTCAACTTTAAAGAATCTGGGTTTGCTGTGAGTTCCCAGGCGCGGCTCGTGAGTGCTCGTTCCTCTGAGCAGTACTTAAATAGTCGTATCTGTTACCAGCTCAGGAAGGCTGAAAAATGTCGTGTTTTGTTTAGCATCTTTTCTTAAACCAATTAGAAAGCTTTTCTGAAATGGACTGAAGAGAAGAAAATAAACCATGTTCTCTTGGGTCTTTCTTTCAATCGAGTTTCCCTGTGTTGTGCAGGAGAAGGGACTGGGGGGGGATAGAAAGACTGAAAAGGGCTGTCGCAGCGGGGAGCCGCGCGGGAGAAAAGGACTTCTCTGAGAACTAAGCAGCAGCAGCTCCGAAAGCCGAAGCTGCTTCATCTACATGCAGAGTCACACAAGGCATGGAGACGCTCACCAGCCCCGCAGAGGTTTCACATGTGCTTCCCTGCTGGTTCCTGTGAAAAGCTAACAATTGGCTCAAAGGGTGAAAGACCATTGCAGCATCCCGGCGCTAAGCTGGACGCACAATCCGCGCACTGTTAGGGGACGTCTGGCGTAGCGAGATGCTCTCGAGCGCTCCTGTGGATGCCCTTCCACTGCTCCCAGAGGCCCCCAGCCCCTTTCCTCTCCGGGACACTGGAGGCTTTTTCGCAGATGTATGAAAGTTGACGGGGAAAAGGGTAGAGTAATCTCCCTTTTTGCTGGATTCCCATGTGCACTCCTGATTCCACACCGCTTGGTGCAAACTGGGAGCAACTGGAGTGAGTAAGGACGTTACACTTACACCTGTGGACCTGGGGAACTGCATTTTCTCCCAGTAAGCGTGAAGAATTGTTGATAGCTCCAAACTGAAAAACACAGAAGGGGCCAAAGTGGAGGGAACAGCCAACGAGGACCCAACAGAGGCTCTCGGCTGCCCAGAGCTTTGGGCTCCTCTTGCCTGGGGCTGGTGAGATGTGCTGACACTTTGTAATTTGAGACTCTGCTGGCATGCTGAGACTTCATTTGCTTGTAGCACTCTATTAAATTCCTTTATGCTCTGGTTTGTCTTTGGTAGTCCATGCAGTACTCTGGTGCCCATGAGGAATATGAGGTTGGAAGAGTCAATCTCGTGATGCTTGGAAATGCAGCCACTGAAAACTCCTTCCTCCTCTGAACTTGGAATCCCATAGCTCTCTGATTACAGCCCTCATTCTGATAAATTCATGCAGTAGGGAGAGAGGAGGTCTGGGGGTATCCCACCTCTAGAAGGCAGCGGGGCAAGGCCCACACCTCCCTGCCGGGGACCTCGTTGGCACAGGGGGACCTCGGGCTGCCACGTGGGCACTTCCATTGCCTGAACGTGGGCAGGGGGAAGCCAGACGGCAGTGGCCTGCCTGGATCTTACCTCTTGATGGAGCAGCTGTTCCTAAAACTGCCCTGATAATGAGTCTGATATCAAATGATCCTAAGCTTTTGAAAAGCCACTGAAGTTCCTTCTGACTTGTTCCTTGGGTTATGCCTAACTTTTGGAGGCTCACTTCGATCCTGATCTCCTGTGGGCTGACCACATGGCACATGGCCTCTGCAATGGCTGCTGTAGAAATCAAGGGTCAAAACCCTTGGGATTTCTGAAAGCAGAACACTCCAGCAGGACATCTTACCAGCAGGGGTAAGCCCAGTGACCTTGTGGTGTGTTGTCACTGCAGGTGATGGGGTGAGGTCAGTGTGGCTTTGTGGTTCTTCATGCTTTTGTGGTAGTGCCTGGGGCAAACATTTCTGACTTGGTTGTGCCGTTGGTGGCTGAACAAGCTGCCTGAACCTTTGAGAAGTACAGGGGACTCCTGATGCTTAATTTTTGTTGTGCTAGTTGGTGCAGCAGAGATTATGCTTGTTTCGTGGTAACCTTTCCCAGTGGTTGAAGTTCAGAGGTAGCAAGTTGAGGTGCATGTCTTCATTTGAAGAAGGCAGGGAAAAAAGAATGGCTGGGTGGAGCAGTTAAAGACTCGGGAGCACCGTTTGCAGAATTGCTGCCTGTTGTGATGAGTCGTCAGTGGCTCAGGGTGCTGAGCATGGATGCTAACAGCCGTCCACAAAACCTGCTGGTGGTCTGCCCTCTGTTCACTTGCCCTGGTACTTTTGAACCTTGCGAAGCCTTTGCATTCTTAGTGTTGCCTGAGTTCATGTGAGCTGTGTGGCGACAGTGAGCATCCTTCTGTTGGGCTTAAAACTGCTGCCCGATGACTCCATGTGGTGCTCTGCAGCTCTTGCTGTGAGCTGCAGCTGTTGAGCCCCTCATCTCCTCCTCTGCACCATGAATGCTTTTATAGGTTTCTGTTACCCTCTTCCCCTGTCATTTACCAAGCGTTGAGGGAGGTTATCCCGTATTTCTGCACATCCCCACTGCTTTCCTCTGATTTCTCCAGCTCAGTGCTGCCTTTGGAGTGGCTGGGATTGCACAGTGTCTGTAAAGGAAGAGCACCCTGGTTTCATACAGTAGAATAATGACTTCTGTTTTCCTCCTTTCCCATTCTAACAGTGTTTAAGTGTTTGCAGTTTGAATGACGCTGATGATTTCACAGACCTTGCCACAAGGACTGATTCCAGTGGCTTCCCAAATGGCAACAAGCCACTCAGAGTCATTTTAGTGCCCATAGTAATTGTCTGCTGGCCTGATTTACAGCAAGTTTGGGATTCATCTGAACAAACGTGGCTGTCAGCAGTTTGGGTCTCTACAACTGAGGCAGCTGTTCAGAGAAGAGATTGCTGTGGGGGTCCAGAGTGGAGGTGGCTGCCTGGGGAGGAGGGCAGTGCCATCTGGGCTTCGTTAGCAAAGGAGGAGGTGTGGATAACGAGACCACATGTGGACACCTGACGTTAGAGCACGTTAAAGTTACCTCACTAATTGTGTTTCTGTGCTGTTTACATCTTTTCCTGGGAGATCTTTCAGTCTCTAATGAACCCTCAACGCAGGCTCCGTTTGTTTTACAGTCAGGCACGTACCTCGCCCATGTGGGGGCTGCTCAGGTGACATCCTTCGCGCAGCTATCTGCAAGGTGTCACTGATAGCTTGGCTGCTGTGCTGCGAGCAGTGCATGTGCTGGGAGCTGTACTTCGGGACCAGAAACTCCCTTGCTGACTGCAGCCGAGCAGTCACTTTAGCTTGTGTTTTTTTTTTATTTATTTAAAGCAATGCTCATAGTCCATGTGATGCTGTTACTAACACAGTCCCTTACCCAAGTTGTTCTAGGTTCTGAGCGTCCTGTAGGTTTTTCAAGAGAAAAACTTGTTAATAAGCAGCTGCTGTAGTTTGTAAAGCAGATCAGTTCTGCTGGCAGAGCTTGGCTCAGACCTGTGCTTTCAGCAGAGGGCTGGTGCATGTTTTGTGTCTTCCCTTGTATCTTAGCATACACGGGTAAGGTATTGCTCGAAGGTGCCTAACAGCAGGCAAAAGGCTTGTTACAGTTTGGGTAAGGGTAAGATAGTGGGGTTGGGAAGAAACTCTCTTATGAGGGTGGTGAGGCCCTGGCCCAGGCTGCCCAGAGCAGCTGGGGGTGCCCCATCCCTGGGGGTGCTCGGGGCCAGGCTGGGTGGGCCCTGGGCAGCCTGAGCTGGGGGGTGGCAGCCAGCCCACGGCAGGGGCTGGGGGGGCTCTAAGGTCCTTTCCAGCCCAACCATGTCGTGGTTCTTACTTCTCCTGATGGGTCTTACAATGTTTACTGATACAGGTATATCTCAGACATGTTGCCATTACTTATAAATTGAACAACAACTCATGCATAACAGTGTGCTGTAGGACAGCCGCAAAGGCAAAGTGGATCAGAATTGAGGGGAAACGCTCCATCAAGTCTGTCGATGGTCGCTGCCTTTGCATTCCTCTCATGGAAGACTTTAAGCCTGTGTTGGTTCCGCAGTCACCCGCAGTTGTCCCACGTGTATCTTTGCAGGTGGAAGGCACCTTTTCACCTTTTCCTTGCGTGGTAACTTCAGGGCACATGTCAGAGGCAGCCTGTGGGATAGTTGTACTTCCATGTTCTCTGTGGATGTGCTGTTCTCTGGGTTCAGTGCTTCCTCCTGCCCTCCTGGGCTAAAAAAGAAACTGGAGCTAGCTCCAGCCCTGGTGCTCTCTTACTGTCCGTCACGCAAAGCAGGAGTGCAGCCTGCCCTGACACAAAAGGTCAGTGAAACCCAGTGGCAGTCAGGGGAAAATAAATTTTTGTGGCAGTGAAGGTGCGTTGTCTGCATTAAGGATGTGTGAGGTTTCAGAGGGTTTTCATCCTTTGTCAAAGGAATGCAAAGCACTCAAAAAGTTAGTTGTGATAGCTCCGTGGGGATGGTTTTTGTAGGATTTTTGTTTGTTTTACAACCACGAGCAGATGTTTTGTGTCACTAAGTTAACACACAGAACTTTGCTCTTTGGGCCTGAGCATCAGCTGAACGTCTGGACAGCAGGTGAGGAGGGTGCTTGGCCAGGCCGGCACCTCCTTAGCCCGCGGGCTTGGTGTGTGCTGAACTGGAAAAGGGACTGATCCCAGTTGATGGACCCAGCAGATCGTCCTGTCAGCCGACATCAGGCAGTCTCTGCACACTGCATGGGAAAAATCAAGCAATGGCATATGCCGGAAGGGCCAACACAACTGAGTTTTATTACTGGCAGTTGATGTTTTCCATTCTTTTCTCCTTAACTCTGGTGTTTGTAACCCTGCTGGTGCACAGGCCAGCTTGGGGTTGGTGTGTGTGCTGTTGGGTTGAACTCGGCAGTGCTGTCCTTCTGCGAAACCACGCTGGCAGCGAGAATTCTTACGGGCTTCTGGTGACCTTTGCAGCACGAGCTGTGACACCACTGGGACTGTCAGTGCAGTGGCAGAGGATGTCCCTAAACCCCCAGGATTGCTTAGGGAGAAGAAAAGGAGGGAGAAGAGAGGATAATCTTCTGAGAAGTCATCTATAGTTCAGCTTTTGGGAGTGGGACTTTGTTCATGCGTTTGAATTTAATGAGGATTCAGCTATTTATAAGACAAATTCAGAAGAAAAGGTGAAGTAGGAGAGCTGTGGGTGGGGGTGGGTTCTGTGTTCCATAATTTTTAGGCTGCATTGCTGCAGTTGCATTGGACTTCTGGAATCTGATCCTAGATGTGTATGACTGATGTTGACAGCTTCACTGACGGAGAGGTGTGATCCTGATCCCTTTAAGTTGTGTTTTTATGTGGCCATTTTCTGCTCTTTATTTATAGCTAGCTGAAGCTTTCCAAGGCTGCTTTCTCTCTTGTTTCTCCTTTCCTGACACTCACTCTGTTGTGTGGACAGGGTCGCAAGCTCCTCATCATCGGAACCACCAGTCGCAAAGATGTCCTGCAGGAGATGGAGATGCTGAATGCTTTCAGCACCACGATTCATGTGCCCAACATTGCAACAGGGGAACAGCTGATGGAGGCCTTGGAGGTGAGAAGAGTTAATGGGTGACAAATGACCTTAAAATTTACTGGAAGTGGATGGTCTTGCAGTAGATGTGCATTTTGGAACACTGTCCAACTGAACTATGGCACAACAGTAGTAACGACTTCTCTAAATTACTTTTTCATACGATAAATTAAGGAAACATGAGAGAATGATAGATTTAGGGAAAAAGTTTGTGGAGCGGATTGAAAGATTCCAAGGGCGTGGAAGTGGGTGTGGTTGAGGTAGTTGGGAGGATGCCAAGCTTCCATTAACTGGAACAACGCCAAACAAAGGAGTTTTGGTGCTGAAGATATTATGGGTTCTTTATAAAATTCCTGCTCTAAATGGCTTCTTATTCTATGCTGTGGTGGAACTTCTAGTGAATATTGAAGGGTGTTAGAATAAACTTAACAGGCAGATCATTTGTGCAGCCGTGCAGAATTGTCATGGGCAGTGCCACCAAAGCCTGAAGGATACAGCTGCTCTGTAACCAGGGCCACCGTGTTCCTGCTGGGCTCTCCTCTGGAGAAATCCTGGAATGGGCCATAAAAGTGAACAAGTAACTGGCTGATTTTAGAGATGTTCCTGTGGAATAAAAGGATTGAAGGTGTTTGCCTTGTCTGGAGATAGTGCAACCAATAGTCCTTTGAAGGCTAGAAGTGCTTTCCAGCTTCTCCATCACTTTGCCCTGGGTTAGGTAGCATTATTCCTACTGGCTGTGTCCTGATTTTATTTTATTTTTTCCAGCTCCTGGGTAACTTCAAGGATAAGGAACGCAGCACCATTGCACAGAATGTCAAAGGGAAATCTGTTTGGATTGGCATCAAGAAGCTGCTGATGCTGATAGAAATGTCATTACAAGTAAGAATTTTTTTTTTTCTGGGCAGGACTGGGGTAAATCCAGCAGTCTCAGAGATTCCCACTTGTCTGCAGACTCATTCTGTAGCTGCGTGGTGGGAGCCTTTGAATAGGTTTAATTAATAAAAGAGCTTCAGTGAGAAGAAATTTTCCAAACAAAGAAATCTCCAGGTTCTGGTCCAGGGAGAGGTCCTTAAGCCCACAGTGCCTGTAGGCTGTTTGGAGCTGCACATCTGGCAGCGAGGGGGATTGGATTAACTCACCCTGCGTGGAATTTCATCCCTACACTCAGCATGTGAAGATGGCAGATAGCAATCACTCAGGATTTTTATTTTTTAGTTTTTGAAGAAAAGGTGTCTGTGCAGGTGTATGTGCTCTTTCCCTGAAGAAGATAAATCTGTCAGGCTGTTCAGCTGCTCTTCTCTTTATTTTCCACTTTCAGCACTTTTAAGAAAATAATTGCGGAGGGTAGAAATATGTAGCTCTTCACCCTCCCCCGCACCCATCACCCATGCCTGCAAGCCAGCCGTCAAGCTGGTGCTCGGCAGTGGCTGCTCGCTGGAAATGAGAGGGTGCAGCAGGCAGCCCTAATCCGCGGCGGTGACACCTCCGCGCCCTCCTGAGCCCCCCCCACGCTCTCTTTTCACATCAAATGGATTTAGTGCAGCTGAGTGAACTGTCCTTAGATCTTCCTAGGAGAGGCTGAGCATAAGCTAAGAGGCATGTAGTTGAGCAGCATATAAGTCATGTATTCCTCTGTTCACTATTCACAATTCTGTTAAAACTTGCACAGCACTGAGGATGTGCTCTGACTGGATGTCACCTCGGGGAATAAAGTCATTTATCTAGATTACTCTTTCCTCTTCTTCCTTGGCTTTTAATTCCATACCTACAGGCAAGTCAGTAAGTCATTGCTCACATGTATTAAATGTATTTAAGGGGTGCGGGCCTTCGGGGACTGCCTGGCTCTCTTGCAGTCCATTTCACTCAGCCTTGACAATGGGTCCCTTCTTCTGATGCAGGACGTTTTCTTTTGCTGCCCTGACCTTCAGTGTTGGTTCTTGTCAAAACTGAAGGCTAAGGTTACGTAAATTATGGGCAGCTGTGTATCTGTGTGGGTGGAAATGCGTAGCCAGACTCACAGCGCTGCCCCGCGGGTGCATCCCTGTGGTGCTGTGTGTGGGGAGTCCTGGTGCTGCGCAGGCAGGTCGCGAGGCGTTGAGCGCTTTGCAGCCAGACAAGCACTCTGTGGACAAGGCAGTGACCGGCCAGGCTGGGAGAACATGGGCAGAACCGTGACCCTCTTTGTGCCACCCCTGACATGTGCAAAGGGAAGGGCTGATACTGCCACGTGGACATCTGCTAACCCACCTGTGTGTACGTGGATGGTTGCTAGCAGGGTCCCCCATGTTCCCACGTTCAGCTTGGGTGGAGAGCATATGGAAGCTAAATACAAAGATGCTCTGTGGCAAAAGATCTCAGCTGTTTGCATGTCGTCATCCCCAGAGCTGCTATAAATACAGGAAGGCAGTACAGGCTGTCACTAACCAGGAGAATATTGCCACAGTAATATCAGATTTAGCTTGCTTTTACAGGAGAGCAGAACTTGATCAAATGAAATATTCTGTTCCTTTTTTTTTCCACTGAGCTAGAAGACCACTTTTTAGAAAAAGACTTAATTAGAAGTCTGAAATACTTAAAAATTCCAAGTGATGAACAATGCTTCTCAAAATACAGGTGATTTGATCCCATGGAAAATGATTTTTTGGCAAAAAAACAAAACAAAACATGCACCTAGCTTCACTGAGTCTGTTTTTGTTTTACTAGATGAGTAAACCCAAGGTGTTCTGTTCCCAGATACTCTTACGCTGTTTGAATGATTTTCAGTTTGTTTTCAGCTGAAGTCTTGCTCAGCTTCTCTCAATATCAAATCCTTCCCTGGAGTATCATGAACCACCACATTGCTTTGATGCCTTGGGTTGCTCTGTTCCCTTTATACAAACTTGCAAACCCACGCTTTTTGGCAGCTGAATTTCCCTTAGACTGTGTTTATTGCTGTTCCTGGCCTTTAATGTTCACGTTTAGTGTCACATACCTTGGTCATCTTGTTGACGCTGCGAGTCCTGGCGTGGTGGGAGGTTCCTGCTCGGAAGAAGTGTTTGGCGAGTGCACGCTCGTGATCCTCCCTGAGAATCCGAGGAGGTTTGGTGCTGAAGTGTCCTTGGCTGCAGGACAGGGACCCCACCTCACAGTGCTGCGGGTGCCCCTCCAGCTTCACCCTGGCCTAACGCTGTAGCCCTGCCCTGGGTTGTCCATCGCTAGGGGGCTGTGTGGTGTTGCTCTTGGAGTTGGCCGTCGGCTCTTGCTCCTTCTCGGAGCGGGAACCTGCCTGAGCTGGGCAGCTGTCCAGAAAGCCCTGTTTTGAACCTCCAGTATTTCCTAGTTTGGTAACTTCTGGTTAGCATAAATAGAACTTACATTACAGACAAACAGTTTAGGTTATTTGAACAAACATGGGAATTTATTTTAAAAGCCATCATAAAATACTGTGTATGTTCTCTTATGCTAAGTAACAAACACAGAGTTTGGGTTTCCTGGTAGGTTTACAGGGGTACCCAAGGGCACGCACGTCTTGCTGGAACATCTCTTCTTCCCTGGACTGAAGATTTAATAAAGTCTCTCCAGTTTCTTTTTTTTCCTAAGGCGTGTCCTGGGGTTGTTGCTGCCTTACCTGGAAAGGAGCAGCTGTTCTCTTTCCACCAGTATGAGTTGTGTCACAGAGTTGGGCTCGGCTCTGTTCCTTTAGCAAATTGCTCACCCAGTTTGATAGGAGCCCATCTCCTTTCACAGGCTGCTAGAGGTTCTGCTCAGGAGTCCTGAACCTGCATCCCCTTGGCACTCTGACAGCGCCTTCTGCTTCTTTCAGGACAGATCAGCCTTTTCAGTTTGTGTCTGTGTGTTGTGGTCAAGGTATCTGCTGTAATCTTTTGGGTAAGAAATTGTCTGCAGCCGGATGCTGTTCCTCCCGAAGGGCTCTGCAGAAGCCGTGTCAGTACAGATCATGGGCAGTTTTACCGCAGCAACTTTCTTCTGCCCAAACAAAAAGAGTTGGGGAGGGGCAGCACCTTCGGTTTAGGAAATAGAACGCTGGTATTGGCAAGTTTGGGCTGCAGCTGATG
>VXAV01009773.1:9599-23994 GCA_013399715.1 Alectura lathami
AGGAGAGGGGACAGGGAAAAAGAAAAACATGTAACAAGATCTGCATCACTTCTATTTTATTTTTGTTGTTATGAAGTCAAGCCTTGGTGTACATTTGAGCCCTGTATTTCAGTAATTTCAAATAAATTTTGAATATACAGAGAAGTCAGGAACATAGACTCTATAATAATTTCATTTCCCCAGGATCTTCCAAAGAAAATTGTGTATCTATGAAGTCATAATTGCATTTTTTGCCAGCAATATAATTTCTTTACAATATTGAACTAGCCTAAAACTGGAAGCTATTGGATATGCAGCCTAGTTGAAGTAATCCTGTTTGAACATCCTTTTTCTAATCTGACTGACTTTAAAAAAGATTAATTGCAAAGGCTAGAACTAAATAAAAGATAAATTTCCAATTGCATTTTTAGCTATGCAATGTTATTCAACTCACTCAAAGCAAATTCCAAAATGGCACAGTGTCCATACTGTTAATTGTACTTTGCTCACAAATATGAGATTAATTGCCCATATCAAATGGCACTGTCACGTTTAATTATGTAAAATATAAAGCATCACTAATTCATGATATGAACTGATTTCTCCTGAATATGAGAAATGCCATTTCTGGACCAACTACAAAGCAGGCACATCTGCTAAAATCAATAGTGTCAGTTTGTAGATGCTTATAGCGTTCCTTCCCACTGAAGAGCAGAGTATTCGAGCATTTGATGGCCAGCTAGAAATAAACAGAGCAAATCAAAAAGTCCTTTTTTTTTATAAGAAGATATTACAAGACAGAGGTTAAAATTCAGATAGTTGCAGTACAGGGAGAGGCATATGTTGGACTGTCTGTGCTCATGGTTCTGCAAGAGCCAGGAGCTGATTAGCAGAAAGGACAAGGCAATTAGGAGTTTGTGCATGACTAGGACTTGCACAGTCCATGGTTTTTCTCTTTATCTG
Organism: Alectura lathami; assembly: GCA_013399715.1. Taxonomy (NCBI): domain Eukaryota; kingdom Metazoa; phylum Chordata; class Aves; order Galliformes; family Megapodiidae; genus Alectura; species Alectura lathami. The sequence continues at coordinate 10,542 of VXAV01009773.1, forward strand.
GTGCTACCTATGGCAAGGAAGAAGGTTTTTATATGTGGATCTGAAGGCACTGAAGCTGTACATCCTGGAGAAAGCAGCAGCTCAAAGGGTGCTTGAACCTTCTGATTTGGGAGGAGCTGAAACAAAACCTCCAGGCACCCTGGGTTAGGGGCAAATGACCACACTCATTAGAAGTTGCTAGAGCTTCTTCAGGCTCACACTCTTGTGGTTCGCCTTATCCTCATCTTACCTGGCAGCAGCAGATACCTTCAAGTTTCTCAGATGATTGCAAGTCCAGCAACTTGGTTTGAAGACTACAGCTAATGTACAAGTAGAAAAGAATCAGATACTTCCTAACAAAACTAAGAATTACTCTGGCTAAATACACCTTGCACCTACATATCTGGAAAAATAAGGCCCTTTCAAGTTACAAGATGTGCTGAAGCTGCCTTTGCTAGCAGTGTATTGTCACAGTCTTGAACGCTGCAGTTCTTCACTCTACTGCTGTTGTGTTAAGCTAGCAGAGTGATTTGTTCTCACAGACCCTGTAATAAATATCTACTCTCCGGCAAACACTTTTCAAGGCAGTTGCAGTATCAGAATGAAAACTACCTTCAGAATTGGCTCTTTCTTCAACTATAAATGAAAAAAGAAATTCTTCCTGCTTTCTGCTCATTAATCAATCCCTTACGAATCATTTTTTTACTCTAGTCTACTTAGAAGTTTAAACAGGAGCTATGGTTAAAAATTGCAATTTAACCACTAAATTAAATCTATTTAGAAACTGTCCATTTCGGAAAAAAAAATAAAAAACTAAGCACAAGTTTCAATTCTAAGAACACCTAACTGGAATTGAGAACATTGTCTTAGATATGATTTTTTTTCTAAATATAATACAGTGGAATTGACATGTTCCTATAGGAAGTTTTTATATTGACGTATCTGCATTTTCTCATTAAAAGAAAATGTCAGCTCTAGCCCTGAGGACACAGAGTTAGTTTTGCACCATCTCAAAAAAAAAAATGATAGATAGGATTATCTGTAAATCATCTCCCCAACCACGAGACAGACATCAAAGATTAGCACTATTTTCAGCATCAAAACTTTTACAATGTCATTTATCATCTTGTGCTTCATCTTCTGTGTCTTCTCGTTCAGCACATACAATGCAGTGGGACTGAACTAGCCAAAAAATCCTTTGTGCTGTGCTGTAAAGTGCTATGTAATACATATTCAAAAGACATTATTTTGCCTGTCTCAGCAGGATTATAGGAGAAGGAAACCAAAACAAATGAAAGTAGGATTGCAATAAGTGTATTCATAATTCTCCTAATGTTTAACCTGCCATTGACTAGCGGTTGCTAGAAAGATGTGACCATGCACATACACCAGAATGTTTCATGTCAGCTCAGCAGCATTTCTGTGCTTTTCAGTAGTTTCTTCCAGCTAATCTCTGTCATCTTCTGAAATTCTTTTTAAACAGAGCTGCAGTTCTGCAGCCACCTACGTCTTTCTAAAGTTCATCCTTGTTTTTCAAGAGACAAATGAATGCTCGGGGCTGCAGAATTAGGTTACGTCCAGCACCTGTGCTGCAACACATCACCAACACCTGCTGAAGAGAGAGCATGCCATCGTGTGGCGATACCACCTCACCACATCCGTGCAATTTTTCACCACCGTAGCGGATGTAACCGATGACAACCGTACAGTGAGGAGAGATCCTCCAGAACCCTCCAATTTCCCTGCTCCCTCGAATCTGCTCAAAGACATCCCAAGCCATTTTGTGTGTCTTTAGTATAGCTCCATCTTAGCAAGAGCTTTTGGAGGGCTCTACTGGCAAAAAGAGCATGAGAAGTTTGGAAGCTGGGGTGCTACCTTGCATGTGTCACTGTCCCCCGGGATGCAGAGAAGCCTCCCAGAACTGCTGCCACAGCATCCTCCCTGCACTTTGCCAGCCTCCTCACCCTCCTGTGATGAGGGTGGTTTCTCCTTACCAGCAGCATGGCCAGCATTGAGGAGCACAGATCTATTCAGATGCAGGGTCCGTTGTCTTTTTCATCTCTACTGCACCCTCATAGAGCTGGGCTGGTGCAGAGGCGGAGCCAGGTGGGATGGCACAGCACTCTGCCCTCTGCACCAGCCCTTTGTGATGTCTTTTGGATATCATGGAAATGGGAGATGCCAACTTCACCCATGTGGTCCTGAGGGTCTTGCTCTTGTCAAAGTGAGTTCTGCCTGCTGAAGGTTTGTTTTTGCTGTGGGTTGGGCTGAAGTGCACTGAGCTTTGCATGCATGGCTCTGTGCTACCTGATCTGTACTTCTCCTTGTGCCTGTGCTGGGCTCTTCCTGAAAGGCCATGGCAGAGCAGGGGCATTGCCATGGGAAGAGGGCAGCAGGTATAGCAGACATGGGATACACAGCTCCTCACAGCAACTGAAGTGTGCAGAAACCAAGCAAAGCAGGGCCATGAGGATGACTGATGCCGTAGCCTACTGTCAGAAGGATAACTCAGTAATAACCTTTCCACTAAGATGCACAAACTCTGAGAAGCAGCCAGCTTTAGATAACCATTATTCATTTGTACTAGACATAGCCACAAGATGTAGATAATGCTATTATCTTCCATACTCTAGAATTCCCAACACCATTTTTTTTCTGTTGTTGACAGTATTCAACTACTAAACTTCTGCAGATCATCTTAGGAAGTGAAAATGAGTTTCCTACCCTGGAGAACCTAAGCAGCAGAAAAAGAGCTCGAGTAGGATTTGGAACTCACTGGTGGGGGAGATAGGAAGGGCTGCTGGAGGAAATCATTTGTCTTTGAGTAAGTCTTTGGAGTTGAGAGAGAAGGACAAAACAGAAAGGCTTTCCAAACTTTGCAAAAAGTTGAGACATATTTGGAGGGTGACTTTCCTGAATACTTTCTTGCCTGAGATATTTCTATCAACACCAGACAGATTGTTTTAAATCTAATCCTTGAACCACTGCACTATTGATCACAGACAGACACCAAGAAAGTAATTGGATCCATCTTATTCCCCTCACAGCCTTCTCTCTCCCACTTCTGCCTCTACATGCACCTCTTCTGGTTTCCCTCTAGCCTGCCTCCATATCCATCTGATTCCTTCAGAAGGTAGCACTCCTCCTAGGAAAAGAAACACCATATCCCAGAAGTTACAATACTTCCTTCCTCCCTCTAGATGGTGCCATGGGTTTTCCCTGCTTTATCCAGGACACCCGAACACAGAGGCTCTGGTGCAGTGGGATTCACTCACGGCAGGCAGACCTCAGTGGTTGCACTGAGCAGAGGCTACATTGCCTTATGGCAGTGGAGGATGTACAGACAAGAAACATAACAGAAGACTTTATGGTTTTTCTCTCTCTCTCTCTTTTTTTTTTTTTTTTTTTTTTTTTTTTTTTTTTTTTGGTTTGGTTTGGTTTGGTTTGGTTTGGTTACTTTTAAGTGAGAGCAGTCTGGAATAACTGGATGCCCCTTTCTGTTGTAAGATCTTTGACCTCTTCCCTCCTGTTTTCATTGCATTTCACTTTCTCACTATCGTTTCTTTATTGCCCAGAGTGGCCCCTCTTCATGGAATATTAAACAAATTATATGACTATTAAACCGAGCTTTGAGACTCAAGGAGAAGGATTCGTCTATAGATAATGCTATCTGAACTAATTGAAGAGTTTATGTAGTCAGCAGAAAGAAACAGATGTAGCTCCCCATAGCCTAAAATAGGTATCTGAAATAGGGTTTTTAGTATTTATCTCTGTAACCTCTTCCTCCACCTAACAATGTGCCAAAGCAGAGCAAACACAGACAGGAGTAAATGTGGGGACGCAAGTCTGAGGCTGTGGGTCTCACTGGGGTTGCTCTTCAGGCAAAGAAAGGCTCAGCCACTGAAATCTGACTCTGATCCACACCCGAACCATCTCCAGGTCAGGATTAATTCCTGGAGATTCAGATTAATCAATCAGATTTTCACGGCTAAAACAAACCTTTCACTCCTGTGGGCTGAGGATACAATATCCTAATAATAAAGCTGAGTTTTACAACTCAAGTCCCACTACGGGGTGCAATTTGCTACCACATTTTTCCCTCTCCCTTTCTTCTGTAAGTGTCATGGGGCAAATAAAATACTGCATCTTTCCAAACAAGGATTTGAAAGTATGGCATAGCACTGGCAACTTGCAGCAGGTTCTAAGTAGGAGTCTTCCCTGCACTTTTCCTGGGAAATGTATGAATTGTTGTTGTCATTGTCATTTTGAAGCAAAATCATCTGTAATGTCTTTCTGGTTCTGTTTTTTCAGGAAATGCATGAGCAGTCTTTTTCTACATCTTTCTGAAGAAAGAACATTTCTGATGTTTCCCTGCTTTTACAAATGGGGGAGTGGGAGGAAATTGCTTGTCATCTAGCGGTGATATGCCACTTTTATTTACATGGGAAAGCAATAAAAGTGATCGTTTCCGAACCGAGCAGAAGTCACTTGGCTGGCGTTCAAAATAAAAGGGTATGTGGGCAGCACTGCACTCTAACCCATGCAGGAGGGGACCCCTAGGCACCAGTCTGGTCTCTGCCTTGGGCAGGCCATTTGCTCAGCCACATTTTATTTTGCCCACATGAAAACAGGACTCTTAGCACTAATTGATGTAATAGAGGTCTTGTGATTTTTAATTAGATAGCCTTGTAAAACTCAAGAGAGCTCTGAGTTGCAGAGTGGAGATATCTTCATCTGATGGGCAAGCACTAGAGGAGAGGAATCAGGAGACCACAAACAGAGCTCTGCATGAAGTCTTGGCGCAGTTTGGTTTTAAAATCCTCTTGAAAAAGAAATGGCAGCAAGGACAGAATAGAGCTGCAAATTCAAGGGCTAGGAAAAATGCTTTACACTGAGAAGCCTTTTAGAAAGTGTTCTGTGTAAATTGTTGGAGAACATGTGAGAATATAAATACATTTGTGAGAAAATAGCAGGAATCACTGACAGGCTTTTGGAGCTCTTAAGAAGGTCGTAATAAGAACCAGTATGTGGGAACTAAAGCTGAAGAATTACAAATTAGCAGCTGGCATGCCTGCTAACAGCAAATTTGCCCAACCACCGTGCGAGCCAGCAGGAGGGGTGGTGAGCTTCCTGTGCTGCAAATCTCCAGACCAGCCCTTGGGAGCTTTGTGCCAAGCACAAGTCACAGGCATGCTCTGGGCTCAGTGCTGGACCCACAGGTTGAAATGAAAAAGCTGGGGTTAGAAAAGATCACATTAGCTGAGCTGAGGATCATCGCTGGCCTTAAACAACCTGGATCTAGATTACGCTAGAAAGCAGAGTTTTAAAAGAAACCAAGAGATGCCTAGTTCTCCATCCCTGAGAAATACATTCTGCTGTAGGAAGCAGTGGGACAAAGAGAAACACAAGTTATCCAGTAACTATCCACAGTGCAAGACAATTCTTATTTAACCGTCGCTGTGTAGCGGGAAGGCTGGTGGAAATCATTAAACCTGGTCACACAGCCCTGGCTGCAGCAATCCCAACAGAAAGCCGGGAAATCAAGTTTAGCCATAGCAAGATGAAAGGATTTTCCTTCCCACGTTGTGACCCAGTCATGAGAGCAGGACTGGTTTGCTGACAGGAGTGTTCAGTGCTGTGATTTTTGAGTGAGGCAAGGCTTGTGGGGAGAGTTAACATCTTTTATGAGATCAGCTGGTACAGCTGGAAAAAGCAGTTGGATGTTCAGGCAGATAATCACTTTTTCATGGCTTAACACAGTTTGTCTATCTCTACCAGCCTTAGCACCTGGTCAGATGAAAAATATTCTCCCTGTCCACAGGCTCTGTCCCAGTTGTGTCCTTAGACCATGATGGCTGAAACAGCTCTAGCCATGGAGACTCTAAAGGCCATTTGCACTTCATTCAGTTTCTTTTTCTTCCAAGTAAGGCATTTGTTTACACAAATCCCTCAGAAATGACAATAACATTTGTCCCCCATTGAGATATGAGCTCGTTGGTATATTTTCTTGCCTTAACATTGCTCTAGCAGATGCTGTCCCTCTCTCACTGGCTGCATCCAGCAGCCCAGCTTCTCTGGCCAGAGGAGACGCTTCAATAATAGCTTTGCAGGCAATCCCCCTTTTAGTGAAACAGGCACGTCCTAAATCATGTGGGGGACTCGAGGGCTGGAAGTGCCTGCATACGAACCCATTTTTCCCAGTGAATTGCCAGTCACTAGGATGGCTGGCTCAGGTGCACAGACCCCACATCAACATCCCCTCCATTCAACCTGGTGGAAGACACCAGGCTCTTTATGGCAATCGCACTTCTTCCCTCTCCAGCTTGCCCAAAATTGTGTCTGAAAATGTGATTTATTACAGCCAGGCTCCCCTGTGTTTCTGTTCAGAGAAAGATGCTCTGAGCATGCTACATTATGACTGGAGCATTCACATTTTTCAGTGGCTGTCTGAAGAATAGTCAGACTAGCAAAATATGCACCTGAATGTAGCTACTGTGTTTTCTGAGGGACCATTTCTTTCTGCAGAACCCACAAAATGTGTACTGCAGCTGTTGCAGACCTCCTTAGAGAGGAATGGCGTCTGAAAACGTGCCTCAATGCAGCAGCACTGCTGGGAAAGCAAGTTCAAAGGCATCTAGCTCTCTCTGGAGGATAGAGCTATGTTAGACCCTGCTGGATAGATGACTGGGTACCTGTTTTAGCACCAAAGTATTACAAAGAGCTTTTTCTGCCTCAAGGCAGTAATTTGCTGAAGCACAGAAGACACATTTCCCATTGGCAGGATTAAAAGAAAACTTTCACCCTTTTTTTTTTTTTTTTTTTGAAACACTGCATTATGTCATCTCTGAAAAGAGCTCTATTGTACATGTGGGCCATGGCAAACATGGATGGGAGAGAAATGAAATGACAGCTTGTAGTGCTTCTGTAAACACACATTAACCCTGCACCTCCAGGGTTTTAGCTCGAAATCCAAGGTCTGGCTCATACCAGAAGGTGTGAATTGCAGTCAGCAGGTATTGTGCAGCTTTCTTCTTGTGTTTGTTAGCGTGAACCTGGTGAAGTGCCTTGTCCATTTTTGTTTGCTTTACAGCAAGACTGGGAGTTTGGTAAAAAAATCTTTAATTTTCCTCTCCCAGATAGATGGTGTGCTGTGCTGATTTTCCATTTGAATATGTTGGTAAATATTTTAAATCTATATTGCAACTTGGAAAAATACAGAGCAAAAAGCAAATTAGATTTTACCCAGTCTAATTCTTCTCTCATTTCCTCCAATTTTACACCAGTGACATTAACATGGTTAGCTTTTGATTTACATTGTTACAAGTGACAGAAAAATGAGCCCTTGAAGAACTGGCTTTAATTCGAAGCAGCTGAGTAGAAAAGAGGTGGACTGGGAAAATCCTGGTTTCCAGGGAAATGAGAGCTCACAGCGCCATTAGCTGTCCCTGAAGATATCTGTTTTAAAGCATTGCTTTAGGAGTGTAGTTGGTAACTCCTGCTGAATCTAAAATCCACTGTGAATTACTGACTTTCTGAAATCAGTGAGTTAGAAAATGCCCAGGACCAGCTGCAAGATGCCCACATTTAACTACAGTTTGCATTTTTTAGTCTTACCCACTTTGTCTGTTTTTAAGACACATAGCTGTACAAAATAACAATTTAGTAATTAAAAACGTGGACATTATAGTATACAGGGTAGGAATTGGTTTCCATGCATTCTGTCAAAGTTGCAGCCTTCACAATCTGGTAACTCGCTGAAAATTGCTGTTAGCTTTTAACAAGACCTGGGGGAACTGGCTAATTTGCTATGTTGATTAACATGCATTAAGTACAGGGACAATAATTCCCTTGTAACAGAAGCTGTGATTTAGCAGATAAGAGCACATTTAGGAGGTATACAGGTCTGTTTCAGTCTGCACATCACTTTTATATCCTCATTTTTCATGGCCACTTTGGGTGTTCAATACATTTTAAAGTCAGATCACATTTATTTTGATGTCTGCATATGTCTCCGTGCCTGCCTTTAAGCACTGGATTTTGGTATTCTCTAATGTTTTCTAATCTGCTTGGCACCATTTCACTGCAGCAGTGGTTTCCACCCTCTGGACCGCTGGGTGCCCAGGACAGCTTCCCTGTCCAGGGGGTGTTGCTGTGACGCACAGTGCAGCGCAACAGCTCTTTATTCACCCTGGACTCCACATAATCCAGGCTTTTCTCTGGAGCGGCTGCTGTCCTGTGAGCTGGCCGGGAGCCATCTATTACATGCTCAGTCCAAATGATTTTAATTTCAGGGGTTTGCTAGCAGCAATAGGCAAAAAAGTACAGCCCTCCTCCCTGCAATGCACATGTCCCCACTGCTGCATGCCATCTCCTGTGCCACAGCCGTGGAGCCACTGGAGAGGGATGGCAAAGGCATCAACAGCTGCAAACCCATGGTGCTTCCCCAGGAGATGGCTCAGAGGTGGGAGAGCTCAGAGAAGCAGAAACTTGTGATCATCACCACATGCCAAGCTAGGAACCAGAGATCAGGCTCTTTGCCTGGTGGACTTCCCATGGCACCTTGTTTCCTTGGCCATGAGCAAGAAACGTGTCATGGGCTCCCTCTTGTGATGGAAACAGGCAAGAAGAGCTCCTGCCATGAGTTGCATTAGCCAAAGAATTTAGTGAATTTGTGCAAATTCACACTACCCATAACTTCTCAAGGGCTTGCACAGCATGCTGGCCCCATTTTTGTAGCTTTTTACACACTAGTGTGATAAGCACATTAGTGTACTTGTCTAGTATGTCCCCAAAGCCACCAGCAGGCTGCCGGAGGAGCCTGGTTAGATATGGCTACTACATGTGGCATGCATTAGCAAATATGGTGGTTTGGACCAAACTGGAACCCCTGTGGCTCCTTAATATTGTATTTGCTGTGGCAAGAGTAAAAGACACAGATGTTTTTATTCATCATGCAGTCTGTCTTCTGCAGTAGACCTTTTAACAGCTCAGGCAGAAATGCTGGATCTTTCAGGCACCTGAGGGAATTGTCAAACCCCAGCTCCAGACCTTACCACTCACCCTGCTCACTTCTTATATGCTACAGCCCATTAACACCACTCCTCTCCAGCCTCAACACCTTCAGCTCCACAGTGGCAATGAGATACACAGCCAACACCAACACGTTCCCTTATAGTACCATCATCAGCTAAATGCCTCACCCAAAAGATTATGCAAATCAAAAGCCAAAAATAACTTATTTCCCTGAATTCTGTTCTTTAAGGTTTTGTGGTTGGCTGACACTGAGTAAATTCCAGGACCAAGAGATGGAGTGCGGATTAAACCGAATTTAGGCAACAATTATTCTTTTCCTCTGCAGAAGAGCCACACAGGGAGGGACTGTATTTTCTCACTTTTGCCTGGCTTGCATTCTCCTTCCAAGGGAAGAAAGAAGGCTTATAGGTGCCACTGCATATCTCAGGAAGCAAGCTGTTATTTTTTCTTTTAAATCACAGTTCATACAACCCCAGAGTGAATGAGCTGCTACCTGAGGTGTCACAGCCTCCTCACAGATATGTGTTTTTAGCTGCTTGGCCAAACGTCTTCTTGCTCCTAAAGTATTTGCAAGTATTCACAGAGAGAGAAAGACCCTGTTAAAAAAAACATTTACAAGATAAAAATCTCCAATTCATAGCAGTCACAGAGCACCTCAGATACACTAAAGAGGCATGGACAGCCTCCAAGGAAATCTTGACTAGGGACATTCTATAGAAGAAGCTTCCTCATTCAGAACAGAGATGAATTCTCAGGAGAACGTGGAGCATCTGACAATGCATCATTTTCCTTCAGCAAAATGTCCGACAATTTCTTTCTACTTTTTTTTTTTCAGTCCCATTGGGGCTGAAAATACAATGTTCTAAATTTCATAATGGAATAGAAATTACCCGAGTTACTTCCCTCTGAACAGCTTTGAAGCTAATACTCTCCAATACACTTTACATCAGTAACACAGAAGCATTTCATAAGGGATTTTGTTTTCTTTGTTCCTCTCTTCACTGGCACCTGACCAATGAATTTTCATGCAGGAAAACATAAGGAACACTAGCAGGAAAACGGAAACAAAACCCCCAAATCAAACATACCAGTAATAATTCAAAATAAAGGCGACATTTAAAAAGCTAACTGGATTTAAGGCCGTTCTTCCAAATATGACTGTACAATTTCTTCTTAATACTGGTAATCCTTCAGACAGCTTCAGGAGGATTTAATAGGAAATTGCCTTTCTGAAGATTCATATGACATGTAAGACAGCTCCTTGTAATAAATATCCATCTGAATCTCCCAGCACATTTAGTTTATCTAAGGGCATCTGAATTCAGCTATGGGAAAGAGATGTGTTTCTGGCAGAATTTTACTAATGTTTTTTGCCTCCAATAGAATTTCACTAAGTTTACTCTGAGTTTGGTCAGATTGCTTGGATACTTACAAACTGGGGAATCACACACACAGACGCATAACCCCACAGATGTCCTCAAACCCTGAAGGAAAAATAGACAAGGACCTTCTGCAACCTTCTGCATAGTGCATCTTTTTGCATTCCCCCAAATTCTCCATACATGGCTGTAGGCATGTTACTTGTCAGCTAACAAGAAGTGTTAGCTAGAAACTAGAATAACAGCCACAGAAATAACACATGGGGAAAAAAAAAAAAAAATCCATCAGTTGTATTTGGACACCAAAGCTTGCTGCCACTCTCGTCATCCCAGATAGCTGGTCCAGTGGCCTGCAATAAGCCGTGTCTTAGAAGACTCTGAATGCTGCTGTTCAGTTTGGGTGGTGCCTGGTAGCTTTGTACAGTGGTGTGAGATCTGCAGAGCCCAGACAATCTGCAGTTGCACTACAAAAGAGTTAAAGGACCCCAAACGCTGTCCATCCACAGACTGTAGCCATGTTGCTTTAGAACTGCCGAGGCTGTGGATCAGCAGCTTGAAGGTTGTACATGACTTCAAGGTGACTGGAAGCAACAGGTCCTGAGGGTTAAAAAAACAGAAGATACATTAATATGTCAAGTTGCCTCCACGTGAAGGAGGCTGCCCTCAGTTTGTGACTTCTCTGCTGTCCTCGCTGCCTATGGGATGGCTCAGGTTCAGGCTCCAGTATGGCATACATTGACTCTGCAGAAGGAAACTACCCCGAGCTTGAACCCAAAACCTTATCAGTGCTATGTCTTGCTAAGCCAGGACTGCATCATCTGAGAGGCCATCTAGAGCCTTCATACTGCGCTTAGCCCCTCCTTCTCTACCCTGTACCAAGCCTTATGCCCAAGCACTGCCACCACTATTTTCTCTGAAAAGGAAAAAGCAGTAATAACAAACTGGGCACCCACCCAACAACCCCCAGCAGTTCCCTAATGTCTACCTGAACTTCTAGTCAGAATAACAAATCTAACCAAAATACTTTATTTCCCTTCATTCAAACATGATTTTTAAAGGTCTGTGAAGTTAATACTGCTAGCTGGAGGCTTTAGAAAGCAAAAGAAATAAAATGGGGAACTGAATTACTTCTGCAGAGGCGGAGATCCCAAATGCAACATGCCCAGCTTGCTGTTTTCCTGGGACCATTTCAACTTTTTAGTTTATTTCTTTTCTGAATATGTTGTCCTCATAGTCAGCAGAGAGACCAGCCCCTCCCCAGAGGTTTCATCCACAGCAGAACCTGGCAGGGCTTTTTCTCCCAACCAGCATCCCTCCTCCACAATGTCTTGAGAAATAGCTGCTCTTTCACAGGCCAGCTCGTGTCATGACCCTTCCCAAATACGTTTGTGATCTTTACTAAAAATACCAAGCTCCATTCCAACTTGCATGCCTTCCCAGAGGGAGAAGCACCAGCCCCAATGCTGTAGAAGAGGGTGCCACAGACACTGAGCCGAGAGCAGAGCACAGTATGTGCTTCAATGGCCGGCAGCTCAGGGATGGGTAAAGGAGAAAGGTAGATCTCCGCTTTTGTTCCTCCACACTAGTGCATCGCTTTTTTTCCGTTCTTCCTAGTTCTATTTATTATCACAAGACCAAGTCCTGTTTTTTTTTTTTTCTTCAGTATTTCAAAGAACAGTTCCCTTCCCTGAAGAGCTGCAGGAGTACATGGAATAACAAGTCCAACTCCTGCATCTAGACAGCTGGACAATTTCCTTGCAAATTTATGAACTTCCAGATACTTGAAAGCTTTCAAACAAGCCTACAGCTGTCAAGCAGCAGGGCTGTCACCCCTCCTCTCCTCCTTCAGCCACTCAGGTCTGGGGCACTCTTCAGTAAGACTTAGCATAGGTGATTAGGTTCCAGTGTAGGGGCTATCAAAGGTCACGCATGGAGGTGGTGACAACTTGTCCAGCCCTTAGAAAAGGAAGTGCAGCCAAGATGCCCTGGCCTCAGTGGGTTAAAGAACTGATCAGTTCCTTACAGGAGCAGAGGGAACTAGAAGAACTTCTGGAAGAGAAAAGCAATAAACCTCAGTGAAGCAGGCCGAGTCAGAGGCCCTTTAAAGAGTGACTCAGCCAACATCAAGCAATTCTGGGTAAAACTCCACACTGTAAAGAGATCCTAAGTGGAGGTGCTGAGTGATTGCTTTATTGTTTCTTACAAACCTCGCTGTGAAATCCCTGTAAATATGTTTATGAGCTTGTTGAGGCGGCTTCCCCACTGCTGACGGTACTGTAAATAAACATACACGCCTTTGATTCGCGGAAGTTCGACTTCTGGACTCCATTATGGTCCCTGGCTCTGCTTGCAGCTCAGCGTGGGGCCCCTCCTGCTCCAGCTCACAAGGAGCACGACATTTCTGCTCTCTTGGGAACAACTGGAAGAAGCAGTGCACATGTTTAGTATTACACATCCCATATGGCAGCCCCACTCATCTCCGCTTCTCTTCTGCTTCCTCCAAGAAGAACTTTGGGAACGTCACCAGCTCTGAAAAAGGAGCCCATGGAGAGGCCACTAGGTATGGAGAAAACTTGAAAGCACTGACCTCCTTCCTCCTGCACAGCAAGTGCATTTGAGCTTGGGTGGGCAAAAAGAGTTCTTGTAAGCTTTGAGGGATGCATCCATGGCAGATGTTTGCAAGTATGTAGTGGGCAACCTCAAGAAATTCTGTGTGTTCCATCCTGCAGTTTCCTTTGGAACAACCCATGCCAATGCTGTACGACCAAGGTGAGCTGGCACAGCTGCTACCTTAAAAGGAACTTACAGGCAGGAGGGGGATCGACTTTTTACACAGGTGGATAATGGTAGGACAAGGGGGAATGGGCCAAAACTGAAAGAGGGGAGGTTTAGGTTGGACATCAGGAAGAATTCTTCACTGAGTGGTGAGGTGCTGGAACAGGCTGCCCAGAGAAGTTGTGGATGCCTCATCCCTGGCTGTGTTCAAGGCCAGGCTGGATGGGTTCCTGGGCAGTTTGATCTGGTGAGCTAGTGGAGAGGAGAGGAGAGGAGAGGAGAGGACC
>VXAV01009773.1:28713-59717 GCA_013399715.1 Alectura lathami
ACATTATGAAGTTCCAGCCACAGAGCCCATCAGAAACAGTCAGTCTTTCTCATAACCTTTTTTTTTTTTTTTTCATAAAATACTATGACTTTTTGTAAATCTCTACAGGAATGTTCTGGGGTTTTGTTTTGTCTTGTTATGTTTCTTTCCCAAAGGAGAGGGAATATCTGTTTTTAGGTCTAAAAGCACCTGGAAATAACATGCATGATTTATACTAAACCTTAAAAAATTTATGCTTTGACTCTTCGCATGTCTAGAGGCTTGCTGGTGAAAACTGGCATTTTGTGTCCAGACACAGCCTATTACAAGGCAGATGTTTAAACTTAAACTGCTTCTCAGTGCAGACACACAAGCTGTGCTTTCTCATCCAGATACTTGTGCTTTAATTATTTTTTGGCTTTACTGCTTTTGTTTCACTGCTCTTCTTCTTTTTTTTTTTTTTAAACCAAAAGCAGAAAATAATAAAAACTTAGTCTTAAGAAGAGAGCACAGTCTGAACCTCTTATGCACATTCAGGCTTCTCTTAGCACTAACTGGCAATGACTTGCTCCAAAATCTGTTTCAAGATGAGGTATAGAGAAAACCAAATCAGAAATATAGCTTCATTTTCTCTAAATAAATCATGTGGCTTATGTAGAAACTCCATGTTGCTACACCAGCCTGATGATTCAATACAACAATTATAAAGCTTCTTCTCCCTTTTATTTACTAAAATATTAATGTCACATTTACCAGATGCATTAGATTTACTTTCCTCTGGGGTAATAATCTACAAAATGTGGTGTAAAGGGGGTCTAGAGCAGCAGCAGGAAGCAGGTTCCTAACTGGAACATTTAACTCTGCTGCAGTCTTTAGGATCCACCAGGACTGTCCCTGAACAACACCCACAGCTGGCCCTAGACAAAACCACTAAGTCATCACATTGCCTTCCAGACATTGCATCAGGGGCAAACCAGACCTTGAAAGCTGGGAAGGCCATATGTCCAACAGAGACATTCCCCTACTTGTTCATGGTGCCAATATGAAGCACATGGGAAACACATTGCTCCAGATGTGTTTCTGTGAGATCCCATGGGAGCTGAGGCACAATTAATCTATTAGAACAATTAATCTATTTTGGTTTAGATATCTTTCTCAGGATGAGCCAAATCGTCTTCCAGAGATTCTGAATTCTGTGTGTTTATGCAGCCAGCAAAGGCTCATGCTGAAAAGTATTATTCTTGGTCTAACTTGAGCAAAATGAGTCCCACCCATAGAGATGCCATGTCTAACAGTGAGACATTTCCTTCACAATACCCTGCAAAGCTTCATTTACTCCTTAGATGAAATGTCCAAAGACCACAGTGCCTATGGATCTCCCAAACCACACATGCACAAACCTATGTGCTGACACTGCCAAGATGTCTGAAGTCCCAATTCTGGCCTAAAATCCAACCGTGTATTTCCTTATTTTATCAGTGAGACCTGAGTCAGTGTATTTTCTGAGCATACCTACCACCTTCTTTGTACACTGAGGCCCTGCTGGATGGTGCCCCGGTCTGCTCCGTACCAAACACTAGGTGGGCAATTGGCCAGTCCTCAGAGTACACCAGTCATATTTGCACATGGAGTCTTGGAGCAAGAAAGAGATGAGGAGGCAGTGCTGCAGCTGGTATTGTATTAGAGACTTGGACTTCTACTCAGGCCTGTGAATTTACCTACATTATATGTTAGCAAAGATTTAGACATTGCATTTCCGAAAACACGTCATGGACACATCTTCTAGATCCTTCACAAGAGGAGCATGGGTAAAAGAATGAAAACTTTCCAATGCAATGCACTAAGCAGAAGCTTAATCACAACATACTCTGTCTGGTTAGGTATAAAGTCGGAGCAAACTCTTTAAATTATTTTCCCTGCACTAGCTTAATTTCAAGGTTATTAGTCAGAGCACTTCACTTCTTTCAGCCTAAACAAAAGCACTGATCTCTTTAATAGTGTCCATGTTCTGTTTTAATGCTTCTGCCTTTAATTTCTTCCCCCAACGCTAAAGATGAGAATTATAAATTACTTGCTCAACACAAGGAAATGAGCAATAAGTTGCATATATTTCTTTACCTTTGGAAGAGCTGGAGCAGGGTTTATGAGAAAACTCTCAGGAAGCCAGCCTACGTAATGGTGGCCATGCCATGTTTTTCTGATTATGATTAACACTGGAGAGTTGACATTGCTTACCTCTAATGGTGTTTTCAGCACAGATCTGGGAAGGATCCAAAGCTTCTTTTTGTTAATTTGTCAGAGTGGATTAATTTTTCAGCAGCCCATTACTGGAATGCAGCCTGCCCAGCTTCAAGCTTCATTGTAAGAAGCCAGTGATACTGAGCTGACAGCAGCCGTGGGCAGACAGAGCCCAGATGTGGTACAGAGCTGCAGGAACGTAGTGATGACATCTGGAGATCAGCTTCCTCCTCCAGAGTAAGATTTGGAGGATGTGTTTCAGCCACTTCCACAACCCAGCAATCATTTCCCAAACAAATTGATCGCAGAATTACAACTGCTGAGTCTTGGATATCATCTGTCCTCGCCTGGCATCATTAATGGTACACCGCAAACAAGAATAAACAGCATGACTGTTATTTTAGGTACAGGGTACCACCTGGAGTATTCTACTAAGCAGTCTTCTGTATAGCACGTATTATTTATTTATTTATTTATTTATTGGCTTAATGACAAATAAAAAGATCTGATGAAGATCGAGTCCTGCTCAAAAAAAGGACCCACTGCTGGCCAGAGCTGAGCCATGAGCAATGCTGGGTGTGCTCTCAGAAAGCAGACTGAAGAAAAGGAAAGTTCTGCCATGCAAAGCAGCTGGGAGAGAGGAGTGAGAAATGAGAGGGAAACAGGCCTGCAGGCACCAAGGTCGGTGCAGAATGAGGGCAGGAGGTGCTCTGGGTGCAGAGCAGAAGCTCCCTGCAGCCTGTGGATAGGACCATGCTCTCTCTATGTTCCGAATTAGTCAGCTCTGTCCCACAATGCAGAACCATATCAAAACAAAACCAAGGTGCCGTCTTTGCATGACTATTTATCTCTAAGACTGCTAAGACTTCAACCAAAAGGCATGGGGAGCAGGCATTTTCCTGCCAAACACTGCAAACATATACCCAGCTTCCCAAGGTTGGTACAGTCAGAGACCACAATCCTGTTCCTACACATTGGTGGGGTGTTAGTCCAGCCTCAGCTTTCTGCCTCATGTTCACAAAGACACAAGTAGGTCTACTAGATACATACTGTTACTCTGTACATGAGGTCTGCTTCAGGCACAGATGTGAGTTTCTCTATAGCAAAACCACAATATTGTACTTTTCAGTCCTGTAGGTTTATTAATTGCAAGGAAATTTTATCTGATCTCATTGATGCGTTTATGGGCTACCTTCTCTTTAATACAACATCAGCTAGCATAAGTCTAATGAAGCCAGCGGTGTTGCATCTTATAATATACCAACAGTTAATTTGTCTTTAATTAATGAATCCACTGCAAGAACTTTTCTCACCTGTTGTATGTACATTCACAAAACAGAAGATACATCAACCAATAAAATTAATGTGATATATAAAACAGCATGAAGTGAAAATCAGCCTCTTTGCCATCTGTTCTTCTAATTATCCAGTATTCAAAAGAAGTTTCTTCATACACATATGCTCTACCTGAATGAAGTGTTTGCATACGTCAGCATGAATGTCGGGAGGGTTATGCCTGAAATTTATGAGCAAACAACAATGACAATTCAATGATCAGCAACAAAACAGTCGTTGGGAAGATGACAATGTTAAGCATGGGTAAACACCTCACAGAGACCAGCTGTCAAGCCCTAAATTAGGTACACTTTTCTATAAACACTGGATTACATTCTCAAAAGCTGAAGCTTTCTGTGGCCAAATACTGCTCCTTGCAAAACTCATCAGTCCTTATGAGAGGAGAGTTGTTTGCTGCTGCCAGGCAGGATGCTGACACACAGTCCTGTCCCACCAGAATTACGCTACCCAAAATAACTAGTGCTCTGGAGTTTGGGTGCTAAACACTTGTTTAACTTTCTATCTTTCCAACACTGAATACAAAGTTCTTAAATACAGTTTATATAAATATACAAAAAAAAAGTCTAACAAATTATTTGAGGTGGTTGCCTATAAAGTAAAATAGACCTGTGTTCGTTTGTGTGGGAGTGTGGGGGTACAGATATTTTCAGTTTTTCTGGTTGAAGTTTGCCTTTCTGCATGGGATAGCAAAGTACTCTCTGGGACTGAAACCAGAGGTGATCTTGAAAACGTTTCTCAGTTTTTTGTGAATCAAAGACTCAAACAAGTATAGCAACAGCTGGGTTGTTCTTTTCAGACCCCTACAAACTTAAAATTAATAAATCACCTTGGACCTCACTCTGAAAAGAAATCAGGACTGCCAAACTATGGGCACTAGCAAAGGTTGGTCTTCATTTGAGATGCTGAGGACTTCAGTGTAAGGAAGATTCATAGGCAAAAAGACGGAAGAGGTAACTTCTAAGAGGTGATCAAGGTGAGGGCTTTGGGGATTAAAGACAACACAAACTTTCTTAACTCTCAGGGAGATCTTTCTCGCATAAATCAGAAGATAATTTGTAGGCTGCAGAACTGTGGATGCTCATTAGCTCCAAGCACAACACTTACACTCTGCGCTCTGTCATGTTTACAAAGCATCATTGCCACAAGCCCAGTGATTGCTCAAAACACACACCACTATGAAGTTATTTTGTCTCTGCAGTCATAAGGCAACAAAGGACAATGTGCCCCTTGAAACAAGATGAATACATTGATAGGTCAACAAGGAAATATTTTATTGCTACAGCCATGTTATGAATAAACCCAAAGATAAAATATGACTTTAGAATCAGAAGGCATATGGAATTGAGGCTGAAGGATGAAAAAATTCACAACTAAGGCAATCTTGTCTTCAGCAGTCTGCAATGTTAAATCCTGTTGCAAAGGTTTCTCTCTCAGCAAAGCTACTCGGTTTTGAGATTAATTACTCTAAAGGAATATTTAGTGGTCTGACTTGAGCTAATCAATGCAAGTCTCTTCCCCAGACCTTGACTTCATTGATATTTCATGCTTACAAATGGCAACTCTGTTAGAATTTTAAACTGTTTTGTCCTGAGTAGCTTTATTTTACACTAGTGCACTTTTGCTTCTGTCCTTCCCATAGGATCAGCAACAGATTCAAATCTCTGTATAGAAATCAAAAATGTCATTGTTCCACATCACCAAAATGTTTAGAAACGAGCTCATACTCATCACAATGGGACTTTAGTTTTTTCTTGAAATCACTCCAGATTCCTTCCTACCTGAGCTGCAGACAATGTTTTTTCACCCAAGTAAAATTTGGAGAAACACCTTCTTCATCTACCAGTCTCAGAAATGCTTAACATCAGGAACATTATCTATCTCAAAAGCTGCGTTCTGAACTTTCAGGAACCAGCGCAGATCTCACACTCTTTCTGGACATATTTTTAAGCTTGTCTTGTCTGTTAGTGCCATGTCCAAACTGAGGTTACTCTTCCCTGAGAGATATTTTGTGCTTTGCCTTTTTTCCCAGGCTCTGAGATGGGCATGCTAATCAAACAGCACCCTTTTGTCCTCACATACTTGTGTTGAATGTACTCTCTGCAAAGCACACAACATTCTATGAGCCTGCAAAGATGAGGAGAAGCCACTGAAAACCATGCTAGAGTTTTACAGAGGTTTGGCACACAAGGCCAGGAAATGAAGAAGGGAGCAGTACCTGCAAAGAAATACATGTCATAGCCAATTGTACTCATGAAACTGGAGCATGTAACCATGTTGTTAATAATGATATCGTTCACAGAAGGAGCTAAAGGTGGCTGCCATCATTCATTCTGGCTCTTACTTGCTTTCTGAGTGCCTGGAGGGGTTCTGCAGAGGCTGGTGGAGAGGGGATGCATCCTCACTAACCTACTTAGAATGGCTTGGCTTGGAAGGGACCTCAGAGATCATCTAGTTCCAACCCCCCTGCCGTGGTACTTGTCACACCATGACTCTTCTTGGGAGAACAATGGCTGGAGATGCCATAGCAAACATGACTGTTGGCAAAGAAATACACATCAGCTTCTCTCTCTCCCTCATTCCTCTCTCTCAGTCCCAACAGATGCTTTGAATACAATTTCCCCTGTTTGTGCTATGCAAATACTGGCTGCAAACCATGGCAAGCACCTGCCAAACTGATCAGCCCAAGGCACATTAAGCTCCCCAGTCAACAGGCTAACAAGAAAGCGAAGCCAGGACTTTCAGCTCCTCAGCACTTCAGTAAAAGGAAAATCTCCAGTGACTACCTCTATAACATAAGGCAGTTTCCCTTAACTGGGCCAGCTGCTGCTAAGGGATAAAGTCTTCCCCCCTGCGCAAAATGTCTGCCTAGAAGGTGGTGTTAAATAGCTCTGACCTATTGCTGGGTTGCTCTGCTGCCAGTACCTGGGCCATAGCACATCCCTGCATGTAGCTGAGGACAGTGTGCCACCTATGGGTGAGGATCTCGGTGTCACAGGTTATATGGTTGGCAGAGCCATTCTGTCTAATATTACTTCAGTATCACGTATTTTGAGGCTTTCCCTGAATTTCTGTTTAACTTGGAATATATTTAGAACCCCACTATCCCAATTACAATCATCCCCAGTCAAGTAGAATCCACCACTTGTTAATGTTTTCCAATCCTAAATTATTGTCGACACTAAAAAGTGTGTTTTATGTCTAGCCTGGCTTTAGCTTCAGTTTCATTTGTTCTTGTTATTAGAAGTAGCAAGAAGTTTTCATCAATATATTTCTTTGTTTAAAAAAAAAAAAAAAAAAAAAAAAAAAAAATTTGTGGAAAAGATTTAGTTGCAGTAGGATTTCTCAACTCATCCCTGTTGGGCAATTTTTAATTAAAACATTCCAGATTAAAAGTCAAAAAATAAAATGTTTAGTCCTGGTGCTTTATATAAAATAGAAATAGTCCAAATTAAATGACACAGCTAGAAATTACTTCTTCATCCTTTCCCCGAAAGAAGTCTGTGTGGGTGTTTGAGACATAAACAGTGACTGCTGTTACTGCTGCTTTTGCTTTTGAATGGCACTTTCTGATAAGGAAGTACATATAATTATTTCACTTTCAAATGGCACTTTTCCATCCTAGAAATCTGAGTATATTTTATAGCAGTGTATAAATATGCCTGTGGTAAATCACATCCCAACAATGAATTGAATTGGCCACGCAGCACCAGATACTCTAAGACGTTTACAAGAAGGAATTATATATTACTTCTGTGGAAGATAGAGAGGATTTATCCCTCACCAGAAAAATTTTTCACTGCTGAAGTTTTCACTTCATCAAGAACCCCAGATGGCATCCCCAACTATATCTGCATCTGGGGCAGGAGTGGATCATCAAGAAGCAGCAGCTCTTTTCCTGGTGGACTTCAGCCCTCAGCAAGTAGACTGGGAAGAGGCTTCCCCAGCTTCAGCCCTTATTGTGCTGCTGGTCTTCATCCTCCTCTGGTCCACAAGGCAAGCTGCTATGGGATCCTGCATCACCGTACTGTAAATTCCAGCAAGACAGGGAAGCCTGCTGAAATACTGATTAGCAGAGGAAACAGAATAGAAAGAGTCTCAGAAGTATGCCAGGATTTTGTGGATCATTTTGTTTGATCATTTC
Organism: Alectura lathami; assembly: GCA_013399715.1. Taxonomy (NCBI): domain Eukaryota; kingdom Metazoa; phylum Chordata; class Aves; order Galliformes; family Megapodiidae; genus Alectura; species Alectura lathami. The sequence goes on from VXAV01009773.1 coordinate 36,428, forward strand.
TTAGAGGCAAACTTGGTCATTGCCAGATCCCTTCCAGTTCCAGGAAAAAACATCCTGCACTGGGTTTAGATGCAAAGTTACTGGTTCTGACTCATTCTGGTGTACTTGAGCCCTCTTGAACTTTTTCTCTTAATTTGTCCTTTTAGGAAGTGCCAGAAATATACAGATGCTTTATCAGCTCTGTAATTACATTGGGAATTCAGACACGTAGGACAGCTATGGGCTGAAGCAGCAGGACTCACAACTACTGGGCCTGGTACTTTGGAGCAGCACGGTGTGATTTCCAGAAACGAAAGCAACTCATACAAAACACATTTCAGGAAAAGCTTTGGATGCCTCTGAGCTCTGCTGTTAGTGGGTGGTCTGAAGGCTCCAAAAATGCAGGAGTTGGGTGAAGAAGAACTACTTCTGTCCCTTCTAAACAATTCCTTCATTTAAACAAATGTCCCCTTATGAGGCGAGGACTATCCCACATTAAAGAGGGGGTGAGGGAGAGGGTTTAAAGATCTTTGCAAGAAATGGAATGTACAAATTGCTGCCTTTTAAAAGGCAGAGGATGTTTTTCCAGTGTGGCATGGCATCCACAGAAAAGTGCTGCAAGGAGCTTATATTTTAGCCACGATACAGAATAACATCGGACTCCAAACACAATTAGAAAATAAACAAGTCACTGCCCCACCAGAAACAATAAAGAAAAATGTATTTTCATTTAGATACCCTGCCTCAGGGTTTTTTTAATGCTAGTCTCCATCACATCATTATAGCTTGTATTTCTTCATAAACTCATAATAGAAAGAGAAAAATGTTTTCTCATAGCTCAAACACACAGATTTGACTTTGTTCCTATCTGCTGTCAGTATTTGTACTCAGAAAGTGTTTGTTCCAAAAACAAAAGCTTATTACACTAGAGAATTTCTTGTAGCTCTCAGGAGGTGACAAAGTGGCAATGATTGCATTTGGCAAAGGATGCAAAGCCTTGGCAGAAACAGGTCCCCAGCAAAACTGAGTTTGCCCCATTTGAGCTCAGCTACAACCTGAGGATTTGCTGTGCTTTGCAGTCACTCAGCTTTACTGAGAACAATGTTCTCCAACAAGAGAAAAAAAAAATTCTAAACCAAGTTTTGATTTTTCCCTTCTACTCCACATCCATTTATTGTTCAATAGGAAAATAACAGATGGACTAGTGAAAGCCAAAATCCACTCCACTGTCATGAAAAATGTGATTTTTCTCAGCAGTAAATGAAAAAAAAGGCAGGACAGGTCCCCATCTGCTAGGAGAAAGACAGTAAGGGAGATGAGACACAGGAATGTGGTCTGCCACAACATACACTAGCCATAGCTGGGCAGTCTGGGGGGAAACTGGAGGAGGACTGTAAGAGGTTACTCAGCAAAGTAGGGGTGTGGGAGGGATTGGGACATTTCAAAGAAAAATGCTTCCAAAGAAGCATTTTTGGGATTGGGCATTAGCACAAATACTCCCTCCATTTATAAGAAGTTCCTCTAGAAATGTAGCTGATAAGAAAATGTGACATTCACTTTTTAAATAAATTTATTTTGAAAAAAAATATTCACCAGCTGACTAATTTTTCAAAGCATTTTACTTTAGACTGTCATTATATAACTATATAACAGGCAAAACAAAATATGCCTGTGTTTCCTTAGGTCTTGGGAGGGGATGCTGATATTTTGGTTTTACCAATTGATTTTGTCATTGGGATGGAAGGGGAAAAGAAAGGGGGATGAATGAAACCTAAAATCAAGTGGTGATGCTGTTAGATTAAATTTTGTGTCCAGCAAAATATAACCATATTCTGAAATGTGGTTTTTTTTGGATCATTCTGACAGTACTAAGTGTTTTGAGAGGCAATCCTGTGTTTCCAAGTGTGCAAGTGCAATTGGGCAGGCAATTTCCAGTCAGTATATCCCCACACCTCAAACCTGTGATTTCTCCAGCACTGAAATCAAACTGTGCCTTAGAGAGTGGTCCTAGAAGAGTAGGCTAGCAAATCTTGCCATACTTGACTGTTTGTAGAAATAGTGATGGAGACATAATTGTGCCCATGGCCATGACACCAGTGCCCCTCTACCGTCAACAGCCTCTTGCCAGCAGTGTGGCTGTGTTCCCCGGGTTCCTGAGGAACTAGCAGGACTTGGCTTCATGAAGATAAGCCTGACAGCAGACTCCTGTCCCCCATCCCCAGCCTGTCAAGGGTTCTGCTCAGGGGTTCAGCGTGGAGCACATTGGTCCTGCACCCTCTCCATCCAAATTGCCCACTCACGTGCAGTGGGAAAAGAAAATCATTGATGACAAACATCAAACCTGCCTCTAGAGTGGTACTGGCCATATTTCCAGGCATTTGGCTGAGAAATGTGTCATGCACCTTCTCTCAGCAAGCAGTCACTTCTCAAGGGAAACTGTGAGCCAGCTGAACATTTCTAGCCTTGAGAAGGACAAAACCAAGACTGCTTTCCTTCCTGCCCTTCAGTTTTCTTCTGTGGAGGACCACCAGGGAATCAGTAGGCTTCCAAGATATGGGCAAATGTCCACCACAAGGCACTTCCCAGAGCACTCTACACACACACCTCTGAACAGATTTCAGGTGGCCATGGTTCATCCAGCCCGTAACTCACAATGGCACTGCACCAGTGACCCAGGGCTCCTTTACGCAATGCTCCAAATGGTGACAATTACACCACCATTGCTGGAACGGGTCCAGTCAGTGATGGGTAATTTGAAACCCCCAAAGCAACTGATTTGCTTAGATTCTACTGAACCGCTACATCAATCCAGAACAAGTGAGCACCTTCAGATCAGGGGTGCAGCAAGTGCGTATTTATTGCAAAATAAAGGTGAGCTGTAGTGTAGTGAATCAAAACCATTGCTGCCTTTCTGGTGATTTACACTGACAGTTCTTGTGACAACCACAGAAATAGACTAATAAAGGCAAGAAAATTAAGTGCAGAGGCAAGCTGTACTTATTTTAATGAGTGTACAAGGAAAGGCAAACAATGCTTTGAGAAATACTTCTAAGGGGACATCTAAGGACACCAGAATCTCAAATCACATTATTAAAACTTCACTGTGATTGAGACCTCAGTAATGACTGTGAACAGAAGGATTTCTAGGCCAGTCTAAGATGATTAATTGCTTGTGATGCCTCCAGAAACTCAAGAGAGTCCATGCAGCATGAGAGGAAATTCAGATTCCCCACAGCACCATGAGCATATGCTCTACATCCTGGCAGCACAAAGGCTAAGCGAACTTGCTTTATTTGTGTATCCCCCAGGGTGCTGGGAATGACAGCAGGCAAGGGGTTAAGTAGTGGCACCATGGTTTCTGGAAGGGAAAGGCACGCCTCATTAAGTGGCTGGAATTCCTGGAGCATAGGAGCACCAGGGTGGACATGGGAAAGGCAACACCATATTACTGAGATTTTCAGGGTACATTGAACACAGGTCTGCAGGAGCGGTCAGTGCCGGTGGGGCAGATGATAGCAGGAGGTGAAAATGGCCCTGAGAAGTCAAAGGCAATGCAGACAGAGGAGCAGAGCACAGGAGGCATCTAACTGGGACAACATACCTCTCTGCAGTCTCTCCATACAGAGCTGCAAGTTGTTCTATATCTGGTCCCATCATTCCCACCAGACAGGAGGATAACTAATGTGCAGTTGACTCGTTGAAAGCCTTACCCATCATTCCCATGCATTTAGCATCTCCTGGGAGTATCACCCTTATTTTTCCAATCCATCATTTTCATTTACAAAACTAACATGGTACAAGTTATCGATCTGTAATATAATGAATCTGCTCTTACTAATGTAAGTATCCTGTAATTTGTAGAAGCTTGAAAGTGTCCAGGTTCACTGGGCACTTCCTGAGGTTTGCCTGCCATAGGCCTGCACCGCAGCAGATTATAGTAATTGCAATGCTATCTATCTTCTTTAAACACAGTGCCATGCAGCTCCCCTTACTACTGACTGTCCAAGCAACTTAGAGTTCAGGATTGCTCTGTTATCCTTTGTTATAGAATTATAAAGGAAAACTGATGCATAAAGATTAGATTCATACAAAAAATTACCTCAGCATATTTTTATCCAGCAGGTCAGAAAATTCATCCACAAAACAGGAACTCTTCTATCTGTCTTGGAGGATTTGGATAGTGCTATTCTGGTAGAAAATTAAATGCGCATGAAAGTGAGACCAGAACTATGCATAGCCTCCTACAGGAGTGATTCACATTAGTCTGGTTGAAAAGCATTTATTCTCTTCTCTCTGGCTCCAGAAGTGTTCAAATGTTTTGTGTGATACAGTAAATGCAACACAAAAGATTGAGAGGATACTCTTTCCACACTCTTTTGTAGAATGAGAAATACAGATTTGACCATGTTCTGCAGTGAATCCAGCTCCTCTGTACTCCGGCTGTGTTTCTGCTGTTGGTTTGTAGAGTCAAATGCAAACCACCAACTCCTGCCCCGTGAAGCCTGATTGTGTTTTTTTCCCTCAAACTATTCAACGGTTTTGGGTCAAATCCAGAAATAGTTACAGAATGACTTAAGGCCTTTTATTTAGAGTAGCTCAAAAGATTGTATTTTTCTTTTTCTCAAACCGAAGCCTTATTAGAAATGCATGGCCCTGAGACAAAAGGAGCCAGAAGGTACACAGAAGTACTGCACGTGCTGTGAAGATGCAAGTCTACTTCTGATACATCCTGTTACCTAGGGCAAGGCTGAGCTGGGCTTGTCCACTCAGCTCTGAAAACAGTGTGCGCAACCTGCAGCTTTGTCTTGCAAGCTTCAGCTGGAAGATTTACAGCAGCGCTAGCAATGCTTGGGATGGATTCTTCATCCGTTTGTAACATGGACTCACCTGTGATTTACATTTGAATCCCTTGGTTCCCTCAAGTACACTCAGACTTAGTACACTCTTTCTTTCCTCTGGTCAAAAGAATTAATTTGGGAAATCTATATACATAAATCCATTCATTTATAGCGTTTTTAAAATCAGTTTTGCAATCTATCTCTCAGGATACAGCACTCTAAATCTAAAAATTTGCTGTCCCTTAATCACCAAAGTTGGGGGAATGTATCTTGTTATAGGGGAAACACATGGCCAACAAAACTGATCCCCTGACCTCAACCTGTCATTTTGCTCCTCTCAGCACAGCACAACACATTCAACATTCCAGCTAAATCAGAGCACCTGGTGACTCACCCAGGGTTCAGGACTTGCCTCCTGCTTTATTTCTAAACATCAGCTGTAAAATTACATCCCAGGTCAATACTCAATCTTTTCATTTGAACAGGCCCAGGAACAGGAATCACTCTGCCCTGAAGCCACCTTTCACTGGCCAGCCTCATCTCTGACATTACCAGCACCACCAGTCACAGTTACTTAACTTAGCTCTGACCTTCCAAGAGCAAAGAGCCAGGAGAAAGCAGCTGTGGGCTCTTCAAACGCACCTTTCTTCAGCCAAAGAAGAAGCACCATGGAGCTGCTGCTAAGCTCCAGTGTCCACAGTGAGTGCCCCAATTAAAACCCGAGGGAATGGCATGGAGCTGCATCAGAGAAGGGTCGGGGGGGTTAGGAAAAAGTTCTGCACCAGAGGGTGGTGGGCATGGAACAGGCTCCCCAGGGCAGTGGGCATGGCCCCGAGCTGCTGGCTCCCCAGGGCAGTGGGCATGGCCCCGAGCTGCTGGAGCTCAAGGGGCGTTTGGACACCGCTCTCAGACACAGGGTTTGGGTTTGGGTTGTGCTGAGTGGATCCAGGGGTTGGACCCAATGATCCTTGTGGGTCCCTTCCAACTCAGGACATTCTACAACTCCATGATTCTGAGAAGGCCCTTGGTATCAGGGGCTGTCGCATCACACAGCTGTTTGGCACAGCACATGAGACCTTGCAGCCCCACTCTACTGTCCCTAGTCATCTTGTAGGCAGGTCCACACATCTTCATCTCTCCATAAGGCTATGGAAAAGCTTTGAGCATTCAGAGCTTTTAGTCATTATTTGCACTGCCAGTATTCTGCAAACTCTTAAGACACAAGCATGCCTAAGTGACTGAGGAGCACATCCCAAAGCCACATGGGCTAAAGCAGTCTTGTGCAGACCTGGAAAACATCAAGTTTTACAACTCATCCAGTGTGTCAGTAACCCACTCAAAACACCACAGGACAACTGGAAGAGCACTACATTTCACCTTTTTTTCCAGGTATTATTTTCTTGAATTTAACACTTGCTTCCGGCCCAAGTATGATCTGGGATTGGATGACAGGCTCAAAGCAACACAAAATCACTGGTGCTCTTTCCCTTGTTGCAGGTAGGCTTTGGGATGGCCGTTGGGAACCAACACATTGCTCAGTTGCTCCTGCTTGTGTGCACTGCAGAAGCAGATCGATGGGCTGAGGCCAAATGAAAAAGTGCCTCCAGGCTCCTGCATGCAAAGGATGTCAGCCTTGATGGTCTGCAGAGGTGTGCTATCCTTCCAAAGCATTTCCCTTGAGCAACGAAAGTGCCTAAAGTAAGGATACAAATCCAGATGTACTGAAGCAAACCAGAGTTTATTTAGCATTTATTAGCCATTCTGTTGTTATACGTGGCTTCTTCTGTCTCCACCGTCCTCTGGTAACCATAGACCTTTTCTTTTTTTATTTTTTTTAATAAAATATATAAAACATTGTGCATTGCTATCCATAGGAAAACTGTAGTTTAACAACAAAAAAAGAATAAGGCACATTCCTGTGCAGCATCTTCAAATATATATATATATATATTTAAAACAAAACAAACAAAAAGAAAACCCTTTTCAACCTCTTTGAGGTTGTTTACATCTCACCAATCACTGACACATCTTTTATATGACCATAATTTCACTGTTGGAGGTGGGTTGGGTTGTGTTTGACAGGGGCCAACAGGGAGAATAGACTCAAAACAAATAATAGGATTTGATCCCTGAGGTGTCAGTAAAAAAAAAAATGCTCCCATTGAAAAGGAAGATGAAAAGACAGCCATAAATAACTGAATACACTATGGCAAACATCCAAGCACCGAGATGATTTCATGATGGAAGAATCCCTCCCTTCCACCCATCCCCCAGTTCTTAACAAGTCATATTTGCCGTTGGGGTTGGGTTTTAATTGGGTTAATCTCATGGCTTCTGAAGTCACAAGACAATCGGTCAGGATGTGCCTCCCCCTCCCTTCCCAAATCATCTTTCGAGACTTGTAGTTTTGTTCACAATTCTCCCAAAGTCCTCAGCAAAGGGAAACCCAAAAATCCTAAATGAAAACCAAAACCTGGATGACTTCTCTCCCCAGCCAAGGGGGGAACACTTGTACCACAGCATGCCAAGCTCCGTGCCCCACACGGGAGGACTAATTGTCGGCTTCGTGCTGGCTACTAAGAAACAAAGTTGGCAGCCACCTCATGTAACCAGAAAGTGTCCATGAAGGGGGATGATAGCAATATGTCAGGGAAAAGGAGACGGGGAAAGCTTTATTGCTGTCCATCCACACTGCTCCGGGTAGCACTCCTGGAAGGAAAAGGCGAGACACCCACGTGGTGTTCCTCAGCACCCAGGTAGGGGTGGAGGAGCCCCATGGTGCAGTGCGGGATGGTTGGACTCTCCATCACTTAGTAGTAACGGTTGAGGCTCCTGGTCCCTGGGATGTCGGGCTGGCCGTTCATCCAGATCTCCCGGATGATGCGCTCCCGCTCCTCCAGCCGCTGAGCTCGCTCCAGCTCCTCGGCCGAAGTGAAGACGTTCATGTTCAAAGTCCTCTCGAACCTGCGGTGCCTGCGGGCCGACAGGTCTGAAGTGGTGTCTGAATCGTCGTCGCTGTCGCTGCTGTCGCTGTCACTCTCCCGCTCCCGAGGAGGTTTTTTGGTGGAGGAGCGTTTGCAGTCAGTTCGGCAGGACACCCTTAGCACCAAGGCCAGCAGGGTCAAGACGAGTCCAATGCACACACCAGAGACAAAATACAGAGCGGCCCGCTCGGGGTTTTCTGAAAGGAGGGAGGGAACAATGCTCAGGAACAGCCCTTGAAAGAACAAAACACACGGTTTGCTCCTCTGTGCAAACACCAGCACTGGTCTCCAGAGGGGCAGAGTTTCTAATGGTTTCTTTTGCTTCCAAGCCCTCCTTTGCCTCCCCAGGGAAGCCAGGGGTGGAATTTACATGGTGGATTTGCTGACAAGGCGTTTACCCACACGCAGAATGTGGGTTAGCTGCAGTTGGGTCTTGGAGATATCTGGAATGGGAAGGAGCAGCCCACAGAATTAAATGCTAATTCCAGTAGCTATGGGAGTAGGGCTGAGACTGGGGTGCTGCACACCCAGCAGCAGCTAAGTGCATCTCTCAGTCACATCCATTATCATTGTACAAGGAATAAAGTTGATTATAAAGCTTTACATGCTCTCTGTGCTGCAGCCCAGATAAAACAGCAAGCCTTGCAGCATGGAAAAATGCCTAATACTTATTCATAGTTTTCATTTTCTTATCTAACACAAGTGTACTGGCTTTCTGCCCAGACCACCAAAAAGTATACTTGTGGTACACCAGCATAGCTAGAGTGCACTAACAGGATGAATCCTGCATAGCTGCATTTCAGAGGTGATATAACAAGACTCCAAAGGACCCACAATGCCTTTTAAACCAAGTTATTATCTTGTGTATCTACTACAGGGTTGGGTTTTTTTGTTGTTGTTTTTTTCTTTTTTTTGGATTGGTTCATGGAATTGCTTAGAAGTGTAATTATGATAAATGTTGTTATTTTAATTCCCTTGGATTAACTCATCTCAGCATATTCTACATTTATAGATGCACTGAATGGGTGAAGATGAACCAAGCAGAAGCATCAAGGCCAAATTTGCTCTGCTGTGTTAGTTGGGAGTTCTGAGTTCAAGGACAGCATCAGCTGCTCAGATGCATCCTAATCCCTTGAACTCAGTGATGAAGCTGGAGTACACGGCTCGAGTCAATGCATGGTTCAATGCCTGAAGTTGCTCTTGGAACAGTTGCAGGGACAAGATGCCTTTGAGCTCTACACTTCATAGAATCGTAGAATGGTTTGGGTTGGAAGGGACCTTAAAGACCATCTAATTCCAACCCCCATGCCATGGGCAGGGACACCTCCCACTAGCCCAGGTTGCTCAGAGCCCCATCCAGCCTGGCCTTGAACACTGCCAGGGAGGGGGCATTCACAACCTCTCTGGGAAGCCTGTTTCAGTGTTTCACCACCCTCACAGGAAAGAATTTCTTCCTAATATCTACCCTAAATCTCTCCTCTTCCAGTTTGTGGCCATTACCCCTTGTCCAATCGCTACATGCCCTTTTAAAGAGTCCCTCCCCAGCCCTCCTGTAGGCCCCCTTTCAGGTACTGGAAGGCCACTATCAGGTCCCCCCAGTGCCTTCTCTTCTCCAGGCCGAACAACCCCAACTGTCTCAGCCTGCCTTTGTAGGGGAGTTGCTCCAGCCCTCTGATCATCTTCGTGGGCCTCCTCTGGACCCCCTCCAACAGCTCAATGTCCTTCTTGTGTTGTCGGCCCCAGAACTCGATGCAGCACTTGCAGGTGAGGTCTCACAAGAGCAGAGCAGAGGGGCAGGATCACCTCCCTCGCCCTGCTGGTCACGCTTCTCTTGATACAGCCCAGGATGCGGTCGGCCTTCTGGGCTGCAAGTGCACATTGTCAGCTCACGTTGAGTTTTTCATCAGCCGACACCCCTAAACCCTTCTTCTCAGAGCTGCTCTCCAGCCATTCTCCACCCAACCTGTATTTGTGCTTGGGATTGCCCTGACCCAGGTGCAGGACCTTAACCTGTGTCCTTTCTCTCTTACCAAACACATCTCATAAGTGACTGACAAGCCAATGAAGATGTCATGATAGTCTGAAATCCAGCTACTAAAATGTGAGACTTGCTAGAGTGGTACACGTGGAAGGCATGGGGGAAAAAAAAAAAAAAAAAAGACTGAAGAGAACCTGCAAAAGAAGAGGGATGAGAGAACTGCGAAAGATGCATTCGACAATGCAGAAGAGGGAAAAAAAAGCAGCAGTAGAGCAGTAGTTGGAGAGGCAAGGGAGATCAAAACCAGAGGTTTTTTGACAAGAGTGAGCCAGAAAAAGCTGAAGGTAAAAGAGAAGATATCAGAAAGGCAAGTGATGAGGCACAAAGGATGTGCTGATAGCACTTGTAGCAGTCTGGCTGAGTGAAATCCTGGCCCCAATGAAATTAAAGGCAACCCTTAAAGGGCAGAACTAATATTAAAATTGCATCCCTGCTTATGCTGTAATAAAGCCATTGTCCATCTGCTACAGTGTGAACGGTAAAGAAGTGGTCTTAGCTGCACTTGGTTGGACTTAATTGGACTTAGTTTGGACTTGATGATCTTAGAGGTCTTTTCCAACCTTAATGATCCTATGATTCTAATTCCAGAGACGTGACACCCCCAGGAAAAGAGTAATCATGCCTGCTACTGCTTTTACCTCCATCTGCAATGTAACTCAGGACAGCAATTGCAGAGCTTTCCTTGCAAGCAGGCGTAAGGAGGGCTCCAAGGACATACAGACTGGGAAGAACAAATGAGCAGGACTGATCCTGGAAGACGCTTGGTCCAGTTTGCCTCTGCTCTGTCTCTGGCTGACAGCGTGCCAGGCACACTTTCCTGAGCACCACATTCCTGCACACACATGGGCTTGATTTGGTTGCATTAGTTCCACTGCTCACTCTTTTAAAACAACTCATAAAAAAAAAAAAAACATAGATTTGAGCTTGAGACACAGACACATGTGGTTTTTCTTCTCTTTTTCTTCCATGTCCTGCTTTTCATTTCTCCTCCATGCTCCTTTTTCCATGCTACTGTATCCAGCTCCTGAGCAAGCTGCACCTCAGTTGCTACTTAAGCACCCATTTTTCATCCCCTGCTTGTCCGTGTGTGTATAGCCCTCCATGCAGTGCAATGGCTGTAATTGAATCTTTGGGCTCCACTGGCATTTATGAGCTCATACAGCTCCTCTGTCAACATCTGAGACACTGTCTGGACTTCCTCACGGAGCTGTAACCCTACGTTCAACTGCAGCCTTGGCATTTGTCATCCGTACACTCCGCTCGCACAGCAACATCTCTTTTTTCACAGCAGAAAGAGCAACTTAAGCTAAAAACCAGGGGCTCTGCTTTTTCTCAGTTGAAGTAGCCAAGTCAGCAATATCCTAGGTTTCAAGGGGTTGAGAGTTGATTAGTTATATTGAGAGCCTCCCTCATTGCGTGTTCTCATTTCCAAGACATGAGACACCCTTTTCAGAAAACGGATGCTCAGCACCTTCCAAAACTCAAGAGAGGCTCAGACTCAACATGCCCACACCAACACACCTCAAGGAACACATTATATTTGAAAAACTCTTCCAAAGTACAATGGATATCAGTAGCAGGAGTTAATGTAATTTTGATATGTATTCATGTGTGTGCATATGCACCTTACTGCCCTCGTTAGCACATGGACTTTGATCATGTGTCGTTTTTTCTTCCACTGCTGTGGATGACAGCTCAGAGCTGTTTTTCTCCTAAACTTCTAGCAGGGCCCAGATGCTGTCAATCTCTTTAGTTGGGGTTACCTAACTCCCTGGCATTTCTCTTCCTGGACTGAATGCATTGATGAAAATGTCACTGATTCAAGCCTGAATTTAATCCAAGCAGACAAAAGATATACGCTCTCTATAACCCTTCATACAAAAGCCACCATTTTCCATGCGCTCAAACAGGCCAAAAATTAGAAACACATTTTATTTTGTTTTTCCAACCAAACCAGCAGCAATTATGGAGCCTGTTTCCTGAGGGCTAACAATCTGCTGGGAGCATCAGCCCAGACTGCCATTAATTCCCCAGGAAACGCCCCAGGCCAAGGTTGTTATTGCTATTATAATAAATTGTTTCAATAAATAAAAACCAATCTAGGCATTAATGCTGCTGGCTTCCTGTGATGGCTTCATACATTCAGAAACCTCAGTGGGGAGAGGAATTTCGGAGGGCCCCAGTAAAAGGCTCAGCACTAAGCGTAGCCAGAAGAACAGTAGGAGCAATACCTTCTAGGGAATTTACAGTTAGCCCCCCAGGTTGCTGAAATCCCCTGGTAGAACAGCGGAAGCTCTCCAGGAGCCCCTTATTAATAAGGCTCAGGCCAAGCAGTCTAAAAGTTGGAATGATCTCCCCTGGGTTGTTTTGTGGTAGCTCCTTGTTAATAACTTGGCAGCATAGCTCTGCTTATGGAAGAAGAATAAAACAGGGATTTGTGGAGGTTTCCCTCTAACCACTTTAGCCTGAATGCAGCAACAAAACTGGAGTAGTCCCCTGTCCAAAGGAAGGCATTGGAAGCGCTCTGGTACATTTTGGACATCTAATATTTATATGAACACAGGGGACAATTCTGGTCTTGCTGGCAGAGTGTGACTACAGAGGCAGTCACTGAGAGAGGTGAAGTCTTCCCAAGCACTCACGCAGGTTTTGGATCAGGTGCATGACAAATACAGGGCTGAGATTTACTGGCAGGGATTGCATGTAATTAAAAACCTAACTCAGTAATGAAAATCACCTCTCAAATTAAGGGCATCCCTGAGCCTTTTGTAAGACTGAACTCATTAATAAGACTCACTTGTCTGATCAGCTGATAAAATCACCCCTCATAGACATTATTGTATCCTTCTGCCTGTTTCTGAAGAACTGTTTTCATGGTTCTGGAAGCTGGAATAAGTCTAACACCTAACTGGCTGTGATACTCCTAACCGTGGTGATAGCTGCAAACATACTGGACAGTGAAAACCAACACTCCTGCAGAGAGGCTTTGCTTTCTGCTGTGCTGTGATTTTTCAACCTGTGGTTGTCAACAGGAATGTTCCCAACTTTTATATGGCATCTTCAACCAAAAAGATGGTAGAAATGGGCCGACTCTTTTGCTAATATTGGTACTTCTCTTCTTTGTGTACTGCAAGACTCTGCATGTGCCAGCTGTGCAAATGAGCCTTCAGCTCTTTGTCTGCAGCTTCCCAATGAAATCTGTCATTTTGTGCAGAAAAAATGAACACCAGCGAGGACATGATTTTAGTGTTCTCTCCAGGCTAAGAGGTGCTCCACGGTAGTAGAGTGGATGGTCTTTTCAAGCATGCACTTGACCCACACAATAACGTGACCATGACTTCATTTTCCTTTCATGGAATGAATCTGAGGGTATACATCATCCTCCGTCCCAAAAACAACAAAGTCTCTATGTATCATCCCTGCCTGTATACAACTTACTTTTGCAGTCTTGTTTTGAGCCAACTCATCAGCACAGGCAAGCCCTGAATGCAGCAGTTTTAGTTTGCAGAGTGTACCTGAGGGACTTTTTTAGTGTCATGAAACAGCAGTTCTTGCATTAATGTTTCCCTTTGGCACAGAGGCTGTGGTCAGGAGTGGTGGTAGATGTACGAACCAGAAGCAAAGCCTTCCTGTCTGCCTGGGACCCTGCCTCTCCTGAGTCACTATAGTGCCTCCTCTATGGACATGTACAACTGCTGTGACTTAAGCTGCTTTCAAGGCTCCAAATTCAGGCAAACATAAAAATTTCCAAGTGTTCTGCTGCTGAAAGTCTGCAACATGAAGGGGGATGGCTTTGCAGTGCCTCAGTTTTATGCAAATTATATTTGTGCCCTGTGATACATCTTGTCTTTGAATTCATAAAACAAAACCTCCCCATACTAACATATAGCTAAACAAACCATGCCAAATCCATCCTCCTTGCTAAAAGCAAAGGGCTAAATTACATGCAGCAAATAAAAATGGTTTAGGGCATCTGCTGTTCCAATCCATATGGCAGCCATCAATAATTTTTGTGATAAATAACAAACTGTACATACATACCACTGAGACTAAAATTCACCTAGCAGTCATGGGTAAGTGCACTGGAAAACATGAGCAACAAGCTCCTGAACTCATCATTGGAAACCAAAGTGGTGAGGTCTGAGTTTTACCTATTTATCTGACATGCAGTGAATCCAAACACACCACAAGGAGACCGCATTGTGAGAGGGTAAGCAAGTCCCACAGCAATCCCACAGCAACAAGACAGTTAAGGCTGTCATTATTTATTATTTGTGCTGGAGTAAAATCCAGAGGCTCCTGCCAAGATTGACACGTTGGGAAGGGGATGAATTGAGGCCTTGTGCCCCATAAAATGAAGGCAGGGTCACAGGGTTCTGCTGTGGTAAGTGGAAGCAAAATCCATGGGGCATAGTCAGCAGTCCTGAATCCTAGTACCAACTGCCCTCCACCAGAAATCCTACAATCTTCTGCTACCCATTACTGTTCCGATTGGTAAAATCATGTTGACAGCATTTTATTTTGTATTAGCATTGGGAATGCAGGTTTTTTTCCACATCAAAAGTACCAGATGTAGGTAAGAGAGTGGAGAAATGTGGTAGATGGAAGATTCATTTCATGTTTGCTTTTCTGCATCTTCCCTTGGGGAAGCCCATGCAACAAAAAATATCCCACTAAGCTATCCTTTGTGAAGAACACTACCACTTGTACTTAAGCTGCCTGCTTCCTAAAAGTGTCATGAAAAGCCCAGTCACAATGCCACCATTTGATGTGCAGAAAAGCAGGACTTTGCATTCACTATTCATGGTCCTTTTAGAAGGACCCTGTACTAAACGTGCAGTAAAACTGTTACAAGCTTAGTGATTCCAAAATGCAAAGTCCAAGCTAGCTATTTTAAATCCAAATACTTGTCTGTAGCAGCACGGTGGTGCTTCAGCAAAAGAATCATAGAAACAGAATCACAGTGTTGGAAGGGACCTTTAAATTCACCTAGTCCAACTTCCCTGCAGTGAACAGGGACATCTACAGCCGGGTCAGGTTGCTCAGAGCCCTGTCCAGCCTGACCTTGAAGGTCTCCAGGGACGGGGCATCCACCACCTCTCTGGGCAACCTGTGCCAGTGCTTCACCACCCTCACTGTAAAAAAAACTTTTTCCTTATATCCAGGCTAAATCTCCCCTCTCTCAATTTGAAACCATTTCCCCTAGTTCTATCACAACAGACCCTGCTAAGGAGTCTGTCCCCTTCTTTCTTGTAGCCCCCCTTTAGATACTGAAAGGCTGCTATCAGGTCTCCCCAGAGCCTTCTCTTCTCCAGGCTGAACAGACCCAACTCTCTCAGCCCGTCCTCACAGGGGAGGTGTTCCATCCCTTGGATCATTTTTGTGGCCCTCCTCTGGACGCACTCCAACAGCTCCATGTCCCTCCTGCACTGAGCACTCCCCATCTGGACGCAGCACTCCAGGTGGGGTCTCACCAGCGCAGAGCAGAGGGGCAGGATCACCTCCCTTCCCCTGCTGGCCACGCTTCTTTGGATCCAGCCCAGGATGTGGTTGGCTTTCTGGGCTGTGAGGGCACACTGCTGGCTCGTGTCCAGCTTGTCATCCACCAGTACCCCCATGTACCTTTCAGCAGGGCTCTGTTCAATCCTTGCATTCCCCAGCTTGTATTGATACCAGGGGTTGCAAGAGCTTGGCACCAAGAATGAATTAGTATTTAATGAATCAGTAAGGCTGAATGCCACAAATACATGAATAACTGTTGCTCATGAATACAGGAATTTTGGTTATACAGATCCCCGCCTAACCGCAATAGGGTGGTGCAAGCAGACTGGCTGCAGTACATAGAATTATTAATAGCATGTAGTAAAAGAGCACCCTATTAGTATTACTAGGAAGCTGTATACAAACATTTCACTAAAATGGACAACACCCTTCAAGACCTCATAAGAAACAGTGACTGTAAACAGCATGTCGTGTCTTAGAAGGCTAGTTCCAAAAAAAAACATGGCCCTCCTTCTGCAGAAAGCAGCAGAGATTGCCTTAAAATATGTTGAATTAAACCATCTGATGCCACTCAGCCAGTGCTCTTCTTTTTTGAGGATGGCTCCTCCATCTCTGTAGTCAATTACTGTTTTTGACAAAGCACCTCATGAGTTGGAATACATTTGCACTGCATCACCTGCCTCTGCTGAACTTTTTGCTATCAATGGTATTGACCCCAAGCACAGAACAGAGAACACAAGTCTATTTCAAGAGCAGCATTTTAATGCAAATCTTAAGACTGCTCCCCTGCTACTTGAAAGATACATGTGGGTGAAGGATAAATTGTGATCCAAGGAAATTTTGCTCTAAACTACATTTAAACACACAACTAATCAGACTCTCAAGCTACTTCATCTTCACACTTCTACTGAAGATAAGCCAAATTTTCTTAAGCAAGGTAATGATCTGAGGGCTGCTTATTTTCCAAATTACAGGACAACAAGCTTGCCTTCCTAATGTGCCAGGCTTTGATCTCCAGGAAAATGGAGCATTAGGAATAATACCACATGTAAGATTATATAGTATTTAACTTCAGATGAGAGCAAATCCAGGGGAAAGCAGAGCACAATAAACCCTGTTGTATGCTGTCCGCTGGAGCTGCCCTGCTCAGGTCTTTCAAGGGAGAATTTGCTGAGAGACAAATGAAAAATACCAAAAGTTCAAAGAGGCAGTTAGCCCTGGGTGACTGTGAAATGTTGGCTCATTGGAGGGTCTGCAAAGAGCCTGTGAGAGCCCAGAGAGGTGGCAGCCACCAGACCTACCTGTGACGAAGGCGTATGCTGCTAGGATGTTGCTGAGCAGTGCCATCTCTGTGCTAACACCCACGGGCTCCATGCTGCTGGTGAATGCCGGCGGCTGTGTCTCATCCACAGGAAGAAGGAAGGGGGTGTTGTCTAGAGGGTAGAAGGTGGCCGATCTCCCTTTCTTCTTCTCTGCTTTGAAACAGAAAGGGAATGAGGAACCAGGCACGTGCACCAGCCCTGTCCTGCCCTATCCTTGCAAGGGCAGCATCTGCATTCAGAAATCTGGAGCTGCTCAGCAGCAATCCACCCAGATTTGCTCCTCTTTTTGGGCCAACTAAACCTTTGCAGCTAACTTCAGCTGAGCCCATGCCCTGCCTGCACCCAGCCAGCATTTTCTCTCCCCTGTCTCCTGCTCTTTCATGTCACCACTTAAACACACCCACCTACACTACAGCAAATACATAATCAGGTTTCTTTTCTCTTATGTAAATCAAAGGAGCCTTTATCAGCTAAGCTTGTTGTAAGTCGGCACTCTAGCTCGGAAAACACAGGCAGAGTTGGCAACCCTCTGCCGGTGTTGCACTGCAGTGATACATCCACACCTGGCAAACAGACGCGCTCTCTCCCCAGCCTTTCGGGGAAGGGCAGACCTGAGTTTATTACTTCCTTCAGAAGCCTGCTCGCATTGTGTTTCACCCAGACACCATTTCCCCCTTGGAGAGGTGAGCGAACACGGGTTAATGATTTGATTTTATTTGTAGAATACTGGAGCTAAGAAGGGAGCTAATTCCAGGAGGCTCAAAGAGACCCTTTCAGACCTTATCAGCTCACTGCTGAGTACTCCTTGCACCTTGATCTGCTGGCAGACACCCCCACTAGTCACAAAACACTAATTGTTTTAAACACAAAAAAAAAGTCATTGCACAGGATCCAGCTCCATCATCCATGTGATTGTTTAAAGGTAGCTGTTACAGCTTTTCAGGCTCCTTTTCCTGGATGTCTAGTTCCAAGCAGCGCACTGTAAAATCACAGACTTGCAACTGGCTTCCAATTATCTGCAGGTATTAAATTCAGGAAGCTCTCAGGTCCATCTCCTACAATACCACAAGTGCCATGCAAGCAAAGGCCACGAAGTGGGATAGTCTGTGCTTACCTGGTCTGTCTCCATTCCCTGCAAACCCAGCAAACTGAGACATCACATTCAACCTCCCGCTGTACGTGCCGGGAAGCAGCACAGCCCAGGGAAGCAGTAACAGAAAATTAAGACTGTCAAAGAGAACAGGTAATACTGGATGGAGTGGGACTGAGTGCACGAATGTGTGTGCAGCAGTGCCAAGTCCTAATCTGTCTCCAAGGAGAAGCAGCGGGGACGAGCATCCAGGTGTTGCTGCAAGGGATCAGCCCCAAGGAATGTGGGTGCGGTTGTATCTCTGACACTGAAAAGTTGCATGGCCTTGGGAAAGCCACACTGTACAAGCTGCCAAGGTGTTAATGACTGGCCCCAGAGTAAGTTTTCAAACATGGGTGCCTGGGTGGCAGATGCAAGAGAGAAAAACATCCCAAGAACCTCTTGCTTTGAGAGAACAGACATTACTGTAACTTGTTGTACAACGGAGGCTCTAGGACGCAGAGGGGCAAAGGAACAGCCAGAAGGAAATTAACAGCAAAGATTTGGAAAATATTTTAATTCAGATGTAGGCACCAGAAATGCTAACATGCCCTCTAATCTTTCTCTTATTCTCCTTGCCCAGTAAATCCACGTCTGTAAAAGTAGTTGAGTTTTTCTCTACCACTCCTCCCAGAAAGATATCCGTCAGAAGCAGGATAAATTTTTCATTTCTACAAACAGAACCACCACCCTCTTGAAGATGTCTGGGACACTTCAAGCATATCAAGTAGCACTACGTATCTGAGCTGTGGCAACTGAATCCTGTTGTTAGTTGACAGACCCTAAGGGAGTGAGTCGGCTCTCCCCATGGCAGATACTTAAAGCTTGATGTATTTGCTCATACATAGACATCTAAGATATCTCAGGGTCAGCAGGACATCCACACAGATGGCAGATGCCAGAGTAGGAGGAACTCTCACCATTTTAGAGTAGCCTCTGCCAGGTGAACATCACAGGTGACTTCAGATGAAACGTTTACGTGGAAGCAACTGAATCCCTGCCCTGGACGTCTATATACTGAGGTCTGGTTCTGAACTAGTTAATCTAAAATCTCTTTACAACCAATGGAAAGGAAGAGCATCACCACTACATAATCTGATAACCGTGTATCTCATCATAAAGAGGACCACTGACTTAGATGGCTCCTGGTTCCTGCTAGGTCAACCTGCTAGGTTTCTACAATATGAACCTGGGACCTCTGTATCATGATCCCTCACTTGTCCAGCTCTGAGTTCGTACCAACATACCTGGCCCCTTACTGTCAAGGCATTCATGGGATCTCACTGGGACTAAGGCTTAAATTATACTCACTGTGGGGGCTTCCCTGCATGCATGTGCTAGATCAGCCAAGAAAGGCTAAGATGGACACCACTTCTGCGTGGGTTTGGGCATCCCTTGGACACCAAGCTGTGCAAAAATTGTGTTTTTCAGGAGAGGGTAAGGCATAACTCCTCTCATGTGAGATGTAAGAAGAATCTTATTTTGCTCTTCTGACTTGTCCAAAGAACAGATGCAATCAAACAAGTTTTCAAATGAATACTCATCTGCATACATTATACTCCAGCAAAGAGCACCACAAAACCACAGAACTAGTTTTGTCATCTGCAGGACTATACAAGCACAGGCAGGGAAAACGAGGGAAAAAATAAATAAAAAAATTCATAAGGGTCATGTTTTGTTATGCTACACAGTTCATTAGTCTGCCATTTATTCCAGGGTCGTACTAAAAGGCAACATCTTTCTTCTTGCTAGTTTTGAAGCTTTGTTTTTCCCTAATCAGCCCACCTACTAGTAGTTTCCTCTTCACCATGTCCACCCTTTCTTACCTGCTCCAATTCACTCAAGCTGTTTCTTTGTGTCTTTACACCAAAGCTGAGAAAAATTATTTCAGCTAGTAGTGTTTGCTCGATAACGTAGGAGGTTTTTCATGATATTGGGCTGACTTTAGCAAATAGTTTTAATAAAAGAAATAAAACAGGAAGGGAGATTACAGAAATGACCAAATATTTCCTTTTGCTATTTTTGAAACAATATTTCAGCTTTTAATTTCAAAATGACATCTTTGTTTGAAAAGCATTGCATATTTTTAAAATGAATGAATAAGCAATATGAAAACTAAATAAAAAGCTGTCATTTGTAGAAGTGAAATGTTTAGATGAACGAAAATGAATTCAACATTTTTTTTTTAATTTAAAAGAATCATCAGGATCACAAAATGTATTTCAGGATGACTCAAAATTCTTTTCCTTGACAATTTTTCAGTAAAGTCTCCAAACTGACAAATTTGTTATTGCTGACTTCTAATTATCTGCAGATCGGATATCCAGGCTGTGGGTTAGCTTTGCCAAGACTGTAAGCAGAGACTAGTCAGCACAGCTCATAGCCACCCTAGCACTGAATGTCCGGCAGCACAGGGTGAGAATTTCAGGAGTAACGTCATCACCATCTCCAGTGCATTGGGAAACATGCAAAAATACTGTCTAACCCTGTAAGTGCTCACCTGTGCTTTTCCTTTATTCATAAACCATCCCTTCCTCCTACTCACCTATCCCTAGATAGCAAAGATCTGACTTCATTCATATCTCTTCACTCTGCATTTTATGAAAATAGCATCATATTTCAAAGCTCAGCTGGAAAATTCTCTGTCCCCTGTGAGGTAATCTCCTGCTGTGCTCGCCCTGGTTTTGATTTGCCACTGTATTAGATGGGTCTTCAAAGTATTTCTGTGATGAGTTTTGACATGCATGGCCATGGTTGCTATCTCTAGAAACCCAGCATGAGTTTCACAGTCCACTTTAGTCAGTCAATTTTCATGCCTTGAAACCTCTCTTTCTGACTCTGACATATATGGTTACAAAACAGAAACCTGGATAAGGCATATAGTCTCCGTAAGGGGAGATGGAAGGGTATAGTTACCACAGCACAGTTAGGTTTGAGCCAGGATTGCAATAGCCATAGCTACCTGGGAGAGCACGTCCTATATTGGAAGGAGAGACATCAGAAAGGAACACGCCGTCTCCTATAACATTGGGATCAAACACTCGTGGCCGCAGTGGAAAATGTGGCTTCTGAAATCCTTGGTAATTGGTTGGTCTTGGCTGGGTTTCATGCAGAAGCTTCCTGGGAACTGCAAGAGAGGAGTAAGAGGAGCACAGTTGTTAGAGTGAGCTATTTCAGCTGGTCAGAATGAGAATTATCGCATTATGCTATGGGCTCAGCTTATACCTAATTACACCATGTGCAGACCAAACAGACACTCATTTACCACGATGATGAATGCTCTCCAAATGCCAGCACAGAGACACTCAATGAGAAAAGGCTAGAAAATATAAAGTCATTAAGATATTGTTTACTTATAATTAAGCATTGAGACTAGACTGAGGATAAGATTCAGACAGCTTCTTTAGACACCCATCTAAGGCACTGAAATGCCTGGTAAGCCCGTCTGTGGTCTCAGCCCCAAGCTTCAGAGTTCTCCAGCTGGACATCCTGTTCCTACCACGGTGGCAGGCTGGGCAGGGAGTCCATAGCAAAGGGAACTATCAGGTATGCCTGAATCCCTGCCTCCCTACAGAGGTTGCTGGCTAAAGACTGCACATCAGATATTTCTGGATGCCCAAAACCAGCCTCTGGAGGATGCTGCTCACAAAAAAAAAAAAAAAAAAAAAAAAAAAAAAAAAGCTTGAATCATCTACCACAGAATAAGGAACTTTGACTGAAAGAAACCCTCCCCACCCTGTGAGGTCTACCCATTGGTCTTCAGGCTTCAGCTAAGCAGCTAAGCTGGGAAAGACCCCTCCTCTGTTCCTACCACCCTAAGAAAGGGGGTGAAGGCTCAGCTAATCCCTTTTGCTCTCCATATTCCATCCATAGTATAAGCAATACGCAGGCGAGGTAAGTTAACATGCCTACAAGAGCTGTGTCTGTGCATCTTTGGTCCAAAGTAAGAAAACTTTTCTCCCCTCCTTGATGTTGCAAAGGCAGCTTTTCAGCTGTACCTCCAAGCAAAGCAATCAAAGCCAGTGCAGCTACCTCAGTGTACACCCACTGAAGGTGAAGACGCACAGTAAATTCACTGATTTGCCCTGTAGGGACACAGCAGCATGTCATTTATGGAGCTGAACCAGTTCTCTGCCCCAGCCATGGCCAACACCCGAGGCTATCTCAGAGCAAAGTGCCTTTCCATACGAAAAGAGAAAAAGCACATAAACAGGTTGTTCAGCTCTGAAATTAGAGGAATAATGTGATAAAGAACAAAGTAAAGAAATTAAAAATTACAGAGGAGAAATATATTTTCCCCTTCAGTGACTGTACTCTAATACATACATCAAAGCACCACTTAGTCCCTGCAGACGACCAGGACTTTACTGTGTTAAAGATACACACTGCTAGAACCAGGCACAAGTTCACCAGACCCACAGAAACCCCAGAAGAGGACTGCTGAGATGCTCAGCCCTCCTTCCTCCAAGTCTAATGGCCACAGCCTCTCTCCTCTCAAGCTGGCTGCCACCGGCCTGTGCCTCAGTTTCCCTGCTGCTCTGCAGGAGATCATGCTATCTCTCATCTCTGCTCTTCATAGGGGCATGCTGAAGCATAATTTTAAAAGCAAAGCACTTTGAGATCCTTGGCACAGTCTTGAAGAAGGACTTGGAAAGTGTGCAACGTTGGAAGAGAAAGGAAATTCCTGCCTGCCCCCTGCAGCTAATCAGCTGCCAAGCTGGAGCATGAGATTTAATCACCCCCAGTACTTTTGCCTGCATAACTACAAATTTTACTGGTGGAGGAAGCAATCCAACTGCCTTGTTTACATTGTGTTTGACTGACTGTCTTAGCTGAGGCAAAGAGAATTATAACTATATTTACTGACCTCCTGTACTAGGCTGCCAAGACATCAGCACCGAAGTGCTTGCATTATTAGTAGAGTCATGCTAGGTCAGGAAACAGACATAAAAACCTACAGGTTCGGAATAGCAAAAAGCTGGCACAGCAATTTCTAGTGAAATCTGAATTGGCAATTGTCCTCTGATAGGAAAGCAGCAAAAGAAACATATCCCCTGCTAGGAACTAAGCAGAAGCAAGGGGGCTATCTGTGCCAGGGAAATATCAGAAAGTCTGGGGAGGAGGTGTGTAGAACAGAGATCATCCTAAAATAGCAAAAGGGAACCTGATTTAGAGGGCACAGGGCTCAGCATCCTCCAGAAATAAAGACCCTCTTCAGACTGAGGACCTGAGGTGCATCTAAAGGACAAGTCAATATGCCCTTAAACACTTTTCATCCAAACTGTATCCCGGAAAACCTGTTGATATATGTCTGATGTAGAAAATGAAGCAAAAGGAACACAGATACACGCTATTAGTAGATGTGGGCTTCTCTTTCATGTTTCAGACTGGCTTTTCTTCATAAACATTTCCTTCCACCTCCCAGTATTCATGGCCGTCTATGGGGCAGAACAAAGGCTGGGTGGAGCTGCACCTTTCTTTGAACAGGTGACACAACC
>VXAV01009773.1:78019-120543 GCA_013399715.1 Alectura lathami
GAAGTAGTGGAGTGACCTAAAACCTGAAAAAAAATATTTATGCTGGAAAATGGGAAGAGCGTGATGTTTAGTGAATCAACACAGAGACTGTGAAAGATGACTTGAGCTGACGTATTAAGAGAAAAAAACCATCAGCTTCCAGTGAATGCTTCAGTTTAGCAGAGGGAGTCATAACAAGAACCACTAGCTGGACCCATCCTAGATTTGAGAAACAGTGCAAGTCTTTAACTGTCCGGGTGGTTAATCTTCACTGTCACTGCCATGGGTGACTTGTCTTTCTTACCAGGTCTCCAAATCACGCCTGCCTCCCCAGGTAGGATGTGTTTATTGTAATGAGCTTAGTATAAAAGCAACTGGATAAGATGTAATAACATGTATTAGATCATGTTGGATGATCCCACGGTCCCTTCTGGCATTTAAACATCATGAATGAACCTGTGACCTTTAGCAAACACTGGCTGCACTGCAGAAAGTATTTAAATGTACATGTAATGAGTTTCCCATTATGCTAAAGCAGACATCTTCAACTCTGTTTCTAAGACTTAACCTCATGTTGTCATAAACTTCACCAATACTGCTATACCATCAGCCCCTGCATAATTATTACTCATAATAATTTCACAATTATTACATGTTTAATTTACACACTAAGATAATATTTCTTTCCATCTCAACTGTGCCATACTTCTTTTTTTTCTTGCCAAAACTGTCTGGTCCTCTTCCAGCTCTTCCCCATGTACTCATTCAGCTAATACTCTTCCTCCACTTCCACCTAACTGTTGTCCCTCTTGCCGCCCCACCCTGCTGTACCTACAGAATCCTAAAATTAGATGTCATTACTTAAATTCTCTCTCTTGCTTTAAGCTAGACCTCCAGAAATCAGGGTTGTCCATGTCATATGACCCTATTTCACCACCTGTCTGTGATGAATTCTGCCTAGAGCCCCTTGCAAGAGGCATGGTTTCATTGTACCTGGCTTTTCACCTGGTTTGGCTGTGGGTGCTCTCAACACAGTAGATATTTGGGAGGAAAAAAATTTAAAAAGAAAAAAAAAAAAACATAAAAGATACAAAAAGGCTATATCCGCCTGATCATAAATAGTATATAAAACAGACAATGGAGTCTTTTATATATAATCCTCTCTTTAAGACTAGCTAATAAGACCCTTTAACCTAAATACAGCCATTTTGCATGTGTTTATTCCATGGTGATGCACTTTTCTCCTAATCCCTGGCTTCTGAGGCCTAGTTACAAACTTTCTGCCCTTGACATTTGTTCCACAGAGACATCATGTAAGTTAGCATGCCTTACCCTGCTGTCTTTGAAAACCAGCACACAGCCCCACAGACGCCAAGCCCCTCTTTGTTTACTGCCTTGTTATTTTCATTCACTCTCACTTGCACTTGCAAGCAAATTGCTAATGGCAATCACATGTGCGTAGGTCGTCACACCCAATACATGCCTGTCTGTGATTTATAACCCCCCACTTCCTGGCACATAAGGCAGCCCAACATCTGGTTGTGACTAGTGCCCTGTTTTGGTTTGAGGTTCCTTTTCTCCCATGGTGTCTGAAAGCACTGCGAACCAAAAATGGCCCAGAAAGCAAACCAGACTGTGCTGCACTGGAGCAGGGCTTGAGTCTTGCCATAAAAGCAAAGAACAACTTGCAGCAACACCTATCTACAAAACACACCCTGCTTAATCCCTCTTTAAAGTGTTGAATGAAGGTGTGCACACACCTATGTCCTGCAGACTTTCAAGATGATGCTGGCAAGCCATTGAAAAATGTTTTGTTTTTTTTTTTTAATAAAAATTATTTTTATCCCCTTCACCTTTTACAATTTGAGGAGTTTCACAGTCAGCTTTGGCAGCATACAGATGGCTTGAAAAATAGAAACTTATATGATGGAGAGTTAAATCAGACTGCCCATTCTTACCATCCAACTCAGGCATCCTGATTATCATGAAATCTAAATGCAAGATGATGATGAGCAATTCAGACAACTGCCAAAGGCTCAGCACTTTTCTCGTAACACCACCAACAAAGAAAAATAATCACTGGTTCTACACTGGAAGGCTGTAGCACGCAGGTCTCATAATTGCCAATCAATCAGAAGTATGAAAAAAGACAACGCTTAGTAAACATCACTGAGCTGGTACACTTCGCTTCACCTTGATCTTGATTTTTAAATATTAAAGCCTCAGTCCTGCTCAGACGTTGATAATTTTAAATGTACAATATCATGCTTTGCCTAACTCCTTGCCTAGACTAAAATTTAAGAAATTGCTTTAAACTAGTTGAAGAGATTCAGTATATCACTAACAGATGGGGACCAACACCTTTCCAAGGTAATTTGGCCATCCTGCAGTAGGTGTCTTGGATACTTGGACTTTTTCTTTGAAGGCATCCACCTCTCTCCGTTACCTGGAAAAGTGAGGTTTCACTGAACACCTGTGCCAAATTAAGAATATATTGTTGCCAAGAAGAGGAGGTTTTACTTTCTCTTCTTTATTCCCTATTCCTTATTCTGCTTTTCTCTCCTTCTGACCCTGATTCCCCTTCTTTCCCTATTTCTAGCTGTCCCAAAACCCTCAACATGAAGTATCCCCACTTGTCTACCCAAAAGTAACCTGATTTCACTTACAAATCTTAGCAGGTTTTTTTTGCTGTTTTACATTTCTGC
The DNA here is from genome assembly GCA_013399715.1 of Alectura lathami. Classification (NCBI taxonomy): domain Eukaryota; kingdom Metazoa; phylum Chordata; class Aves; order Galliformes; family Megapodiidae; genus Alectura; species Alectura lathami. Next base: position 80,704 of record VXAV01009773.1, read on the forward strand.
CATTTCAATGAATCGAATGAACCGATTTATCAAGCAATCCATAGGAGCATGCAGCCAGGTTTGCCCTGCTTTGGTGGTAAAAAGCTCTTAATTCAGGTCAAGTCAGTTCACGAACCATATGGGCAAGCATCCTTGTACACAGATTTACTCAATGGCTCACAACAAAGTTAACGTGCGAAAAGTCTAAAGAACAAACTTCCCTTTCTCCTCTTCCACACCATAAATCAGGTATTAACAATACTAATGAAAAAGCTATTTTGAAGACAAACCTATGGCTCCTGAAGCTCTAAGCCTCGAGCACAAAAGAACCTTTACCCTAACAAATTTGGATGTGTTGAACAGCATTAAAACTCACCTATGTGCAACATCTGGTCTTAACATTCCTGGTGGCTGCACTTCATCTCACAAGGGGAAGGCAAACTTCCAAAATCAGTTAAAATGTGCATTCAAGTATTTGGTACCTTTTCTTAAATTAGTAAAGGTGTTGTCATTGCTATGCCTATGCTTATAAATAAAACTGGTCAGGGCTCATTCTCTGACCCTTAGGGCAAAACGCTCAGCACAGCTTGTGTCCATATGGCTCAACTTTCTCCCTCGCACCCTCCCACACTATGTGGCTTCATTCATACTGCTCACCAGGAACAGCTGCTGGCTCTCTCTAGATCCCAAGCCTGGACAGAACAAAGCCATAGCAAAAAGCACAGGAACAATTCAACTGCCCTGATGATGTAGAGCAGAGCTTGAGCCCACAAATTGGACCTCTGCAGTTCGCTAGTAAGGATGCAGCCAGTGACAGCAGCCAAGAGATACGGAAAAGAAGCCATGGGGCTGCTTACTTAATACAAACAGAGTTTGATCAGAGATGGGCTAACATCAGAATCTGGGATGCAAGCACTGTAGAACGAAAATCAGTGTTGTGCCTTCCTCACAGCTAATGCAGTTGCACCATGGAAGTACCATAACAGCATATTCTTACTTAGCACCTATTTATATGCAGTATCATACATTCCTCCCAACTGGATTTCACTTATTATTGTCAGGTAATCTGACTTCTAAGACTTAATCTGTTCAAATGTCATCACCAACCAGGACTTACTGATTCTGCAAGTAAAATCTATTTTCAAGGCAAGGTTGGTTTCCTACTGTGCAGCTATTCAGAAAGGTGTGGGAACACCAACACACTCTCTACACAGTAATCCCCTGTCCTGGGAAAGGTGTTTTGGAGAAGAAAGGCTTCATGTGTTTCTAGCACGAAAGTCAAAATGAAATATTCTTAAAAGATGCACTGTTTGCTTTGCAGCGTTAGAGTCAAATTCCATGTGGTCTTGAGAGACAGAGCTCAAGAAATGAGCAAAGAAAAGTGAGCAGTAGCTTTCAGTGTGACCACTGTGTGTTCTAGCATTTCATTTATGGTTTGCCTTCACCAGAGGATTAATTTGCTGTTAATCTGAACACTCCCTACTCAGAGACTGCACATCAGCAATGTCTTGGAAATAACAGTGTCTCTCAGGACTTTCTCATCATCAAACCAAAGAAACACGGTGTGCTATTAGGGCAGGAACTAAACTAGCTGGAAAAGTGTTTAGAGTGTAGTTATCAATGATTCATTTTCACAGTGGAAGTATACATCAAGTGGGGTTTTGCAGAGGTCAGTCCTAGATCCGGTCCTTATGAAAATATTTTCATTTTCCTGGACACAGAGTACTTGGATGATGACCAGGATGCTGGAATATAGATAATGTTTATTACATTTGCAGATGATACCAAGCTAGGAAAGACTGCAATAAAGGGAGAGGGAGAGAATTCCACATGCTCTTGAAATGTTGGCGATACAAACGAGTCCAAGATACCAAAGTCAGCCAGGAACAATCCACTGGACAAACACAGGATGAAGAACAGCTGCCCACATAGCAGCCCTGCAGATCACAAGTGTGAACATCAACCAGCGATGTCAAGTGGCTGATGGACCTCAGACCAGAACGTCTAAACTCTTTCTTTTTGCTCAGCATTAGTAAGATCTCAGCCAAAGTACTGTTCCTGCTCTGGGTGTACTCTGGCTAAGAGAAACTGCAGCAAGGAAATTTAGGTTAGTCACTAGGCAAATACTTCTAATGCAAAAGCATGGAAATACACTGCCAGAAGAGTCTCGTGACAGAGAACACTGTAGTGTCCATCTGCTTGCTGACACGAAAGTGGACTAGATTAGCCTTTGAAAGGAGCTTACAGCTGTATGACTCAGAGTGAAGCCATTCCCTCTCCACGTGTACAAGACAATCCTGACAAAGCCAGCCTCTGCTGGCAACTTTAGCTTGCCTGCTTGCCATAGACACATTACTGTGATGCATCATTCTCAGTTTCCCAGTCACCTTCTCCAAATCTCCAGAGCCTTCCAGACTTAATCCAGCCTAATCCACTCCAATTGTCTGCTCAGTCATCGGATTCCCTTGTCTGGATGTGATGACTCAGCTTTGATCACCTCTGTTCTCCCAGTTGGCAGTGGTAAGGTCTACACTAATTCACCAAGGCATCATGCTTCCAGCTGACCAGCAGCCCTTACCTAAACACTTTTTAACCTTCAAGGAATCGCAGAAAAACATATAAATTAGGGAAGCAGATAGAAATCTCAAGTCTGTACAGAGGGAGCTAATTAAAAATGTGAATTTCTACATCATTGATTCAGGTCAGCTACACAAGTCAAAGATTCACTGAGCAATGGACTGGAAGAGGTCATTCGAGTTTTGAAGTCCTTACAGATGTGGCAAATGTGTGCAAAAAAAACTTAGACCAAACCGACTGCTTTCATTCTTCCCCATGCAGCAAACCAATCCCAGCAAAGAGGGAATATTTCAAACCTACAGCATGCCAGGGAAAAAAAATGTAAGAAAGACCAGAAACACTCTCAAATACTACTGGGAACTTTGGGGGTGCACAATCTCAGAGGTTTGAGGGAAATGTATTTCTGTACCCCAAAACACACCTCAGCAAGTCAGGCCTCTCAGTCTCTGAACATGAGGAAGACAAAGCAGCCCTCTGCCTTCTCACAAGCCTTATCCCGTCCTCCCTCCCTTCCATAAGTGAACAAGGACTCTGATCTGAAACTCATAACTCCTAATGAGCATCTCTTACATGCGAGACAGTTAAATTGTTTGATAACTACTTTCAAACAATATAAAAACCACCAGTCAATGGGCTCACAGGTTTCATCCATGAAGGAAGAAGGCATTTCTATCCACCTTTTGCACTTCTGCCTTGGAACAATGAATTGATATTTCTTTATAACAGTATTAAATGACTCCAACATCCACCTCAACATCTTCATTCTGTGTCTTGGGAGCTTCTCAGATAAATAGCTGATCAACCTTTATTTGCTTTCCTTGTTTCTTGCTTTTTCTTTCAGAGAAACACATTATGCATTTGATTACACAGGGATGCACTCTGCCTTGTCTAACCCCTGCCCAAACCCATCTAATGAGGTTTATAAAGCAGAGCATAATTTGGACGGGAGCTTCCACAATGTGATGTTTGTAAATCATCATCTAAATGTTTCAGAGTGCCAAAGCCTAAAATAACCAAGCATTCAGTAAGTGGCCAGCAGTGCCCTGATTCTGGCAGTCATCAGTTTTGTTCTCACAGTGGATGTTGCTTGATACCTAACCCAAATAAATGCATCATCTTTGCAAAGCAAAGAGAAACAGAAAAGACGCAGATAAGTTAGCCTTTCTCTACAATCAATGCAACAGAGAGAAGAGAGCGTCACGGTTGTGACCACTGGCATGAAAGATTTTGCTGGTGTTACCACACCAGCCCTAGCAAAGAAAAAGCCCTATGGTTGGTCCTGTCTGTTCAGGAGAAAGAAAACCTTGGCAGGCAGAGAATCTTCCTGCCTTTTTTTTTTTTTTTTTTTTTTTTTTCACTATTTAATTTCTCACCCTGGGCATGCCACCTGAGGCAGGATTTACGACACAGCAATCAGGCACACAAATTTCACTTCAGGGAGAAGGTAAGTGCTTAACACTAACAAAATGAGTCACGACAAAGAACATACTGATTTCCTGCCCAGGCAACTCACTATACTTAGACTTCTTACTTTGGCATTCAAGGTTGGTGTCTGCTGCGCATGCCCAGGAATGCCACCAGGTCGACATGGAATCCCTGAAGGCCCCATCTACTGCATGGCCTCTTGCCATGCTGACAGCACTGAGCTCAGCACAAAGCTCAGCAGTCACAGACACTTTCCATCAAAAAAGAGCAGGCAACAGCCACCTTCTGCAGCCCTGCCGGTGGAGTTCAGGAAACAAGAGATCCACTTCCAAACCCCTGCTCAGCCTGAGGAGGGCTAGGCCCAAAGTTAATAATTTCCAAGTCCTGAAAGAACCAGAGAGCCCAGATGAAGGAATCGTCTTCTCCTGGTGAAGCTGAGCCCAAAAGCCATTGGGCAGATCCTTTGCTGCTATTGAAACCTTCACCACCAGGTGGGTAGATCTGAGTTTTGCAGCCCAGGTGAGGAAGGACTGTGTTTCTGACAGCAGCCCTGATGGGCCATACAGCTGCTTTTCTCTCAGGAGCAGTATCAACAAGAGCTTGGCCAGCCCAGCCATCCAGGGAAAGCAGCCCACAACCATTTTGTTCCTTTAGTCATCAGTCACACAAAGCAAACACTCACACAGTGACTCAAGGGCAGCCTAGTCACAGAGGCAGAAAAAGAGCTGGCAGCATGGAACTCCTGCAGCCTTCAAGCTAGGCATAGAAGTCCTGGGTCCTGGCTGCTTTCTTCTTTAAGGTATTGAGTTCCAAAGTCACATCTGCGTCAGAAAGCAGGGATGTGAACTCAGACTGTCCCTCACCCACCTCAGTCTCCTGACCGTGAATCCAGCCCCAACCTGCATGAACCTTGTGAGGGGGAAGCCTGAGAAATTTAGGCGCACCTCAATGCTCATGTGGATCATGATTTACACCCCTCTTCGCCCCAGTTCTCCATAAAGGCAGAAAAAAGCATTTCTCAGCACCTGTGGAGCACTGAAGGCTAGTGCAAGAATTACAAGTGACAGTGAGCAGGACCTGTAAGAGACTCGCATGGACAGTTATGGCTTTTTCCACTATAACAGGCATTGCAAAGGGAAACGAGTAAATACATATCCACATGCCCTTGGACAAGAACCCAGTCTTGATCCAGCTTCTGTAGAGTAGGTCACAAAGTGCAGGGATCTTCACAGCATGAGTCAAAAACATCCTCAGAGGAGCTACGGTAACCACTGCTTTGTCACATTCTCAGGACAGCGTGTCACTCCTTTGCTGGCTCCTCCTGCAGTGTTTTTATAGTTTTCTTGTTTTCCTTTCTGCCCTATTTCATGGTCCCCCAGAGTTTCAATCAAAATTGCATTTCACAGAATCACAGAATCACAGAATGTTAGAGATTGAAAGGGACCTCGAAAGACCATCTAGTCCAATCCCCCTGCCGAAGCAGAAACACCTAGATCAGACTGCACAGGAACGCATCCAGGCGAGTTTTGAATGTCTCCAGAGAAGGAGACTCCACCACCTCTCTGGGCAGCCTGTTCCAGTGCTCTGTCACCCTCACTGTGAAGAAATTTCTCCTCATATTTAAGCGGAACCTCCTATGTTCCAGCTTGCACCCGTTGCCCCTTGTCCTGTCACTGGATGTCACAGCGAAGAGCCTGGCTCCATCCTCCTGACACCCACCCTTTACATATTTATAAACATTAATTAGGTCACCCCTCAGTCTCCTCTTCTCCAAGCTGAAGAGACCCAGCTCCCTCAGCCTTTCCTCATAAGGGAGATGCTCCACTCCCTTCATCATCTTGGTGGCTCTGCGCTGGACCCTCTCCAGCAGTTCCCTGTCCTTCTTGAACTGAGGGGCCCAGAACTGGACACAATACTCCAGATGCGGTCTCACCAGGGCAGAGTAGAGGGGGAGGAGAACCTCTCTCGACCTACTAACCACACCCCTTCTAATACACCCCAGGATGCCATTGGCCTTCTTGGCCACGAGGGCACAGTGCTGGCTCATGGTCATCCTGCTGTCCACCAGGACCCCCAGGTCCCTTTCTCTGCTTCTCGCTCCCCCTTTGCATACCGGGAAGTAAAACAAGGCCAGGTTGAACTGGCTGGCCGTAAAAACCTGTTCTCACAGTGAAAGCAGCGCTTTCCAATAAAACTGAAGCAGTCTGGCTGCACTGCCTAGGCTTCACTTCCCTGCTTTAGGGCACATCTGCAGAGATACAGCAGCCTCAGATGGGTGACATACATAACAAGGAATCGTTCTTTATAAGCAAGCAACTTCAGCCTTGCCAAAAAAGTAGCCGATACACCCACTCCAGCTACTGCACACTTAAAATATGATGATCTCCGAAGCCCCTTCCCCCTGCAGGTGGTAACTGAACCAGTCTCAGGTTTGAGTTTTCTTTTAGTTGACTTATCGCCAAATTCTTAAACCAAAAAAAAAAAAAAAAAAAACACTTCTCAAACATGATTTATGAAGTGTGTCTAAGTAAGCACACACATGTACACATAAAAACACAGAGAGCTGTGGTTCCAGCTGTCCTGGAAAAGCAGCAACAGGAATTCTCACTGCATAATAAACACTGCCTGAGCAAACCCCTTTTCTCTGTCTGCAGAGGCTTGCAGCCAGATCTTCAGGGGGAGGCATAACTACTTTGTTTCATTAGCTTAATTTTGTTTGTGAAGTGATGCTTTTATTTGTTCCATTTTGAAAAAGTTCTCTTTAACATACACACACACGCACACTCACAAAAGGCAGCTATCAGCTCTTGGTTAGTGCAAACTGCCACCCCTGACATCTCTGCACATCCAAACAGCTTAAAAGCCTCAACTTTAAACTTTTACAAGCATCTCTTCCCACCATCAAAGTGGAAGGCTGTTTTATTTTCATTTTACAGAGTAGAAGGAAAGCATATTAATCTTCATCCTATCTTTAGTTAATGAGAGTGCTGTGTACTCTGTCCCAAAGCAGCAGACATTGTCCAAGATGCTTTCACAGCTATTTGCAGAGCAGCTGCTCTTGCATCACTCCTGTAAACTCAATGTGCAAGTCACTGGGAAGCAAAACAGGGTGTTTAGCAAAGAACAGAGGTCATTTACTGAAGCTTGCATGCTACATCTTGTGAGTGAAGCTTTTCAAGCCCCGAGTAATGCTCTGTGGTAAAGCCCAGCTGAATGAAGGTGCTCTGCTTAGGTGATGGGCATCAGCAGCTCCAGTTCAGCTCTGATGAGGAGCACAGTTTTGCATCTCTGTAGGTGCATGCTCTGAGCTTTATCCTGGCTCCTGCTCTCCTCCTCTGGCCTGTGGAAGTTCAGATATTTTTAGCTGCTTGCCACAAGTGAAGGAATGTCTTTTCCTAAGTTACCTCATTCACAAGGGCAGCTCTGCCAAGACAAACAGGTTCAAAGTGTAATTACACCAAATCCAGCCAGGGGAGAGAGCTTGCACCACATTACTGTGCATGCTCAAATCATAAGTGCTTGGAATTATTCGAATTTATGGTGCATGAAATGACGTTCCTTACTTCCCCACCTGCCCACACAGATAGGAGGTGTAGGGAATTTCATCTCCTTCCTGCTCCTACACGGCTGAACAGCTCTGAATGCGAGTGAGGATTCCTGAAAGCAGCCCTGACAGACTCAGGATGAGCATGGGGTCATCAAGAGGTGTTCCCCAAACTGGGACCTTTGCAGGAATACATGCCAAAAGGAAAGCCAGTGGCCAACAACAACTCAGTTTCTCTCCTGGGGAAATCTGCTCTACTCCAGTCTTACTTTGTTAAGCACACACACACCTCCGCATGCATTCACTCTGCAATAACCCCTGTATGCCCCTATTGTACCTCAAACACCAGCTAATTAACCCTCAAAAACACCATCCATGTTGTAAAACCGGCAAAGCATTTATCTTTCACAAGTGAGAAAACTCAGCCATGGGAGCCAATCGACTTGTCCAAGGCCAACAATGCAAACCATCGAGTAAACTAAAGGCAGCAAAGATGCTTCTCTGCCCTGTCCGAGAGCTGCACATGTGGTTCCAGGCCCATAGGACCTGTACACTGGGAGGAACAGGGCTTCTCTTCTTCACAGGTCTTCTGGAGGGCAAACTCATTCAAGGTGTCCAGACCCAATCTACCTGCAGATACCATGTAATAGGCACGAACAGTAACTGCTCAGAGGTATGGGCTTAGACAACTTCAGCCATGGCAGGCAGGGAAATGTAGATATTGAATCTCTACACTATCTAAAAAACTTTACCTATATAAAATTCTTTCTATCTACCTATCAAAAAGACTTTAACAGACTTCTAGAAGCATAACGAAACCTAGTTCAGTGCACAGACAGAACTTCATTCACGTTATCCACCAATGCCAAACACACACTCAATGGAAGTGACTGACGCATAGGGAATTAGTACACAAACTGGCTCAAAAAAGGAAAATACTGGTACACAGCGTGCTGAAGTCCTGCTATATCCATTTTGGACATTTCCTCAGAATGATCAAGCAACCTCAGAGCTACTCTACATGGGCTGTTGCATCATGAGCACATGCTAACTTTACATTAAAGGGAATTGTAAAACAGGTGACAATGCACAGAGGCAACGACACCCTTCCCCTTCAAGGGACATAGACACACAGCAACAAACTCTGTCAACAACAACAACAACAACAACAAAAGGGCTTAATCACTTTCCAGGGAGCTCTTGTCTGCAAACTCCTCTTTATGAAAGACATATGTGAACCTGCCAGTTCAGCCAGATACAGAAAGCCCTGGTAAGCGCAGGAATGAGAGTTCACTTGCACAGAATTGGCAAGAAATAGCGGGGAGATTCAAACAATGAAAGAAGTAAATCAGTTCAATATGACAAGCTGGATTTGAGAAAGATTTCAGGCTACGGACGTAGAAATCAAAGACCAACATCTCCGGCAATCCCAAAGGAAAACAAACTTTGCCTTTCTCCAAAAAGTAAAGTAATAAGAAAAGGTGAAGTGAATTGAGAGTGAGGAAGTGAATGGTCCCTGTTCAGTGAGGCACATTGCAATAATCAGGTACCGTGAACTTAATTTAAAGCAGAGATCAAATTCTACAAAGCAAGACAAAAAGAAGAAGTAATAGTAAAGGAATGCTATGAGCAACAGAAAACCCCAGGCAGTGATGGGGCTTGCTGAGCACTGCACAAGCCATACAGAACTGCCTGCACCTGAGATGAGCTTTACCTGCTGAGATATTCCATTCCCCTGCCAGACTGTGTGCATGATTTTTCTCTTCTTTTTATTAGCCAAGATCCAAATCCAGCATCTACTGAAAGCTCTAAGTCTCTCTAACCAGCAGGACTAAGAAAGATGCCAGGCTAATTTCCTGGGTTAGGAAGAAACTGTGGGAAGTTTGGGAGGACAGTGTCTTGCCTTGGACTCCTGGCAGCACTGCACTGGGAGGTAAGGAGAGCTTTTGGCTCTTGTTAGGGTACAAAACCTACATGTTGCTGGCACAAATGGGACTATTTGCCCCTTCATCACTAGCAGCCCACTAGTTTTGCTGAACATTGGCAAGGCAGACAGGACAAGGTGGAGAGTTGCAAGGAGCAAAAAATGTGAGCAGTGCACCGCATCTGCTTTCACAGTAAAAGAAAACATCAAAGACAGCTTTTAGGCTTTTGAGGCTTGTGTTGGGGAGGCTCAGTCAGTGCAGGGAAAAGGGCTGTCACTTCTCCTTGCACCCCAGCACTGCGCACCCTATCACACTTACTCAGCATCAACCCCTTCACCCCACACCACTTCCAGCCTCACCCTCAAAAATAAATGAACAGGTGGTGACAAGTCTGAAAAATGAAGCAGCACGGAGAACTCCAGGCTGTTATCATTGCTCATTGGTAGCCAGAATTCTTAGGGAGACACAACACCTCGCCCTCTGAAACCAAAGCAATGCTCTCTGCTTCTGCCAAATGTCACATCCCTCCTCAACAGCTCTGCAAATGTGCAAGATTTTGGTTATATTAACTCACAATCTTCATTTCTTTTCTTTTTTTTTCTCACCAATTCAAAATTATATCTCAGTTCTCCCTCAAAAAGCTCATTATTTCAATTACTTCTTGTAAGTTTCTTTCATTTCATGCTAAAATGTTCCCAGAGATTCTTTCCAATCAAAATAATAGCAATTAGCTTAGGAATTATCTGCATTTTTAGGTGAGTTAGGGCCATATACCCCTCTCTCCGGCAATATAAATGGTCTGCAAACTAACAAGTACTGATTCTCACCATAACGTGGGAAATCAGGACATTTTAGGGAAAGATATTGTGATTAATATAATATATATATATATATATCATTGCCCACTCTTCATCCACTATCTCAAAGCAGTTTTGAGGTAATGTGGCATATAATTGTTTCTACTTTTCTGTTGCCTTTCTCCCCAGAAAGATGTCGAACTCTTTTTGTGAGCCACAGGGATGATCTCACGAGTTTCTAATCACAAGTGTTTCAGCTGTGGGTGACTGCAAGTGATGATTCAAACTACGCGAGTCCTGTTCCGATACAAGAGCATAAAACTGCAGCCGCTGCCGCTTGGAATGGTGCCACTGCTTAGCAGAGCAGAAACACGCCACGGTTCCTGGGAAAAGCGAGTGGGAGTCATTTGTGTAACATGTGAAAGGTTACACAAAGCTGGGGGATTTGCGCAGGCGCAGCAGAGGTGGTGATTCCAGCACCATCGCTGGGGCATCAGCACGTCTTCTTCCCCCTTTAACCCTTAAGCATCCCACTCTTGAGGAAAAACATCCAGGAGATGACTTGTATCAGCACTAGAGGCTCAAGGTTTGGTTTAAGGTTGCCTTTTTCCATCTATGTTCATATTTAAAAACAGGACCTGTCCTCCTTCCTCAGCCCAGCAGTGTCCCATAAATATCTGCAAGTTGCCACTAGCTCAGGAGAAAAACACAAGCACTGTCACATCTCCTGCTGTAGTAATTGTTCATCTGTTACCCATCTCCACTATTTATCACTGAGAAATCAAGAAATATATATGAAAAAATATGTCACCCGTCTGACATTTGAAAATCTATGTACAGCGCTTGTCTTCTCATTACCCTGTTTACTTTACAACCTTGATTTTATTGCACTGACATTTCAGAATATTGATTTCACTCAAATGGCAAATAAATTGGTCTTTCTTGAAGAAAATGAAATATATGTACATTTCATAGTCAACAGATCGGAAAATCTCTTTGAGTTGCCCTTGAATCAAGAAAAACTTGGCCCCTTTTCAGAGGGCTGTATAACTCAGGAGGCTGAGGGCTACGTGCCAGTGTACTGAGGAGCTTGGGGGTTCAAACCCTGCTCACAGGCCAGCATCATAAGACTCATTTATTCCGTCCTGTTTCCACATTTCCCACTTGTGATGATGAAAAGCTCTGCAGTAAAATTGGCATTTAACTCTTTTCTCTGCTGCATCTATCACCGTTCCACCAGATCTGCTGTTCTCTGTATTAAGGTCTTGGTAAGAGGTGGGTGAGTGGGACTGTATCTTCTCCAGTGGGTGGAGAATGTAAGTGACATAGGCTCATTTTGTACACATTTTACCAGAAACACTGTGTCAGTGAGAAGTGTGGAAAGTCACACAACTGTATCTGACATGGCTACACAAACAAAGCACCTCATGCAGGGGCCAGGAACTCCTGCTACAGCTTCTGCTTCCAAGCAGAAGAGCACAACTAACATCGGCAGAAAAACCTTCTGGCACGGACTACCAATGTCTTTACCAGGAAATTTATTACTAGAGCTTGGCTGCTGAAGTTGTAAATCCAGTTAAGAAAAGCAACCCTTTATTTGAGAAGAAAGAAAAAAAGAAGTGAGATTACAAAGTATGTATATTGTGTTCATTGCAGGGCTGTGAACAGTCACTAGAGATAGCTCCACCTTTTCAGCCACAGGGAAGCCCTAAAATCCCCTTGGGAACATGGTCCAAGTGTCTTCCCACTCTGTCCAAGGGCTTATTGTGAGTGCTAACCTCTGTATATCGCTCATTGCCCTACCACAGGGGAAAGTGTCAATGCACTCGACAACAAGAGCTTTGCAAGCCCCTGCAGACAGAAACTCCAGCTGTGAATCTTCATACCAGACAAAAGGATTGGAGGCATGCTGAACCCAAATACACGACCAAAGCAATTTCCAGTGAAGCAAAAATGTAGTGAGGTGGGAACTCCCCAGCAGAGCTTCTCCCAGAGGAGATCATTATCAGCCACTGGGCTGCCTCTGACAAGCACTGCTTCTGCAGCCCTAGCAGCTGCACATTGGTTATTACTGCTCACCAGTTGGCCAGTGGAAGAGATAAATTTGGGGTTTCTCATGGGGAGAGTCACTAAGTAATTCAGTTATAACAGATGTTACATAGCATGGAGTGGGAATATGCTGACCGCGGAAGCATTGAAAATACCTGCAGATGGGGCAGAAAGATTGTCCTTCTCCATGGATGACAAGGTCTCCCTCCCTGTTCAAGTATTTCCAACACTGCCTTAATTAAACATAGCAACCCGATTGCTTTACAGACCTTTAAACTTGCAAACTTACCTCTCACATATTCTGACCGACCATCTTTGGTCCAGTTGCAAAACAGAAGTGCTGCAAGACCGAGGACACAAGCATAGGTTCAAAGTTCTAACCCACTGCCCATGCACGCTGGTAGTCACCTATCCCTGAGACGAGCATCCTCCTAGACCTTTGCCAGTCAGGACAAGCCATGGTCTGAAGCCACCTGTAACATGACAAGACCTGCATGCTTCTTCCCAGGAGCCAAGGAGAGAGGAAGACTCCAGAAAGACTCCTTTTCTCCAGCATCACAGAACAGCCGATCCCAGCAGCTACTCGCCAGCATCATATAGGAGGAGAAAATCTCAAATCATGTCACAGTGCTGTTACCCTTCTACATGCCTGGACAGAGGAACAGCAGTGTCTGCATAGAAACAGAAGATACTCTTGGCCTCACCCTTCAGCTGGAACACACAAGATAAGCAGAGTACTGGTGGCTGTGTCAGCTACTTCTCCACTGTGTCTTAGCCCCAGGCAAGAAAGACTTCTCAAGAACCTGTGAGAATTTTCTCTTTGGAGTATCTGCTGGAGCTAGCATGAGACCCCATTGGGTGTGAGTTGGGAGGATGTACTTAATGCAGCTGCCTCTGCTGCTGCGCCCAAGCAAACACTTCTCTTCACAACCACGCAGTGAAGCAGGGCACTGCTTTGCTGTCTCATGTCACAAAACCCTACCTGATGTGCTCGCCCATGCTGCCAGCCTATGGCAGCCCAGGGAACTGGACATGTGCCACCAACAGGGCTGACACCACTGAGGAGGTAAAACTGGAAAAAGCATTCTCATGCAGATACTTGCCTAGGGGAATCAAAAAAAAAAAAAAAAAAAAAAAAAAAAAAAAAAAAACAGAACTGCTGCAGAAAGAAAGTGTCTTTGGAAACCTCAAGTCCAGAGTTTCAGACTTCTAAATCTGAGAGAATGGGACACCTGGTAATAGGGAACCAACCCAAAGTTGCCATGAGGTGCTCTCCGAAGCTTGCTAGAAAGCTGATGGACATCTGTACCTCCTCGTGCTACTCCTGTGCTTAACTATAAAATCATATAAATGGTTTTAGTTAGCTGAATCCTAAAAGAATGGCCACTTCATGTGGCATATCCTCTGAGATGTCAAGACTGAAACAGGGCCCTGGAGAGCCCAAAAGAGCACAACTTCTCCACCTGGGCTGAGGAACAAGCAGTCTTTTTCAGTTCCACAGGTAAATCCCTACATAACCCTACTGACTCACTGTGGTTTAAACCAGTTGAAACTAGGACATTCATCAAGGCAGATGCCATTTGCTGCTTCTAGGAAGCTTCTAGGTAGAAAGGACCTCTAGATGGAAAACTTGGTGATGAGCAGTGATGTATGTGTTCCCCAAACATTAGGACATTACCCAATGAGCTGAGAAGAATTCTGAACTTCTTGACACAGTTCTTAATGACAGTATTGAACTTGAAAGCAGATAGCACAGTCACTCGAGATACTTGCTCTCTTAAATTTACTTTAAGAAGCAACACCTATAGGACAAAATGGATTGTGAAGTTACAGCTGAGGTATACATGAGTCTGGATCTACACACAATAACAGACTGGAAAGAGGTAGCCTACAAAATGCTGTCATCGCAATGTTCTTATTTGCTCCTCATCCATCTGCAGGAAACCTTCAAATACTAAAAGTTATTCATTCCAGAAACCATAAATTATCTACGAGTACAAGAGAGAAGAGACAGCTTCTTTAATCTCCTAATAAAGAATCAAAGGAAATTGCATCATAGCCAGATGGGAGACTGATGTTTGTTTGCCAGACAGACAGAGGGATCAGTGAGTTGGCATTAATGCCATCGCTTTCACAGATCCAGACAGACAGACACCAGCTGAAACAAACGCCTGGATGCAACTCCCTCTTGGCCGTCCTAGAGTCTTGACTCAGTTTTTGTGTCTGGTTACTACTTCTCACATAAAGTGAATCAAACCCTTGGCCCTAACCTTCCTCACACATGGCAAGGAGTGAACTTTGCTACCCAGATATGTTTCTAATGCGGTTCTCAAACAACATGACAAAGCAAAGCTAGAATTCTTGTTCCCCAGGCGGCAAACCCACCAACTCTACTAAGGGAGACTGTCGAAAAACTACACTTGTCTTCATTTTAAGGGCAGTGTAAAAAGAAATAAGAAACAGCTTTTTGCTTGAATTTTCCTTTCTTTTTCACTGCTGCTATCTATCTTTGTGGGGGGTTTTTTTGAGGATCCATTATCTCAGTAGCAGGTTTATTTTCTGGCCGCATTCCGGAGGCTGTCTGGGTCAGGCATTGGTATTTGTTTTAATGGAACAAATATGGTTGTTAGTCAAAAAGAGGCAGATGTTCATCACCAGAATACTCCCTACACTATCCCAAAACCCCTTTCACCAAGGTTACTTCTGTCTCAATTGAGAGCATTTGAAGACCTCTCTGAAGTAACCACTCCAGAGACCAACAAATAACCATTACATAGTGCAGAATTATATCCTCGTTCCCTCTTGTCGTGCCCTTTACCATTTACACCTCACCAAAGTGAAGCAAGTGCTGCCAAATCACAGCAGGACCACTTTAGACTTGGCCTTCCCTGGCTTAGCCAGGAAGCAGGATGAAAGGTATGGGCCCTAGATACTTTGGAATTAATTCTCTGAATTAGTTTATCACCTGGTGCAGGGGTTTTCTACACATCAGTACCCCTAAAGCCTTAAAGTATGGACTCCCAGTATGCCACTAGCCTCAAACCAGCTGCAGTAACTCTCCAAAAAGAAGAAAGGAAGAACAGAAATCAACAGGAAGCCACTTTCATGGCCACTAAATGAAGGCAGATGATCTGCCACTGCCTAAGACCAAGCTCACAGCCAGTTATTGCAAAGCAACCAAGAAGCACAAACTATTGCTCGTCTGAGCCAAGCCCCGATACACCATCTGCTTTTGCTCCATCACACATCCTAACAGCAGTTTCATGCTCACCACGGAGCATCCTACTGCACAGATGGCAGAAGTGTTGCTGCTGCTCACTCTGCTGATACAAGATCTAGTTTAAGGAGCAGTTCCTCACCTTGCCTAAATTGGCCATTCCTAAGGACCAGCTGGAAGGATGGGTGCAAAATCACATCCACATTAAATCTAACCCGGGAGAAGCAGAACATCCATTAGCAGCAATGACAAGGGCCTCCAGACATCCGTAGGGCCCTTAACACTAACGTATCAGCCTGAGTGACTTGCCATGGCTGAGGTTAACTCAAAGGGCCACAGCAGGGAGCAAACCATTTTAAATTAGAGGCAGAAATATTTATTAGCCAAGAGAAAAACCTCCCTCCCCACTGGGATCCGTGTGGGTAGACACAGAAGACACAAATCAACCTCACGGCCTGGCCAGCCCCTCACCCTGAACCCAGCCGGTGTGCGGAGCCAGCCCCCTTTGCTCTCTCCGCCAGGACACTCTGCAGCCTTCCTGCTCTGAAGTCTGCTTACATTACTTGCTCCCTTTGCTGACATTGGCAGCTTTCTCAAGCCTTAGCAAAACTATTTTTTCTTGGATATACTTAATCTATTTTATTTTTATCCCATCTGTGAGAAAAAGCGGCCGCAGTGCAAACAGATCTGCTTAGCAGTGCTGCCAGCTACGCAGATCCCATGACCTCCTAGCTAGGTTGCTGCAATGTTTGCTGTTTATCTGGTGCTGCTCTTGTGCACTCACCCATGACCTATCCCCAATGCAGCATGCATTTGCAAGTTCTCCTAAAGGCCTCTTCAAGGTGAATTAACCAAGTCCCATGCAGACCATATTGCTGAGTGTGGACTTCCAGACCTTTCTTTTTCCATATAAAGTTTTAAATAGGTTTAGACTGGAAACCTTACTGCAGGTTCTCATATGTTCTCCATATATGGAACCCATAAATGAAGGTGGCTGCACTCCCTGAGAGAACTTACTACAGTTCAGGGTGTCCCAAATGAGATCACATGGACCACTAATGGAACACACGCAGCTTCACAAGGAGACAGGGCCAAGTAGAGAGACAAGAAAGGCTGTGCCCATGTCAGCCACTGGTGACGGTGTGACTGCCACTGCCAAGGATGGCACCACTTGAAAAAACAAAAGATGGGATGCCTGCTGTAATTTAAACAAGAATTAATTCAGGGAAAATCTGAGGCTGCCATTATCCAGGAAGATGGACCGAACGGTCTCAGTAGTCTTCTCTCACCTTTTATTTAAGAACCTATGAAAACAGCTAGGTTTGCTCACTTAGTGAGATGGCATCCATAAGGCTGTGATTTTAATCTCTCAGGTAAAATCACGCCTAGCAATGGCCTGTCCCATGCTCCACTCCCTGCATGGTCAGCAGAGTGATGACCGGTCCCAGCAGGGCCATGCTGGCTTGCAAGGGCTGGAAAGGTGTCCAGGACACAGAGACAAGGCTACTCCTCTCCTTCTGCCACCCCAGGCAGCACGGCATTGGGATTAAGCCTACAGTTTGGAGACACAGTGTGTCATTATCACCAGGAGATCTGCAATGCCACTGCAAGCAACTGTTTGTAAATCAGTGCATGTTTGTAGGTCCAAACATTTGTAAATCCATTCCCACCAACTGGAAATACATGAGTCAGAGACCGTGACAGACATACACCCACAGTATTTACAGGAAGCCAGAAAGATATCATCTTTCTTTTTTAAATCAATATTTTTAACCAAAATTTCCTGAAGTAAATTGTTAAAGCAAAGATTTTTGTAGAAGTAGTTAGTTAAGTACTTGACTGTCCCTTCCATTCTCTCTACGTCAAAATGAAGGAGCAGGACACAAGATGGTCCTTCTATTAGCCTGGATTTACACGTCAAACAATACTCTTACACTATATCCTATTTTAAAAAAAAATCCATGTCCCAACTTGCACAACATTAGAAAATTATTTTCATTTACACATAAATTTAAAAAAAAAAAAAAAAACACAAGGCTGAACTTCGAATGCTTACATCCTATTTTTATTTTCTCTGGTTTCTTTTCTGGTCACAGGCCAGCATGGGAATGTATTGGTGTGGGTTGTCTTCATTTGTTTGCAGGCCACCTTCTCATACACTCAGGTCCATAGACAAAGGAATCTGATCCAGAGAATGCTACAGGGGGCTGCCCTCCTGTAGGTCTGAGTTTTCTCAAGACACCATGAATCTTGTGCTTCTGCCACCTCTGCGGACACCCAGACCCTTGCTAGTAGCACAACATGGTCCTTAATGCTGAATTCATGCAAAAGAAACAGAGTACATGGAGTTCCTGGGGAGAGCAAGATATTGACTGCATTTGAATTCTCCTGGAGAAATGTAAAAGTGGTATTTTTTTGGAGTTAATGTCTTTTCCTGCTGCTCAGTCTGGCTGGAGGGATCCTCTTGTCTTTCCTGACTAGCATTCATCTGTTCCTTTCTCAAATGCAGGAGATGAAGGAGATTTATCCTGTGAGATTGGGTGGGGAAGGAGATGTGGTCCACAGGTAAAGCACAGAACATGAAAGATCTGGAATGCTCATTTTCCTAAGAATTTCCCTTAATCAAATTATCACCAAACTGCAGGTCATTTCTAACCACTAATTGCCCACTGCCTGGAAACTATTTTGAACAAATGTAAATGTGCACAAAACCTGGTTGATGAAAGCCTTGAAATGTAGAACCTGGGAAGTCTGTGAACTCTAACAACTGTGGAGAAACAAAACCACAGTTTCTTTTTGTAACTTTGATCCTATTCTAGGGGCAATGTACAGGCACATGTAACAGATATTTTCTTCCTCTCTATTTTCTTGCCAAGGATGCCATTTAAACTCTTTGGAAACAGCTCTGTAGCTACTTTGTGCAGTCTATCCTCCAACATTTAACAGACATTATTCAAATAAATGCATGCTAAATTTTTGTACAATCCCTCCCAGTAAACAGCAACTGTAATGAGCCTACATGCAGACTGAGAGGGCCAAAAAAAGCAAAGCTAAAGTCACAGAGAAGAATGTGGCCTGCAGTACCAGCCCCTACATAGTAATATAACAGATAAAATACTCAGAAGAAGGAATGAGGGACCACAGACCTTACACCACAAATAAAATGCAACCTGACTTACCACTGACTTCTTCTCTGTGTCCTTTAAACCTTACAGGAAAGGCTTGTCACTATAGATTGCACCACAGCAGCACAACAGCTGAACCGACTAGCCAGCTTTGGACAGGGTGGGAACTGCTCCCACAGATACCCTCAAGCAGTCCATGTCTCTTCCTGGGATTTCTGAGCTGGTTTCCTTCATTCTTCTCTAAGTCACATGGTTCAGTGGAAACAACAAGGTAGAACTAATTCCTTAGAAGTCAAGGAAATTTTATGTTACACTTTCCTATACTGCTTTCAGTCTGTAGGTCTTTATGGCCCAAAGCAATTTTTCAGCCTGAAATATCAGGTTGTTTCCTGCAGACCAAAGTTCAAATCCCGATGGAGGTTCACATCTTTCCTGTAGCAGTCTAGTCCCTACAGTCCCCATGAAAAAAAATCTGCTCAAAAGCAGGACCCCCTGCAGCCAGCTATTGAGACTGTAATTACCAGAAATAAAATGTATGCAAAAGCAGAAGATAAACAGGACAAAACCACAACACAGGCAAGTTGCATCCATTCATCAATAAAGCAAGAACAAATATTGATGAAACAGGAGATTTTTTCTGAGCCCCGGTTTGGAATCTGCTTTTTCTTCCAGGGTCAACAAAACCTCCGGTTTCAAACTTTTACAGATAGGCTTTGAGAATTTGCACGCTGTGAGGTCTCACTGCGGACAGCATGGCTTTTCTCAAGTAACTTGTACAACAGAAAGTCTTGGGGATTTTTTCCAACTTTCTCTCATTAATAACTCTCAGCAGCCACACAGAACTTTTCATTTTTCAAGCACATTGCAAGAAAGAAAGGATTAAACCTACGACAGATGGGTTTAAGACAGCACTCCCATTTTGCAGTTGGATAAGATGACCTTCCCACCATCGTGCATGGTGGAGGACACAAGTGTTCCAGCTCCTGCAGCTGCCCTTGTTCCCCATCTCAGATCCATGGTAGTCCTGAGGGGAACGCTAGGGGAACATCACGCCCTGGAGGGCCACTGCAACAGGGCTATAATTTAGGGTGCCTGCTTCAGGCTGTGCTGTGGTGAAATAACTCCAGGCTGTCCAGGAGACATAGAAAGGCACTACGGGAAGTTTTATGTCCGCTTCTCAAGGTTGTTTCTCTGAAGAAGGTGGTTTTCTTCATCTCTTTGTTTGCATTCCTGCATTTCCCAGAAAACACTTTTATTCCTTCAGGACACAAGTATGGCTGCTGGAACTTCCCCATCTATGCTATTACACAGCTACCGCACATACTTCTAGCCCAAGCCAAACAGTGCTCTCACAAACAACTCCCAGAAAAGGCTCAAGAACCAGCACGCACCAAGTGCATGGGAAAGGTGAACCACTCAGTTTCTGCAGACACAGGTATCTCAACCTTCCTAAAACACCTCTCCAGCATCCATTGTGGAGACAGGGAACAACTCAGATCTTGGCACCTGTCTCTCAACAAATGTTTGCAAAACATACTCGCTTCCAAGTAGGAAACTTGTCTGGTTCTAGAATTCACTTGTACTACTCTGACTACGCCATTTACTTTTGCTTTAAGGATATTTTATACACTAAGGCTGTGCTTAAGTAAAAGCACTTTAGTGTACGTGAGAATTGGTCCCGCCTTTCCTTTATAACTGCTCTTATCTCACACAATAGGAACAGCAAGTGTTTCACAGCAAAAACCACACCGGTTCAGGGCAAATGGGTGCACAGTCTTTATCATTGTTTCAATGCCAGTGAAATGAACAAATTTGCCTCCCGGGTTGAAGCTAAAGGAATGAAATTCTTGAGCCCTGCCTAAAATCACATGGGTCCGCTTGGCTCATCTGATGTTGTTCCATGGTGATTCACAAGCACCTCTCTGACTTGCTCTCTGCTTTGCTCTGTGATGCTTGGCAGTAGAGTTGCACAGTAAAAGCTGTGCAGAGAAAAAACTAGGGCCCTGGACAGATAGTTTTTTCTTTTATTTCCCTTTTTTTTTTTTTTCTTTGTTTTTCTTTTTGCAGTCAAGCTCCTGCCTCACAGAGACAGCTATCAAAAATTACGGAACAAGCAAGACCTGGACAGAATCACTGAGTATTTAGTGCTGCTGGAAAATAAAGTAAGACTGCATGGCATGATAACCATGTGATCCCCTTCCTGGCATGCGTAATTTCTCTTAGTAGCAAAAGTAGGCAGTGCCTTGAATGCTTTTTTTAGCAAATACTGTTTAAAACCAACAACATTTCTGCGTGGATTGTAGCCTCTCCTTTGTACCTGCAAGAACCAAGCTATGGAAAGTCAGCTACATCTCACCTACAATAAATAACAACATGAACCTATAGACATCCTGCCAGCAGCATGACCCAGAGCACCTATCTTAAGTCTTCAGGCATCTAAGGCAGTCAAAAAGAGAGCACTGAATTTCTGAGGAATGACTCAAAAACCTGTAAGCATACATGTATTGTCCAGGGAGACAGGGTGTCTGTGCAGGGCAATTAGGTGTTCCTGCACGCCAAGCAAGAAAGTGCTGAGAGCCAGCCAGCTGGCTGTGATATTTGTGAATAAGCACCTACCTTCTGGCTTGGTCCTCTCAGAAACGAGTTGGCACGGCAGGGAAGCCTGCACTAAGTATCAGCTGGAAGCTCCCACTAGCAGTGCACGAGTTGTTTGCTGTCTCACACAGCTTGCACCTGAAGGAGAGATGATGCAGACCCTTGCAGGAAGGTGCGATCAGAACGCGGTTGGTCTGTTGCGGTGCCCGTGATGTGCTCCTGGCCCTCCAGGGATGGTTTCTGCTGCCGCTGGTGCTGTCACTACACGCAACCCCTGATTTAAAGCCATTGGTCAGGAGGAGTCAGCAAGCCTGGCAGGTTGGCCTAGCTGGTGCTTCTCCAAGTAAACAAACAAAAAGGAGGGAATTCCCAATGCTGCATTTGTTTGCTTTTACAGCAATAAAATGCAAGTGAAAGCTATTTAGACTCAAATCTCATACCCAGAGCTTCCATTCAGGCCAACTGTTGCTGGCTTTGGACAGAGAAGAGAGGTGGCAGTCTTCTGGATACAAAACTCAGGAGCACAGAGGAACTCTCCTGGCACTCTCAGTGCCGAAGAGGACCCTTCTCACTTCTGAGCAGCAGCAGATTAGAAAAAACATTTGCAGACTTCCTCAAGAATGGGACAGAAAGGCAGCAAATAGGATTGGCACCAGCAGTTGATCACTCCCTGCTTCCAGCTCCTGCTTGTGGAAGAGAGAGAAGGGAGCTTCCCTGCACTTTGGTCATAGATTTGCCCCTTCCTTCCTGTATACCTGGTGCCTGGCACGACGCAGGACTGTGACATTCATAGCATCACTGCTCTCAGGAGAGCTTTTTGTACTCACTCTGCAAAGCACTCAGCTTCAAATCTACTAAATATATGAACCTAACTGTAACCACTGTACCAAGGGAAAAAAAAAATAAGAAATGTAAGCTTACAGTCTGCCAACTATTCCAAAACCTGAGCATTGTATATAGTAAAAAGAGAGAAACAACAAAACAGGAGTCAGAGGAATTTAAGTCTTTCATGGACACTGATGTAGTAAATCAGCACTGCAGTTTAATCCAGCCAAATGTAGTGTAAAGTAATATGTCTGAGGGAAAGAACTGAACTTGAAAGCACATATTTAGATGTGACATTCATGCACTATACTAGCCAGGAAAAGGAGGCTGATTTCATTAAAGAAAAATAAATCTCTGCAGACTATACAGTCCATGTATGCATTAACAAAGATGAAAAAAAAAAAAAAAAAAATTGAATCCAAGCATAATTTTCATAATTTTAGGCTATATCAGAGGGGAATCACAGTGACTATTAAAATAAAAGGAGCACAAGGTGTATTTTATTAAGCTAGTGAAATTAAGTCCAACTGGGAAGCTCCAGAAGAGTATCTTACATGTAGTGTGAGGGCCAGGTGCCACTGAGGATAAGACAAGGGCTTCACATAGTGTTATTGCTGTCCTCAGCATGGTAACTCATAACAAAGAAGCACACTCAGAGTTAAAAAGCATGCTCTCTGTGTACATTCCTGTTACAGCAGAACCAACATATTTAAATTATGGCAATTTCAAATCTTCTCAGCTTTCTACTGCTCCAGTCCTTGCAGAAACAACCCCCCACTTCAAAGCAAGATGGTCCTGAGGAGACAGCAGGAAGTGGTGTTCTCCCCATGGTCAGGAGAAGAAAGTTTAAATAATGTGGTCACATGGGGAATCAGTGACAGTGCCAAAATCCCTTTCTTCTCATAAGCTCAGAAAGCCTTCTAGGAGTGCAGAACTCTTTCTGAACCGCAGGTACAAAAACGTGCTTGCTCCAGTGAAAGCCAGTTGCTGCTGATGTGGAATGGAACAGACTGCACCGTGCTCCTTGGAATGTGAGCAGACAGACTCTGGTCAAAAGTCCTCATTTTCAGCACTGCTGTGGTTCAGCAATGCTGCACATGGCCTGGGGTGCATTCAGAATGACTCGAATCCAGTAAACTTCTGGGAATTTGCATGAGGAAGATGAGGTCTGAGCAGCTTGAGCTGGGATTCCCACCATGGCTCTGTGGAAATCGGGTATCTTGTAGCAAACACCCCAATGTTGACCTTCCTCTGCGGTCAAGTTTGTTCTCAGTGGGGAAAGAAAACCTTTCACAGTTACCAGATTAAGCTGAACAAGAGCTAACAAGAACTGGAGAAGCAACAGGAGTGGCCTTCTCCATTCTGCCTCAAGAGAACAATCTGGCATTTATTACAAAATTCCTGCCTCAAGCTTCCTCCCACAGGATAGAGCACGGAGGCCCAGACTTATAAGAATTAACCAAAAATAACACTTCCAGGGAGGGAGAGGATGGCTGAGGGGCTTGCTGATGGGACCCAGCGGCCTCTCACCTCGTGCTCACAAGTTCAACTCTAGAAGAAATCAGGAGTAAGGAGGAAAAGCTCTGGCTTCGAGCTGCTCAGTGGCTTGTGTCAAAGCAGCCGGTACCCTTGGCTGATCCCTGGAGAGCAAGTGACTGCCACAGCCACATGGGGCACGTGGGGCAGCTACATCAGGAGGCCCACACCAGCAGCTGGAGGAGCATGAGTGATCCTTCCAACCATCCTTCCACCTTCAGCATTAATCCATTTTAAACAGCTGTGAGTTGCACAGTGACAAGGCTCAGATTTATTGCAATCTTCAGCCTCCAGTAGCAAATATGTTTAAAAATAGACAATGCAAACAAGATTCTGTTTGGGGAGGGGTGGAGAGGGTAGGGGGCATGCACCTTTTTGGCTCCTGACCATGTCTGCTACACACCCTCTTTGCTACAGCTATATCCCATAAACAGAGCAGTGATCGACAGCTCCCTGCAGCAGCAAGGCCAGGGCTGTCCTCAGGTAGTGACACTGCATTAGAATGAGAACAAGAGATTTGTGCAGGCGAGCTGAAGACTCACTAGAGCATGTAAATGTTACCTTAATTTGTGCAGCAGCACTTAAATACCACAAGAACTGGAGCTGCAGGCAAACCCCAGCAGAAACTGAAGCAGGCAGCAGGCAAAGTGTAGCACCAGAGCATAGTTGGAGCAACGTCAGGAAGGGCAGGGAGCATCACATCAAGCTAAAGCACTGAACTATAAAAAGCAACCGAAAGGGCCACCAGAGCCACCTGAAGCCATCAGCAATGGGAGATCTCTTCTAGAGACCTCAGCAACCACCATAGGCTTGTGGAGCAGCTCCAAAGGGTGTAGCTTGGGGATGAGAAGTACAGACCTGCACCTCTAAGCTGTTACAAAGCAAGGCTTGTTCATCCTGCACTTGTGGAAGACGGAGAAAAGGGGAGGGAAACACGTGCTCACTCCACCTTCTTGCAGAGCCTTTACAACCTGAAGCCTCTTACAGTGCTGGTTGAACTGCAGTGAAGTGGCCCAGAAGAGAGGTTTTACTCAAGGTAATACTTTGGTGATGTAATTTAAGACAACAGGATTAAGCTGAAACAGACAATTTATGTTGTGCAACAGGAAATATTTCCAGACAGTAAAGTCTGTTGGGCTCCAGAGCAGTTTCCCAAGGCAAGCAGTAGAACTGGAATCTCCATCCCTTTACTCATCTGTCAAGGCTACATCAACCCTAAATGCGTGGTGTGGAGAACATGCTGGCACAAGGAGAGGGATGTGACAGGGACCTGTTCTTCAGCAATTGCTTTTATATAGAACAAGGTTGCATTAACAGAACAAAAAGATGAGATTTGGGGTGAGTGAAAAAGACAAAGAAGCCAGAAATGTCCTGGTGGTACCTAAGACTCTTCAGTTCCCGTTGTGATCTCACCCCAAGCAGGTTTCTTTTGCCTTGCTTTCTCCTTTGCAAATTGCGCACAAAAACACATATGAAGGGACTGAGTCTCAACCGCCTTCAACTGCTGTAAATCAGGAATAACTTCATTGAAGTCAGTGGAGTGATGTCAGCTTAAAATGAAGTGGGTTCACATTTAGATACCAAGAACGATGAAATTGTGTTGTTCTTACCTAAGGCAATATCCATCTGTAGCACCCACGGATTAAGTTTGAGAACAGTTTAGAATCAGTCTACCCAAAATTGCATTTGAAACAGAGGCCTTTCTCTCAACAGCTAAATACAGAGATGTATTTTTAAAGAACTTCAGGTCCTAACCACCCTTTTAGCAGCACCTGAAGCGTGGCTAGTCCCCCCAGTCACCTTGCACATGAAATAACTCAGTTCAACTAAGAGTTAAATTGTTGGGCTCCTGCAAAAACGCCAGTCTGTTACTCCATTTCCTTTCATATGAAGAAATACAAAACAGCTCCAGGTAAATACTATTTCTTCAGCTCCTTAGAGGTGCTAGGAGTAATTCATGCTACAGCTTCTCTCCTCCCTCTACTCTACGAGCTCATTAGCCTCTTGGCTATGTCTCTGCTTGTAAACTAAGTGGTGCCAGAGCCCATTCTTCGGTCCTGAAGCCAGCTGGCACAGTCACCTACATATTATTAAACTTTCCTACATTCTGAAACAAGCTGGCCACATCCAAAACACCTTTCTGGAGTGTCCCAGCCCATCCTAGCTCCCAGCAGCATACAGGAGTTGTCCCAGTCCAGCCCACACTGAGGACCACTTGCATTCCCAATGTGCCAGCACAGACCATCACACCCAGTTCACTGCCACAGAGAGAAGCTAACTGTGGGGAACACTGCCAGTGAAGAACACCTTTTGAAAAATAAGTAAGGAGTAGCACAGCACTCAGAAAGAGTCTAGGAGGTGGAAAGACCTAAAAAAAAATTACCTACAGAACAAAATTTTGAAGAAAAAGTGTACCTTTCTTACAGGAATTGTAAAACAGACTTTGAGCTTTTGCCTAGAAATCAAATCCAGGCAAAGCTGTCAGCAGTGTCTCCTGGGTCCCTCACTGCTTATGGCAGCAGGACAAGGAATGCCAAGGCTGGGCAGGGAGCTTGAACTTTCCCCGGCCATGGGAGGAGATGTGCCTGAGCTGGAGGACAGAGCGATGGACTGATGTGCTCAGGGTGTGCCCAAAGCCCCTTCCTATGTTTCCAATCCTATCCCTTCTTCCACTGCATTCCCGTCCCAGGAATGGCGACTAGTGTAAAATTAACACAAAACGAGGGTGAGTTGAGGGAAAAACACAAATTTAGCAATGGCTTGGAGCACTGTACGCAAAGCATTACGATCATTTTTCCCAGGGCCAGCTCTGAGGCGTTTTTCCCCACTTCTAATTAGCTGGTAAATACTGTACATGTAATTGACCTTTCCACAAGCCGCTGTGTAGCTGGAGGTGTTGGGAACTGATCCTACCCATGAAGACCCTGTGGATGTGCAGCACCAGCTCTCTGCCGGTATCTATACAGTGCTCTGTAAGCATTTTCTGCCTCACTCACTGACATGTTGAAATTTACTGTCCTGTGTCAGTGAGTTCAAAAAAGCCTTTTAACTCTGAAAGCTCTGGGAACTAGCTCCAGTACATGCCCCAGGACTGAGCCGTCACTGTGTTATGCCTTGTTTGTCCAAGAAACGGTCAAGACAGGATTGACAGAAATAGCACATGAAGTCACAGCCGCTCAGCTTTAAAGCACAAACATTTGTGTCATTTTCTCACCAAATAAATAAATATATCTGCGTTCAGCGAGCAAATAAGGAAATGTCAGAAGAAAGGCATTACAGGCAGGTTTTCACAGATGCCAGCTGATTTGTGCCCGCTCCTCAGAGTGAGTGCAATACACATTCTAGCAAGTATCAGTTCTTATAGCAGTCACTGGGACCTTACACACCCACAGACAGCAAGCAAGCCTCAGGAAAAACCTTTCACCAAGGTAAACACTAGACTGAAGCTGAAAGACAAGCACGTAAAAGAAAACGCTGTGCACCCCCTGCTCTATCCCTTCACCTCCCTGCACCGCCTTCCTACCTTCTGTACAGCCAGGTTTCCCCCTCCTTTATTTTTTCCTACCACTGCCGGCAAAGCAGCACCAACGCGAGCCCTCGCAGATGCTGACCCCTCCCC
Organism: Alectura lathami; assembly: GCA_013399715.1. Lineage (NCBI taxonomy): Eukaryota > Metazoa > Chordata > Aves > Galliformes > Megapodiidae > Alectura > Alectura lathami. The sequence continues at coordinate 107,917 of VXAV01009773.1, forward strand.
GGCCAGAGCCCCGCACCACGCTCCGGCATCGCTCGGGTTCAGCATCCCCAGCCCAAGGCTCCCCACCTCCGCTCCCAGCCCCGCGGGGACCACGGCCACCAGCGAAGAAGTTTCTGGGAGAGCACAGCGCTTTGGCTCTCGGTGCTTGAAATTCCCAGCTGCCTGGGAAAGAAAAAAAGAAAAAAAAAAAAAAAAAAAAAAAAAAAAGTATTTCTGCAGAAAGTATTTCTGCTTGTGATTGAAGAATTAAATTTATGNGTTGTTTTACCGTTCGGCTTGGCTGGGAGCTGAGCCCGCGGTGAAGGCAGGGAAGCGGTGTGACAGGGGAGAGCGTGGGGTGTCCCCGTGCCCGCTCACATCGTCCCCAAAAAGCAGCGAGCCGGCAGCGAGGACGTGTGCGCGTCTGCGGGAGGAGAGCGCGGGAGCGAGTGTCGGGGAGTGCAGCAACAGGAAATGACACAGAAACTTCAGCAGGCTCCAATCCAGCCTTGGCCCCTGACATGAAAGGGGGAGGCAACTGGGGGTATGGAGGGGGGAGAAATTTTCCCCCCTCATTAACCAGACTAAAAAACTGCTGACTGGAAAAAAAAATAAAAATAAAAATAAAATAAGTAATAATAATAATAATTAATAATAAAAAAACAGCACTGTGATAGGTTTTATTAAAGCAGGGAATGAAATGAAGAGGAGGGGGGATTCCCATCAGAGTTTATTTATTTGAGCAGGAGCTATGTGATGGTTTTAGACACTGAGAGCAGAATATAGTTTGCAGCAGCTTTCTGGCTTTTCTAATCCCCTCAAATGCTCCAGCTTGTGTAAAAAGGCTGTGGGCAGGATGCACAACACCCCTTGCCCCCCATGAGGCAGCTGCTGACTGCAGGAGCCCAGCTAATTTTGCCCAGGATTGCTCACAGTGGCTCCAAAACAAGGCACTGCTGCCCAGCCCACGGGGATGCTGAAGGAGATGGAGCCGGGCTGCTGTGACCCCCCTGCCAGCCCCACAAGGAGCACGCTGCCTGCACAGCAGGGACAAGGCAGCAGCAAACCCCCTGAACACCTCCCTGCATGCTGGGCACCGGGGGACAAGAGCAATGGAACTGAGTGGCCTTCCAGTACCTGAAGGGAGCTTATGAACAGGAGGGGGACCGACTTTGTACATGGTCTGACAGTGATAGGACAAGGGGCAATGTTTTTAAACTAAGAGACGGGAGATTTAGATTAGATATTATGAGGAAACTCTTTACCCAGAGGGTGGCGAGGCACTGCCCCATCCCTGGAGGTGCTAAAGGCCAGGCTGGATGGGCCCTGGGCAGCCTGATCCAGTGGGTGGCAGCCAGACCAGGGCAGGGGCTTGGAACTGGGGGGGCTTTAAGATCCCTTCCAACACAAGCCATCCTATGATTCTATGAATGTAAAGCATCCTTTAGACCTAGCACCTTGTATATATAATTCCAGCATCCTTTAGACCCAATACATTGTATTCATAATTTCCTGTAGGCACCCCAGACTCCACATACTCTGGAAATCCCACCTAGAATGAGGCCAGAGAAATACAGATTGAAAAGGCAGCTTTTCTTCTGGACAGGGTGATAGGCACTGGGATGGATAAGCAGGCAGTGCCATACACCCTTTGAAAGCATCCCATGGGGCTTCCTAATGGGTTGGTTTGTCTTCCTGACTCAGGACCCACGCCACTGCTGTAGGATGGATGGAATGAGTGCCAGTCTCATCCACACTACAGGTCACTACAGACTGAGGTGCAGGTTAGGTGGAAACTTTCCTCATCCTGCCCAAAGAGGTCCCAACAGATATAGTAAGCTATGGGGACAGCTGGAACCCAGGTCTAAGCCCGGCTTCAACTCTTTCGTGGAAAGAAAGCATAAACACAGTCATTCTGGCCACAGATCTCTGGCCTCGGTCCTTGCCCTTCACTCTGGCCATCCCCCTTCAGTCTGCTCTGTAATCCACAGATCAGGCATGGATAAACAGGGGCTACAGCCCACCAAGGCATAGTCCAGGCTCAGTTCACCATCAGCACAGCAGGAATATTTTAAGCCCAAGCATAGCTGGGATCCCTTCAATATTTTGGTGGAAAGCACCCAGGCCATGCAGCTGCCTGTGGAAACTGGAGCCTGCTGTTCCCTTGCCACGTAGGCTTGACCTTACAAAACCACAGACAAGTTATCTCATAACCTTGTCCTGAATAAATACAATTAGCTGAGCTTTTTTAGTGTCTCACAGTAAGGTAGATTTTACGGACAGACCACAAACTGTGCCTGTCACTCTTTTGAGAGCCATTTCCACTGCATTAAAGGCATTTTTTTAAATGTGCCTACCAGAACTGGATGTGGTATTACAGCAATGACCTCACCTGTGCTGTAAATTTTTAAGACACTTAGACTGGTACCAGCCCATCAGAAGCATCTCTCCTTGCTGTGCTTTCATGACTTTGGTAGCGTGTTAACAAGCTGAATTAGAGATTTATTGGTATAGTATCATTTTACTACAAACTTCAACCTTAAATACAAAACACTTCAAGATTTGGCATTTATACAGTGTTCAACATACGCTTTGATCCAAACAAGGGCTTTGACCTGCCTAACCTTTGGTGTATTTTTTCTCTCTTGTGAATGACTGGAGCACAATTTAAGGTATCGGTTGTCACTCCCTTAACAAGAGGCTATTTTCAATTAATCAAAGAAATATAAACAGAGCCCTGTATTGAGTTCAAATAAGCTCAGAGCATTTATGCCCTTAAAACAGATGTCTAAGGCTGTGTCGTGTTTCAGATCAGAGCTGGTGTACTGTCAAGAAGAGGCCCAGCAGATCTGTCTGTTCAACCAGCACAAAACACTACTATCAGCTCCAAACCCTGACATACTCCAGTGAAGCCCATGGAAGTCAGTAAAAGGGGCATCCCATGGTGCAGATTGGGGTGTTCAGGCCAAAATCAGATTTCTAAAGTCATTATAGACTAGAGAGAATAGCAGAAGAAGGATTAGGGAGCATCCTACTAACTGCAAAGCCTTGCATCAAGCCTAGCATACTATACCTGTTTACCCATATTTTTGATCCTAACAAAGATAATAAAATAAGGGCAATTTTGAAATAATAAAGAATATTTATTAGTAGGATAATTAAAATAATAAAAATGGAAGATGAAGAGACTGTAAAAGAGTGCTGGTGAATCCCACGACATCTCATCCCATGGAGATTACATTACAGTGTTTATATTAGGCACATCTGCATTAACGAACTCAGCAGGGTCAGGCGCTGGTCTTTGGCCATGGTGCCAGCAGGCACAGTCCAGACACACACACTTTGGAAGTTAAATGCCCTTAACCTCCAAAAGGGAGCAGCCATACCCAAACCGCCTGTTGGAGTGAGCTCTGGCCAAAGCTAATGCTCAAGCCAAGCCAGAGCACTGTCACTGGACTGGGATAACCACTGTGCTGGGGGCCATGGTAAAATTTCACACCATGGTTAACAGATTTCCAATGGCTGGCACTATTTAATTAACCAAACCAATTAGCTAAAATATAGCAGTGCCTAGCTTGTCTCAGAATGACAAGTGACCCAAAAGCCCCACAAAACTCTTTCTTCATCCCAAGTCCTTTCCAAAAGGTAAGTCTCAGAGTTTTCCACACAGCTTTAACATCCTTATTCCTTGCGCTTTGGAGGTTCTGATTTTTATCTGTATGCTGAGGCAAGGAGCACATCTATCCTTGGAGCTTTGTTCTTGCAGTTCAAAGCCCAAGCGCAACTCCTCTAACCCAAGGGACAGGATGCATCTCCACTCATCTCAGCCATCTCAGTCAGATCTGAACAGAACTCCTGTGCTGCCTCTTGGTAGTTAATAGTGATTGGCACTTGGGGAAGATAATTCACTAAAACCAAAGACAGTTTAAGACAGGTGAAATGAATCACCTCTGGAGCTGCCCCTGCTGTTCCAGGACCGTGGACAGGAAGCCTAGGTAATTCTCCCAGTCTCAGCACCTAATTTCTCAGTGTCTAGCATGGGGGCCAAAAGCAAGATGTGTTTGCCTGGCATAACAGCACACAGATTCTTCCTCATCTACAAAATAACTATGATAATAGTGTCCTCATGCCTTTTGATGCCAGAAGCAAGTGATCAGTGTAGCCTCTGAACATGGCAGGCTCTGACTAGGCCATTGGGTTCCATGCAGTTTCTGCTGGAGCCCAGTAAGTGGTGTGGCACTAAAGTCTATCTCCTCAGCATGACGTCTGCTCTAGACTGCAAGATTTCAAGAGAGGGAGAAGCCACTGTGTCTTTCAATAGCTCATTATCCTGAGTGTAATAAATTAGCTTTCAGGGTGAATTAATCTGAGGCAGCTTCCTATAATTTGTGTTGTTGCAAATCTGTACATAGAATTAGATGTATCTTGACTAGGTGGCATTTTCTCACTCTAAAAATACTTCACCAGAATAATGTCAGCTTTCAAACTCATGATAAACTAAGCTCACTCACAAACAGCACCTGCAACAACACCTGGAAAAGGTGCGGGCAACGCATTTGAGAGCAGTCATTCTGCAGTAAGCTTCCTTGACAATGAACATAGCATTATTTCCATTTTCACCTAAAAATAAGAATAGTTGCAGGGAAAAGGTGTGTCTCAGATAGGTTTTGCCTGCTTATTTGTGAGGATGTGCAAGGCACAATCCCCTTCTGATAGTGATTAACCTGTGAGGTTTTTGGTTCTACCAAGTTCAGCTGTCCTATCCAGACAAGCAACTAATGAGACTCTAGAGAGAAATATAACACACACTTGCATTTGGTTGCTACATAAAAGGAATGAATAAGGGCTTTGTTTTACCACTGCCATTTTTATTTATTTATTTATTCTTTAATGAGAACTGTCCAGAGCTCAATTTGAAATCAAATGGCAGCATGGTCTATGGTGGAAACCAGTGGGATTTGTGGATGAATGAGCTGCATTACCCTGAATAAGGATACAAGATATTTTATCCTGTTGGTAGATCTATACCTAAAACCACAACACTAATGATGTGCCAAAGCACTGGGTTTTTAGCTATGTTCTCACTTTGTTTTATTATTCAGGGCAAACAACTTCTAGTTGAAAGACTATTTATCCTAAACCACTTACGGAGGCAGGATTAAGGTCTTGTGAATTCAAACAAAAGGACCAAACAGTCTTACATACAACTTTTTAGTTCAATACCTTTCATTTCACAATAACATTTCTGAATCCCACAAGCAAAACTATAATGCCACAGAATTGAAGCCTTTTCTGGCTTGTGCAGTTTCCCAGCGATCACTGCAGTTTTCACACATTACTGTTAGATGACCTGCTATTTTATAAAAAATATTCCTGTTCATTTCCAGGCATGCCTGCTCCTTCCTATTTTACTTTTGGTATTTATGAGAGCAGCTTCACAGATTTCACAGGCAACTGACCTTTAAAAATGAATGAAGATCTGTAACATTTAAATCCTGTGCACTTTACAGCAGGAGAAAACTGATTTCAGCTTCCATCCTCTCCCTGCACCCCCCAAAACAAACAAGAATTGTTTCTCTCAAGTCCTTCCCTCTCCAGAAATCTGACCTACAAATGGCTTTTTCATAACTCAGCAGACTAGTTTAGTCCTCAGATGGATTTATCATTAACCACATAAGCACATGTTGTCCATTCTGTTCAACCTAATGAATGTGCTATAAATAAAATACCTCTAAAAGCAGGTTTCACCATACTTAAACCAAGCTGTTGCTGCAAGCCCTTGTAACTCCCAAACCCACTTATGTTAGAAGCATTAATCACTCCATTATAATTCAAAGCATCAGCTCTCTACAGCTGAAACTCCCTAGCACTTGACTTTGGCTAGACCTCTAACCTCAACTTATCACTTTCAGGCTTACTCCACATTTTCTTCTCCAATCTGTCACTAATGTAGAAAAGACGTGGGAAGTCACTTTTGGGAGGTATTTTTAACCTAGGAGTGTCTCATTAAAAGTAGAACTTGGTATGGAAACGCTAAAACAAAACCCTCTTCATTTTACTTGGCGTAATAAACTGAAAATACCAGCGGTGCATTTCAGCACAACCTATGTCATTTAAAACCCAAGCAATGTAAAGAAGAAAAAGGAAATTCTTTCAGAAAAGACCTTGAGCGTAACTCCTATCCCACAAATAGGATTATCTGGAGAGCTTATATTCTCTGCCTTGAACGAAGGAAACTGAATCAAGCCATCTATTAATTCTGACTTGCCTGATATTTCGTTGATTGTGCACAAAGACAAATTGAGTTTTTTTCTACTTACTTTAGCTGTCAGTATAGAGAACATAAGCGATCTGAACCTAACTTTAAAAAGCCTAGAGATACAAAAGATTAATTGTAGGAAGTTATTTTTAAACGTCATATGTTTTAGTCTGGAAACAGAAAGATGAAAATAAAACTCCCAAAAGGAAAGCTACAGCTAATGAGAGCCTGAGAGGAAATGATCACACATTCTCAGTTCTTCTGATGGATGTTCTTCTAGCCTTATGAATCAGAAGTTTGTGATGTCGATAAATCACTGAAGTATGATAACAGATGAAGGTTGATTTGGATGTAAAATGATCCATGGTGAAGGATCACAATAAGGGAGGAAAAGGAGGGGGAGCCAAATACAGTTTTATAAACTGCATCCTCAGCTTGTGAGGACTTGTAGCTAATACATGTCATTCCTCTTCTACATTATCTAGGAGATTAAGAATGTTTCTCAATGTGTAACTGCTGGGAAGCCTCTGTAGCACCTTCTCTAGTTACTCCAGGAGGTTTACATTACATCAGCTTCTTTATTTTTCCAGCAATTATGATTTCATTTACAGAGGAACTTAAAAGTACCTTTCTTCTTTTAACCTTTGTTGGAGGAAGCAGGCTTCAGCAGCAGAAAAGGAGAATACAGGCAAAACACTGATGGTTTTGAACTTCCAACATTTGTCAGATTCTGCTTTGAGATTCAGCAAGTTTTCTAGTATGACCTTATCCTGCATGAGTCATCTGATGTCACAGAGGTGTTAGCAAGGTCTGTGTGTCTCTAATTAGTCTGTATAGAGAGCTATTGGTTTCTGTATTCAGCAGAACCACCCAGCTACCATACATGTATCACAGTTTGCAGTTTTTAAGGAAAACATTTCCCAGAGCCCTACAGAGGCAAACAAATGGATTTGAGATACTATTACTAATGAATCAGTTCCCTTCCAGTCTTTGTCCTCTACTAGTGGATTTAATCACATGGAAGACAGCTCTCATTGTCCAAAGCAAACCAAAGCTACTGTAAACTCAGGACTGGAGGTTATTAAAACAAGGCAGATTGCCAATAAGGCAAAATTTCCTTTGAATGAAAAGCCAATGAAATGGCTTTTTTCATTTCAAATGAAATGGCATTCATTTTGAATGAAATGTCAATGAAAGCCAAAGGCTTACCAGACACCTGGGAGAGAAAGGACAGAAGTGCACTGGATGTCTTTGAGGATGATTTCAACTGAAATACAAATTTGCGTGGCTTCCTATATATTTTTAAAGAGTTTTGACACAACACAGAGGCATCTCCAAGCTGAAAGCAACCCTGAGGAAAAGAATTTGAGCGTGTTGGCAATGAGAGATTCAGGGTGAGCTGGCAATGTGCACTTGCAGCCTGGAAGCCCAACCGTATATCCTGGACTGCATCAACAGAGGGGTGGCCAACAGGTCAGAGAGGTGATAGTCCCACTCTGTTCTGCCCTCATGAGGCTTCACCTCCAGCACTGTGTCCAGGCCCCCAGCACAAGAAAGGAATGGAGCGGTTGGAGTGAGCCCAGATGGCCACGAGGATGATCAGAGTGCTGGAGCACCTTTCCTATGAGGACAGGATGAGGCAGCTGGGCTTGTTCAGCCTGGAGAAGGCTCTGGGGAGACCTCATTGCAGCCTTCCAGTACCTAAAGGGGCCTGCAGGAAAGCTGGAGAGGGACTTTTTACAAAGGCATGTAGTGGTAGGACAAGAGACAATGGCTTTAAACTAAAAGAGAGTAGGTTTAGATTAGATATAAGCAAGAAATTCTTCACTATGAGGATGGTGAGGCACTGGCACAGGCTGCCCAGAGAAGCTGTGGATGCCCCATCCCTGGAGGTGCTCAAGGCCAGGCTGGATGGGGCCCTGGGCAGCCTGATCCAGTGGGTGGCAGCCAGCCCACAGCAGAGGGGTTGGACCTAAATGATGCTTCAGGTTCCTTCCAACCCAAGCCATTCTTTGATTCTATGATTCTGGTGCCCTCCCAAGCCAGCAATGCTACTTCATGCTGCAGGACAGCATTTGGTGTGTGAATGCATCAGCTTGGTCCATCTGCAGCAAAGCTATACAAGGAACATTGTTTCTTGAGCTGACAAGACCTTCTGATAGAGTGCATTAGTTTGAGTGCACTGCAGATATTGTCTTTATTCCTGTGGAGTGAGCCTAGACACCTCTCTACTGTATTATACTCTGCAGTACCTTAAACTGGGTGTTACAGATGAGTTTCCCTACAGTCCTCAGAGCCTCCCTTGCTGTGGGGTTTCTGGCACCATTTACCCAAAACATTCCTATTCTAGTTTGCAGCAGCTAACAGGGAGATCAGTGGGAGAATCAAAAGGAGAGCCGTTGGAGTGATGAGAGTTGGAGTGATGAGAGTTGGAGTGATATTCCCACAGAAAATGAGGATGATTTGTCCCTGTAATGACTGCTTTGTAGTGCATGGAATGATGGGGCTGATATTTCTGTTGCTTCTGTTCTTGACAAAGTTTCTGTATGTAGCTATGTTTCAAGGGAAGTATTGAAAGCACACATGAATGGGCATTCAACAACAGCATTTTCCTCCAGGCTAACTCACCATGAGCAAGAACAGAAGACAAGTAGATGTTAACATAAATTCTAAGCTGAGATGTAGAACTTTACCCATATAGAAACTGAAAGACTGAGGAACAAGGAAAATGAAGAATAAAAGACAACAGAACAAAAATGAAAGTCCTACAAATAATCTCTAGCATCTGAGATAAAGCGAGCAGAGTACCTAACGTGTAGTATTGCAATTTGAGTTCTGCTGTATATAGATGCAAGAATCTGTGGCATGGAAATTAGTCAGAATTATTGTTCCAGAGAGCACACTCCACTGGAGCAGACTAACTCATCTCAAGAGTGTAAGTATGTCTTAGAGATGTGATTCTTGCCAGATGTTTGACTACAGACAGCTGATCACTAGCAGACTACCTTAAGATGCCCATGTTTCAAGAGAGACACAGTTGCTTCCACATCAAGAGCAGTTAATTCTTAAAATGCAAAGAATTGAGTTCTTGTGATCAGAGTAGGAATGACCTTAAACTGTATCAGCATACTACAGAACCTCTGCTCTTGAAATATGGAGGCAACTCCAAGAATTAAAGCCGTATCCAGGTCCTTGTACCAGTGCACTTGAACGAAGTATGGCATAGATTTCTTGCTCTGAATTCAGCCCTGGAAGCCCATCTGGAAGTATCCTTGCATACATTAGACTTGTGCTACAGACAAGAAATCATGAGTTCCACAAATATCATGGGCAATTGAGGAGATTCCTGGCCAAAATCTATGCCTTATTGTTTATTATAGTATACTGAGACTGACTCCTTAAAAGCTGCTGATACCACAGCCATGAAGGATGATCTGCACAGTTTTGGGCTGCCGTAGCAATTGTCCCTGTGAAGTCAACTGTTTGAAAATCCACCCCTGAGCTAACACCCCGAAATCTTCCCAAACTACATAGCTGTTCTGCATTTGGCACAACAGCAAACAAAATTACATGCATCAGCCAAGAGTCAGCTGTAATGCTCAGCTACTATCCTTTGCCTGCAGGGGGGAAAGCAATTGCAGCAGGAGAAAAGGAATCATCTTTGGCAACACACGATGAAATAAATAACAAACACAGCCCTCTCAGCAAGCTCACCTGGCACAGTGGTGTGCGTAAAACACCACCTTGCAGAGCCGGCACTGTGTTGATCAAGAACAAACCCCCTCCTTCCCAGCATGGCTTTTGTTGAATTTCTTAGCAGGGAAGACATTTAAAGTGGGGGTAGAGCTACCTCTGTTCACAGGAACAACCACATCTCTGCAGCAGCACTGCTGCTACGAAGCGTTACATAAATGAGTTCATGTTGGGTCACAGTCGGAAGATGGTCAGAGGCAGAAACACTCCAGAAGGCATTGTTTTTCCACAGCAATTTTTGAAACACTTCTGTGGTTGCAGACACCACAGCATTAACAGCAGAATGGCTTTGCCGTCAGTTTGCATCATTGCCTTCAACACTACCTTTGCTGCACTACGTTGGTGAAAGTAACATAAATTTACAATGAGAAGACATTTAAATTAAGGAACACAACACCTTGGGAGAGCCTCTGGGGAAATCTCCGTGTCCTTGAGGCCAACAGACTGTTCCCAAATCCAAATCCACTCAGTAGCTGTATATCCACTAGCATGCCCCATGAGTTCGAGAAGAAAACATGGGCTCAAGAATCCGGGTCTTAAAAATTAAAGGTAATAATACACTGAGGAGCCATGAAAGCCTTCATCCCACTTCATCACTGCAGATGCTACCTCTTTCTAACAGTGATTACAGAGAAAGCAGAAAGTCCAGTGAAACTGAAGAGTTTGTGACTCAAGGGACTCAGCAAGGAGGGTTTGCTATGTTGAGACCCCATAGGGCAGTAGTAAGGGTTCCCAAATTGCCTGCATCCCAAGCCTGGAACTGGAAATACTAATGGTCCTGGAAGTGTGCAGGAAAATTGTGCCTTGGCACCAAAAATGGCTTCACAAATAGGGAACTTTAGGAACTACTGCTCTTAAGGGTTTTAGTTAACTGCTAGTATTTGTGTCTTGCTAAGGGTTAATTGACTGTATTTAAAATCTCAGAATTGCACTTCTACCCACAGAAATCTGAGCAAGAGGCTTAAAGTACATGCAAGTTGTCAGGGGAAAAAAAAAAAAAAAAAAACAGGACAAACAAGGACAGACAAAACCTACCTGACCTAGAGAAGCTATAAATTCCGCCCCAACTTTTTATCTGATATAAACCCTTCTCAAACCCTCAGTAACTGCTGTGTGCATCAAAACTGGTAATTGCAGAGAAACATGGTCACAGTCTGTGAAAAAATACCATAGCTCTCCCACTCTTAATATCACTGTTCTTTTTGTATTCATCCATTAACCACTGACCCATTTGCATTCCCAGAAGTCAGTTTTGCTGATGTGTTCTGAACATCCTAAAGCAACTGTGAGCTAAGATTCATGAATCAAATATCTCTATATCTCTTCTTCCTAACTTGTGCCATGGTAACACTTCAACCCGAAATCCCCAGTGCCTCAAAGAAGAAATTTCTTTCCCGCATGCAGTTGTACAACTTACAGTGAATGCTGATGCTAAGCTCTCATATACTGCTATTTTTAAACAATGACTTTTAGGCTGGGCTGGCTAAATCAACAGAACTGTGGGACAGATATTGGCATGGAGATTTCACAACACAGGAAACCCTGTCAGTACGAGTATCACTGCAGGTCACATCTCTCCTCCACCATCTAGCCCATCTTCCTGAAGGGGCCTTCTCGAAATAGTAGAATTACTTTATTTAGGAACAACAGACTGCTTCAAATCTTACCTCTACAATTTCACTACGATTACTGGGTGCAGTTTTCTGGTATTGCTATGTGAAATAAAATACATAAGTGGATATACAGCTCATCATAAGAACTAAACCACCTTAAAACACTATCAAAATAATATGCTGCACTTCAAACATTCCTCCCCAGAGGCAAGGTTGTGAAAACAATAGTTGAAAGATGTATAATCATTGTGCTTAATGCACTATTGGAAGATGCTCAAAAAATTCATCTGATGAGTGCAGGAATAGTACAGGAAAAAAAAAAAAAAAAAGTTCAGGCCAGGTCAGGTGATCTTCTGAAAGATTCTTCCTATGCATTTTCTTAAGAACCACAAATCCCAAGACATCCTGTAAGCAAACAGCTACCCAGAAGGGAGTACAATATGATGATAAAAACCAACAGTTACAATAATATTCAAAATTAACAACCCTTAAGTGAAATCTAGTAACTGTTTGCATGTACATCCCTAACTCACTGAAGCACAGTGCTCTTCTGTAACTCCTAGAAGCTTTTAGAAGGTAGTAAATGAGTTGATGCCCTCCATACATCCATTAAAAAGATGTAAGTAGGTCTATCATCATAGGCTTGTCTGCTTCACATCAATCCCAGGCAAAATTGTAACAGCTATGATGGACTCAACAAATAAGTAATTAATGTCCATCAACAATGGTTAGTGGAAAAGGAATCTTGTGAAATTAATCTAGTCTCACACGGTGACGATCTGACAAATGAGGTTGATAAAAGTAATAGGGCTGATGTAACAGGCTTCTGAAAAACACCATACTTGAATTTGGGGTACTAAACTTGACCGGTTTAAAATCAGCATGGTACAGTGTAGATGAATTACAGATCAGTTAACTGATGCCTCTGCACCAGTAAACTGCATGTGCTCATTCAGTGAGTGAACATTTGCTACCATTAGATCCTGCCTCACCAGTTGCTACTGAATATTTTTACTACCAGTA
>VXAV01009773.1:120596-150624 GCA_013399715.1 Alectura lathami
TATTACTTAGTAAGTTTGTGGAAATTTGAGGAGGTCGTATGGAATGAAGTGGACAGCATAGCAAAGCAAGCTACAGAGAGCAACCCAGTAAGCTGCACACAGGGCATCAGTCTGAATTTCAGTACAGACATATGCAAAGTCCTAGATTTAAGATTAAAAAGTGGAAACTTTACTTCCCAGACACAAGACAGCAGGCCAGAAACAACAAGCTGGAAAAAGCCTAGCAAGTTACAGAGTCTATTTTGTTTCAAAGGAATGCCCACTCTGACATCTTCAGCAGTAACACACGTACTAGAGATATAATATCAAACAGAAGAATCAAAGAAATCATGCCTATCTGGCATTTGTGCAACTGCTACTGATACACAGAGCCTATTTCAGAGGCTGCAGATACTAAGAATAGGAGAGAATTCAGGGAAAAACCATAAGAATGAACGAAGAATTGGGAAACGTTCTAGAGAAAGACATGAGGTGCTCTATTTCTTTGATTGGAAAGAACAGGCAAAGAGGTTTCTTAATCACAGATTGTAAGTATATAAAGAGAATAAAATTAGCTGATGAGGGTTCTTCAGCCTTAAGAGCAAAAGCTCTAGCAATGACCAACAGCTGGAAGTTGAATCTAGACATTCAGGACATAAATAAATCCAGTTTCTTTGACAATTTTGCTTTTACGTGGGATAGTTACAGTCAGTGGAAATCTTCAAACCAACTTTTTTAATGTTTCATTCCAGTTCAAACAGCAACTAATCCAGAGAAGTCTTAGGCCCTCTTGGTCTCAGTAACTTATCAGTTAAGTGACAGAGTTTTGAATGCTTCTGTGGGAGGCTATTTAACAACCTAATAAATGTCAGCTCTTGGGAAAATATCCATGGGACTCTGCTTTTTTCTTTAGCACACTGCTAATGGACCACACAGAGTAACAAATTCCCTTGTTTGCTGCTCCCACCAGAGAACGATTAAAATAATGATCTCTGAGCAGTAAAATAATAGATAATAATGCATTGTCTAATACTTGAAGATGATAATCAGAGAATGAATCAAGCAACTAATCCTTAGTTCTTATTCTTTCTTCCCACTGAAGTCCCGAACTCAATGTTCAGTTAAGTGCAGGAATACGTGATGAGGGTTTCCTTCAGCATAGAGCCGGCGAAGGAGAAAAAGGAATTTTGGCATTTGTGATGCTCAGACTGCTGTGTTTTGTGATATCTCTAACCAAAACAGAAGATTCCACAGAGAAAACTGAGATTCTTGCAGGGGCTGAGATGAATATGCTCCTATGGCTATAGCCCCATCCTCACCTGCTTTTTGGCTTCTGCTTGTTCCTTTTGTCATTCATGCTTTAATCTGCCTCCTAATCTCCACCCTGCTATTCAGTGTTTAAGAATTGTGCATGCAAACCCACGGTGTAAATGAAACACATTAAGGCATTCCCTGCCCCAGGGGATTCACAAGGCAGAATATAAACTAGCCTTGTTGAACTGCTGGCCTGCAAACTGAACCCAGCACGTTCAATCCAACTGTATTTCTTCCTGAGCCTTGGGGGAGACATTCATGGTCATGTAGCAGCTACTGGGGTACCACTGGGAAATGTCTATTAGATTAATAATCTAATTATTAGACAGTAAATTTAGCAGGGAAACAGAGATTTTACTACTCCTTAGTACTCCACCAACCCTCTGTCTGAAAATTTCAGTAGCACCAAGATACTTGCTGGAATCACCAGACTTGTTCAAATACCAGAACAACCAAACAGCACGTTTATGGATTCAGCCAGGAGGCTCTCACTTCTGGTATGGAGGCTCCAATGTGCACAAAGCTGGACAAACAATAGATAAGTGAGAGAGGCTGAACCACAGTGGAAACCAAGAGAACTTGTTTGCTCCAAAATGTGGGCCTCGTGGAGCTGGACTTCAGAGTACCTACAGACAGGTGCAATCAGGATTAGGTAGGGCCCCCACACTGAACTTCCTGGCACCATTCTCTGTGATTCTGATTTACACAAATTTACCATATCAAGACTTGTTAGTATTAGTGCTTTGGAAAGTATGATCCCTCCTAGGATGGGTACTGTCCAGGCACAGAGCTCACATCATAGCCAACCCTCTTTCCATATTGTTAATAGGGATCTTAGGCGAAAATCATTAACATTGTTCCCTACTTGTCCCCTAAGGAATCTCCCACCAAGTGCTGGCATTTCTTTATCACAATGTGTTTTGGGACCCTCCAGCCTTTTTTCAGTCTGGTTTATAATCCCCATCTCCAGTCAATCTAAATTAATTTGTCATCTCAGTCTTCATAATACAGTAATTGCCTTGATACATGAACAGACGTCTTATTTATGCACATTAAATAACCACATTCTTTTCATCTATTTGGTCTGCAGTTGAATCAAACTAAGTGATTAAGTTATGTCTGGCAGGATTTGTTTCTTACAGATCTATGCGCATGCTACTCATGTTCCTTTATTTTTGAAAGGTAAAGTTAACTTGTGTAAAGGGTCTGCATACTTCCTATATGCTACTGAAGGAATTGAATTAATAGCTAAAGTGTGCTATGAGTCACACAGAAAGCTCAATAAATTCTTCTTTACCAAGGATGAGGTTTGCTTTAGCTGCTTATAGATTTACTTCATTTAGTGTTTTCTCCATTATCATGTTACAACAAAATTCACTCCTTTCTTTTCCCATCATTTACACTCTGTTTTGGCAACTACCTTGAGGGTTAGCTATGATACACCTGGCTCCATGTGAATGCACAGCACAGTAAATTCCCCTTTCCTTAGACTTTACTTAGACTATTTTACCAAAAATGGAAGCCAGATTTATGGGATAGTTACCAGCTCTTTTACTGACTGCTGGTTATTTTTAAAGATCAATACAGCAATGATAATTGACTGCTGCTTATTCTTAGAAATCAATGCAATCAACTCCTAAAGATCTTAAAGATAGTTTTTCTCCATCCTCTGACAGCAGACTGATAATAGAGAACTCTTTGTAGGCCAGTCACCTTTCTTGTGTAACTGCAATAAGGTAGCAGACACATTTTCCCAAGTTTTGTTTCTAGGGTTTTCCTGTTTCCTCTGTCCCTGAAGTTTGCCTCACAGAAGTAGCGTTCTGCCCCATTCACAATGTATTCACTTAATGTTAGCATCAGGAGATAGCGCAGTGTTTTGGCGAATCCAGCGGTACTGACTTGAAGTTCTCATTCCGTGGGGTTTCCTAATGCTGTTAGACAGTTTGAGGTCTAAAATGGGATGAAAGGAGACAAGGCGAGGTAAATATGTCACTTCCACTCACAGCTCTGCTTGTGGATGTTTCCCAACTTGGTGAAAGTCAACTAACTCACAGGAACTGCAGTAAGGTAGCTTGGCACATGAAAAAGTGACTGCCTAGAGCCACTCTTTGCAGAGATCTCCTTCCACCACGTATAACGCAGGTCACCCCTGTCAGCAGATGATAAGAACAGGATTCTGGATCAGTTTAACATCTGAATCATCAACATTTTGTGATTAGAGGAAGGAATCAGGGTCAGGAAGAAAGAGCTCTTCAGTGCTTTGTGTCATTTCACTAAGCGAACATAAATGCGAATTTCCATCAGCAGAAATGAAATAGCTGTTTCAACAAAGTTCCTGAAGTTTAGAGAGACAACAGCAACCAAAAAAAAAAAGAGTCAAACCTCAGAGCAGAAAAATGATATAAGTGTCCTTTACAAGGGGCCTTATACTTTTAAAGCAGACAGACTTCTCCAAAGGATGATGAAGAGAACACCTTGTGCCAGCTGCCCTGTGACTCAGACTGGCATAAATGCAATAATTACTCAGAAAAGGCAGGGAAAATAAGGGCCAAGTTCTGCCTTGGTTCAGAAAATGTGTGGGCTAAGGGAAGCTTTCAAGCAACTGAACACTGACCTATTGGATTCTGACTTCCCACCTTGCCCCACCAGTCAACACATCTGCTACACACACATTTGACTGGAGCACAAGCGCAGGGATGAGCATGCACAGCTGTGAGCCTAATGGTCACAACTGCATCTGAAATACTTCAGTCTGAAAACATCATCATTTATTTGGGTTCGGAAAAGGGAACTGAGCACATCCAAAGCGAGGCTGCTAGGGCTAAGATCTTCAAAATCATCGTTCCTTTAGCTTCAGTCTGTGGTTATGGATGCTAAGACATCTCAAAGAGACCCACTTGCGGGGTCCAGCAGTGACTGATGATATGAGAAAAGCAAGACAATAAAGATCAAAATGGACTAGATCATTCTCTTGATATCATCTTCTCTGATTCTTTTGCTACCAGCATTGCAACACTGAATTGTTTGCCTCTATTTTCTAAACTAAGACCTATTGAAATGAGAAGCAGCACATCTCAGGGATTTGTTAAAATCCCTTTGAGTCTCTGAGTGATGATAATTATCACGGACTGAAGGCGGAGTGCAGCAAGGTGAATGGCATGATGAATGGCAGGTGTCAAACATACACTTTCCAGATGAATTTATTTCAGTATATTTCCATGGACTCTGTCACAATGCCTCTTTACCTTACTTGACTTCATGGAAATTGTTCTTTTTTTTTTTTTTTTTTTTTTTTTAATAGAAAGCTGAAGCACAGAGGGAATAAATGATTCATCTAAGGTCACCCAAGTCTGCCAAGTTCTCCACTACTGGTGCAGGCAGAGACATCCATCACTTGCACATTCAAAATTGCTCCTTAAGGATGTGCTCAGAGCTCTGCCGCTCCCTCCCCTCACAACACCCTCTCCATCACCTGACTTTGCAAAACCTGTCACGAGGAAGAACAACAGTTAAGTGAAAAGGTACCAGCGTCAGATCTTGTGAAGGTGCTCAGGGTTTGGTGTATGTGCTCTAGGATCTGCCAAACTTAAGGACACTCAAGAAGATTTTCACAGAAGTATTCACAGAGACAGCCTGTCTCCACATGTCTATCAATAATGTTCAACTGCCAACACTGCCAGGCTAGGATCTTAATGGCCCTTATCCCAGCTCCATAAATGGGGAAAGTCAGGCACACAACAATAAAACAATTCTTCTGCAGTCATTCACGGATCAGATTTGGAATTAAAAAATAAAAATAAAATAAGAGTCCCGGCTCAGATATCATGTATTATCTACAAAATGATTGAATCACTCATCCTCTTGGAGTTTTCTTTTCCATTCCCCCTCCATCAGTCCCACCTTCTGATTGCCATCATTTCTCTACTTTCTATTGTCAGTCTCATTGCTATAGTCTTTCCCACTGTCTACTGTCTCTCTCCCAGCAATGCTCTTTTCCTCCCAGTTCTGCAGCTTCACCTCAGGTCTTTCCCTAAATTTCATTGCAGTCGTGCCTCCACCAGCAACCTCCAGTGGAGCAAGAGGGTAGGCACCTGTCCAAGACTCCTGTTTACGCAAAGCCAGAGAAGGAATGCACAGCACTTCAGTCTGCTTCTAACAACTGCTGTCAGGTGGAGCAGAGGGAGTGCACAAGCAGGACTCTAGCTCACTCGAGTCGTGAGGAAGGAACCAGGATGGGGAGAAGGTTTATTTATGGCACTGCTGCTCTGATTCAAGCACATAGGGGTTTGAAAGCGTGCAGCTTTCATGTTAATGTATTTTTTAAACTCAGGAGGAAGGGCTGGACTTTCTACCTGTGAGCACATCACCGACCTTCTCCTTGGGTCCATCAATCTGTTATATCCTCCTCCAGTGCACCTCTCCAAGGATATACTTCATCAGCAGTCAGGATGCAGAATGGTCCAATAATGGGAATAGTAGGGTATGCAACAGCTGGAAAATGCATTTGAGGGGAAGACAGGTACTCTCCAAGGCTTCCTTCCCAAGCAGCACGTCTCCAAGCAATGAAATGCAATGCTATCAAATACCATGGCAGAAAGCACAAATAAATAAAATATAAGGATGCCTCTTAAAAATAAATGTTGCTCCATGATCTTTTTCCCAGGAGAATGAAGTTTCCATAGTGCTAATTCTCTCTGCGTGTGGTATCAGGTTCTGCGTGGTCTGTTCCCTATAAGCTCTCAACATATGCTACGAATCTGCCTCTGCAGTACAAGTATTCTAAATCAGATGCTTATGCCTTCTTCTGATCTTTTGCAGTCACACGTATATATATCAGATTTTGCCACAGGCTATCTATCATTTCTCTCTTTCCAGCATCTGAAATGCATGACCTGCAATTTAGTTGTATGTTTTACTGTAGTTTCCACATAATCACACATGAAACTTTAATTCTCACCTTATGAGGCCAAGCACAAACACACAATGCCGGACACAGACTGCACTTCTAATCTTCATCTTTCAGAAGTGTAGGAGGGTACCTCTGATCACTGACACAATGCATTTCTCACAACTGACGGAAAAATATCTAAATTGCAAATTCCATTGCAAGCGAAGCCTTACTTTTTATCCTCAGGTCATTTATGGGTGCCTTTTTACACATAAATAGCATCTAACGTCATCAAGCCATTGCCCCCTCTGCCTCTGAGAGCTCCTCCCTTCAGCTGTGGGTTAAGCACAGTGGTGGTGCATGAAGTGGGCATTTTCCATCGCTGTAGCAGAGACAGCTCTGCAAAGGCACACATCGGCCCCACAGCACCCTGCCAACTTGTGTTGCACTGCGCCAGTGTTGCCCATGAACAAGCAGCTTCTCTGCATGTAATATTTCAGATGAAATGCCCCACCCCTAATGAAGTACGTACAGACTTCAGCAGGCAAAAAAAGGGGAAGCAGCCTGATCCTCTGCAGACCCACCATGTCTCAAGGATTAAACTTGCCCCTCTCATTCCTCCCTCTCACCCCCTCCTGCTTGTTCACCAGGAATTCACTGTGGCTGGCCCCATCCCCATGTCAAACCACAAGCAGCAAACACAGCTGGTTGGCATCATCCACCTCCCAGCTGCCTCTGCTTAAGGCCACAAAAAGAAGAAGAGGATGGATGTTAGCCCAGCCCCTGGCTTGCTGCAGCCACCTATCAGCTGTATGAACACTTATGCCTTGAAGCCTGACATGGTTTAGCACAGCACCCATCAGGACAGTGCTGTCTGTATGCAGGGAGCACAACGCTTCCAGGAAGGCATATCCCAGGCAATTGGAGGAAATGCCATGCCTGGTTGGATGCAAGAAGATGGAGGACATTTTAGTTCCCTGAGAAGGGACTAGCTGGGAGGTGGTGATAGAGAAATGGTCTTGTAAAATACCCACCCTGTGCGTGGCACAGAAGAGGGAGGAGCAGATGACACAGAGGCATTGGAGAAGCCCTGTAAACAACCCATGGAGTTCTAGCCACAAGCTGATTCAGCTGCCTTGAATATAGCCTCCAACACCTTCCAGACAGGGCTGGAAAATGTCGGGCTGGGAGTTTGCACATGCTGAGCTATTGCCAGGAGTGACTTCGGTTCTGGAGGGATCCACGAGGGCCCTGTGCAGTAGATCAGGACAGCAGTGACTTATGCATGCAGAAGGGAAGCTGGGGACATTCCCTCCCCTCTAAACTATTCCTTGGCTATTTACATTAGTTACCAGCCCTTGGGAATATATTTTCCTCTCTTCATACTTTTCTGCGGTCTGCATTATCATTTGCTAAATATTAGCACGTGCTATTTATCATGAGGTCCACAGCCTTCGTCCACTCCAGGGAGTTTGCGACTATATCACAGCAATAAATTTTCTGATAGTCTATGGGCTGTATAATGCCAAGAGTCATGCAGCTGAAATTATTATCTTGGAACCTTCAAACTCTAATCTCACTGCAAAACCTTAGTCACCACAGGCAGGGAGAATGCACATGAAGACAAGATTGTTTATACTCCGTGGATTCAGACCGAGGTTCCTAATCTGTCTGCTTACTAATAATGATTATTTTGGCTCCACTGGTTTTATAACAGTTGAAGGGTTCGGGAAACCACATTATGTACATCTCCCTTTCAACATTAGGGTTAGTTCATAAGAGCTGCTAGGCAAGCTAAGGAAACAGGGTGTATGTGTGGACTGAGAATCAGTTATAATAACATCATAGTGACCAAAATGGACACCATGGTCTACAATTACTGATGTTCCTCTGCATTTATTGCAGGACAGCATCATCTGAGATCTGACTCAAAACCTACTGACTCTACTGAAGAACTCCACAGTAGGTCCTACACACCACTCAGACAAGACATCATCCCTTACTGACCTATTTGCCCAGCACATTTGGGGAGTTTGGCCTTTCTCCCTGCAAGAGCTCTTGTCTAAGAAAGTGTTCAAACCTTGCCTAGAATGGTATCTCCATCCCCTCCATATTTCTGAGCCCCAAAGCCCCTTTCAGACACATTCTTGGTTAATGACTAGAAATGCTCCAGTTCTTTCTGGCTACAGGATCTGATCCCAGGCACCTTCAAAGCAAATCAAAGTTCACATTGAACAGGGAACATTTAATAAAAAGTGTTAGTTTTTTTATTATTATCACAGAAATAAATGCTAATTAAATGTACATGTCCAAAAGAAACACTGGTCTGAGCAGTCTATATTTTTAAAGTTATTGAATTAGCCCAGCTTGGTTTCCATTGCCAACATAAATAATGGTGAAGGTTGTCCCAAAACTTCTTTTTTTTCTGTCCAAACAGGCTGAGAAATCACAGGCAAAGTTAGTATCAGACAGAAGATGACCTCCTGCCCTGGCTGTGCCAGGTAGCAGTGCACAGGGCAGCTGCTCTCTGAGAAGGGGAGCCCAGGAAAAAGATGTGTTGAGCTGCTGTGTGGCTGTGTCCTGCACGAGGACTGAACAACTAGCATTAGCAGGTTTTGCTTTGCAACCTTGTGGCACAGAAAACATGAAAAACAATTGGAAAAAAAAATAAAGAATAAAATAAAATAATAATAATAAAAAAAAAAAACAGGTTCAAATAAAAAATACCCTGCAGCTGCAGGGCAGCTCCCTCCCGTATCCCACTCTTGTTTCTCCACTACTGTGGGAACCAAGGCAGGAGGCAGGAAAATGCTCCCCAGTGCAGGATTTGCTGGCCATGCCCTGGCCAGTGCAGGACTCGCTCTCCATCACACAAAAGCTGGACTGTCTCAACATTTCCCCTTCGAGAGGTTCTTTTGCAGCACCGTTGCCCTTTCTGGCAGGAAGGCTGTGCTGATCTGGAGCTGGGATCTTTGCCATGTATGCCAGGCTGCTGAATGCAGTGGCCTGTTAACCCAGACATACTGAAGAATGAACAAAGAGGGACCAGAAGAATAATGACCAATAAACCTCACTAATCTGGAGGTCAAGTCCAGTGCATATCTACATTAATACACTAAAGAGCTCAGCCATTGGTTTGCAATAGGACATATGTTGTAACAAACTTCCTGGAGATATTTTGGCCTGTGCCCACTCAAACAGCACCCTGGCATGGTTCAGGGAGCAGCATGAGTAGGGGCTATTCAGTGCAGGCAGTTTGAGTATGGAGAGCTTTTCTCCTCAAATGTAAGCCACTTGCTCTTACAGCTAGACAACACTTTTGCTGCACAAGTATAGGGACTCCTCCCTAAACACAGTTAAATATCCAAATTGGCATAGATCAGCCGCTGCTGCAGTGCACAAGGGATGTCCGGCAGGTCATCACTGCCTCCTCCATGTGTTCAGCCTCATCCTCTGCCCCCTCTGCTGCCTGGAAGACACAAAGGCAGCAGAAGATACTGGGGGTTTTGCGTATGGCGGACTCCCCCCAGCACGGGGAGTTCCTGTCGGTTGGCACCAAACCAACCCCACTGCTTCCAGGTCCCCTCCCTGGCTCAAGGGAGTACATCAGGACAGGCGCAGTGGAATGGCCAAGCAGTGGCACATCTGCTGGCAGGTGGGGCTGAAGAGCTCAGAGCCAGCTGGAAAAGCGCTCTAGCAAAGCTGTGCTGGCTTCTGCCAAGATCAGGGCTGCGTAGTTCACAGAGAGCCTCCCAGGATGCCGTGCCTAGCTAGAAGCTGCATATGCTAAATGCTTTGCTGGAGAGAAGAGAGCTTCCCTGTGTTGATGGGGATGTTCACTCCTCCTTTCTAGTCTTCCTCCCAGGTGGCACATGTTGTCCAAGCAGGCAGCTCCCTGCAGGCTTGGTATGTCCAAGGCACTCTGTGTTACTAGACTGCATAAATACCACCAGGATCTTTTGACTGCGGACAAGTTGCTGTTCTTGGATTGGTTCGGAGCATTTCTTATGGAGATTATTATGTTTTCAATGTTAGAGACCTTAGCCCTAACTCCAAACCCTCACTTCTGAGCTGGGTAAGTTTCCACTGAAACAAAAGAATGGAAAAGCTTTTCTCTTATCACTGACTGGGAAAGGAAATGCCCTTCAGAAGGATATAGATTCCTTTGATGTCTTAAAATAGAGATGAAGCTCTTTGCTCTTCTGTGCCACAGGCAGGATAACGCTACCACGTCCTTTTTTGGAATCTGTTGTTTTCAAAGACGGGTAAAAACAAGTAAGAAATAGTAACATAAATAGCCTTCTCTCTCTTGCATTCTTTCTGTCCTCCACAGGGATGGTTGCCAGAGCAATGAAACTATATTAGGACCAGCGCATCCCTTAGAAAAAGATAAATCCTTCCCAGGGTTTCCTCCTCACAGAGTGACAAGACTTGGGGAGTCAGCCCTCGATTCAGACACCCATATTTATGTGTCTGCAATGTAAACACACACATGAGTATTAGGTGTGTGAGCTCCCATTCATGTCAGCACTGATCAGGTCTTGACAGTCTAAAAACAATTCAGCTCTGCAAATGCCCATGATCCAGTGAAACTTCAGCGCACAGTGCTTTTGAAAGGTCCTGGGCTGCAACATCAAAGACAGGGTTTGCAAATATTAGGCAGAATTAGTAGCAATTTAGTAAAGTTACAATCAACAGATAGAACTGCATTTAAATATTGCGAGGTTTGAAGACACTTTAAGAAAATAATGACAAACAATTGTTGAAAATATGTAACTTTGTGGAAAATATACTCAAGGTAGCTGTACATGTCAACAAGGCAGATACTCACACTTGATCTAGTCACCACGATTCGCCTTTATAAATGAAAGAAAGAAATAAGCACTTGTAAGGTGCCTGAGACACCCACTTAAAAATGGGATGAACTGCAACCTACAAATGCCTATTACTTTTCATATACGGACTACAAAGGGAGGCCAGAGTATCTAGTCCATATGTGGCTGATTATGATAGATAGCTACATCTGCTCAGCATTAGAGTGTGTTTAATAACATACCTATTTGCAACTGCATTCCTATTCAGATCAATATGTCTATGCAGTCAGTGATCCGTCCCTCTGCTTACACTCAAGACTGCATCCACTGCTAGTCCAAACCTTTAGTCCTGAACTTCAAAAGCATCTGTGGGCTGGACCCAGCTATACTGAGATCTACAAGTTGCTCCATCAGGATGTATAAGTCACAAGACAAAACAAGACACCTGAGATCCAGCAAGAAACAGGTCATTCCCACTGAGAAGTAGCAGAGGAGTGCTTCCAGGGAAACAGAGAGGAATTGTTACAAGTCCCTTCACTCAGGAAAATATTTTTGCACTAATCAAATGTCAGTGCTAATGATTAAATACATTTCTTTGAATAAAATCTATCTGCTCAAGACTTTGGGAAACGCATTTATGAAGAGCCATCATGCCAGAAAGTAAATCAGTTCATAAGATCGTGAATTCAGGAGTGAGCCAGCCTCACATGTGTAGGGAGCTGTTGAGTCTTTTTGCAGTCTGGCACAGGCAAATCATTTCTTGCACCAGTCTAACTTGAAAGTCAATAAGCCTGGCTCAGCCATGAGTATGTTGGCATCCCAGGGCAGGGCTTTCTTGGCGATCTGCAAAAGGTATCCAGATCTATAAAGCAGCAACTTGCACTGTTATTAGAAGCCTGCCTCCCCATCTGGAAATTAAACACAAACATATGCATATGCCTATATGTTGCTTGGGAGAAAACCACTGCCCTGACAACACTGAATGGGAATGGGAAGGAAAGAAAAAAGAAAAATGCAAATATCTATGCCTTCACTGTTTCATTTTCAAACTGTCAGAGGCATCCTCGTTTTTAATTAAGGGTAATTTTGGTGACAAAGAATTATAAGGTGTAGAAGCAGAGCAAATCCATTTATTTATTAATACAGCAATAGACCAGGAAACATCTGACAGAAAATTTACATTTCACCTTCCAACTCCAATTTACTAGGTGGCTCGCTTCTCTCAGCAGAGAGCCACAACACAGCACCGAAATCCTATACTTCATTCTTCACCGATACCCAAGGCATCTGCAGAAGGTTTTGATAATCTCTAATAGCACAAAGGAGAAAATTTGCCTTTCTTACTTGTGAGAAATCAGGTACAGCTTTCACATAGCAGAAGTCAGACCCTTTGATCAATATAGAGCACACTGAGAAAAGTGTGTTAGTATGTAATCCTGGGATAAACCCTGAATGGTTTGGGGTTTTTACTGGGGAAAAAAAAAAAAAAAAACACCACACACACAGGGAAGAACGGAATTTAATTTTGGTTATTTTTAATAGGAATAAGTATTATCAGAATACTCCAAAAGAAATAAAAAGTCAAGGAGAAATGTGGGACAGCCATTGAATTAATGGCTGAGTGAACCAAAACGGATATGTCAGGCAGGAGCTTAACACCTGAGCTTTCCAAAGCTTTGTGTCACTACAGTTCAACAGGAACTGTAGGCACTGAAAGCAGAGACTCACCACATCTGTGTGATCATGTCTGCACCAAAAAAAAAAAAAGCAAAAAGAAAAAAAAAAATTCATGTACCCTCAAAAATAAAAAAAAAAGGCATTTCCTTTATATTTTCTTCCTCGAAAGGAAATACTACAAGAATTTCATCAAAGTTTGAAGCAAATAAATATGAGTTAGGGACGAGCTAGTGTAAGTCCCACCTACCACCTGGTGCGTGACACACGCTCCCCTGGTCACTTCGAGCTGTGAGCATCATGACTGAGGCCACTTTTGGCCAGCTAGGTAATCGACCTGCTGGACTCCAGATGGAGCTGCATACCAGGTGTCTTCCTCTCCCGGGGGCTTCAGCTTGGACCACAGTGAAGTAACACCCATCCAGCAAATGAGATGTCCAAATTTTTGCCCTCCCTCCTTCACTCCTTCCCTGAAGGCACCAAGGGTCCATCTGCTTGGATTAACCAGCCTCCAGAGTCTTTGCAGGCAGCTGTGAGATGGTTTTTAAAGATAAGAGATGGCCCAGGGTGGCCTCATGAGTTAGGAATTTAGTTAAATATCTTCTAAAGGGATTTAGTAGGATTTGTTTCACTATTTATATTATGCAGTATCAGTCATTCTTAAGGCCCCAGGCCTTTGTATTAGTAAAGCTGGGAAAACAACCAGGCAGAAGGGATGCTGATACCAGCCCCCATGATCCTGTCTTCCCCACGTAGAAATGCTTTTCTATTCTAACATTCAGAAGTTGCTGCTTTCCCTGTTCACCAAAGTGAGGGCAAATAAGTGAAATATTGAGCAGCAGGACACCTGAGAGTGAAACTCCAGAGAGAGTGAGCTGTCGCTCCTGGGTAGCAGTGCTGGCACTGAGCGATTCTGAAATAGCATCCTTTGTTAATATATGGCAAATAAATTGCAAGTCTCTGATGGCCCCCAGGGTAAAAATAACCACAAGGCTGCTCAGTGTTTGTTAAAAGACATAGGTAATTGTGGAAAAGAGCAACAAAAAGACAATTGAAAGACTGGACAGGTTGATTTATGAGGAAAGATTAAAGGAGCTGCACATGAATGACTTAGCTAAACAATAACTAAAACGGGACGCAAAAAGTAGCCACTATCAACAGTATTTGAAGTGTCTGTCTGAAGGGGCATTAAGCATTTGGGTGGGTATGCTTTGAATAAACTGACGTAATCAAATAGAAGTAGGAAAAGTGAATGCTGGATGAATGCTTAAGAAAGTTTCCAGAAGATCAAGAGCGCAGGGGTGGAACTGACACAGCAATCTCCTCCCCCATTAATCTGGGGGGTGGGTGTCCTGAAAGGCCATCTGCACCAAGCAGACATAACCTAAGGAACCTTCTGGCGGCTTCCACTCCTAAATGCCGCAGTGGACTTTCCCCAATGGTAAGCACTAGCACAGGGATACCAACAGTGTTAAGGGCTATTCTAAGACCTCCATACAGCCAGAAGATAAAACATTCATGCCTTAGAGATACAGCAGAAACACAAGAAAATACCCACAGAGGGAGTGAAGGGTGGCTCTCTGGACTCTTCGCATGCCACTGAAAATTGAAATGGGACTGGGCATGTTCACAGGTAGCATGAAAACATGGAAACATCAGTCTATGTTCCCTAAAACACTTTGCTTCTCACAGCAGAGAACAGACTGGAACACGAGAAATTCTCTTTAATGGTACATGTTCATCACTGATCTGTTACAGGTCAGATCATAGAGTCACAGAATCATGGAGTCATTGAGGCTGGAAAAGACCTCTAAGATCATCTAGTCCAACTGTCAACCCAACACCACCATGCCCACTAAACCTTGTCCAGAAGTGCCACATTTACACATTTCTTGAACACCTCCAGGGATGGAGACTCCACCACCTCCCCTGGCAGAAGTCACGCAAGATAAGTTATCTTATCTGTATGTCTTATCTGCTTAGATAAGTCATACAAGCCATATAAATCATATAAGGCCATGATATATATGATATATGATGAGGATCATATAAATCATCATCCTTCCTACCTAGTCTATGTAGGGCAGAGGGTGTTAACCGGTGGGCCTGCCATGGATTTGTTTTGGCCATAGAGAGCCTCAGCTCAGGTTCCTAACAGGTAAAGAAAGACATGGAAATGATCTTGCCACATCCTGCTGCTTTCTTTTCATCTCGTGTAAGAAAGGATTAGGCACGAAATACAGCATGGTGAAAAGTCCAGCCGTGGGACAAAGCCCGGATCTACACAGCTAACAAAGTCACCACCACCAGAAAGACATACACAGGTAAGGCATTGGGCTGAAAGATCTTAGATTCAGTTCCTGTGATGCAAACCCTTATGTAAATTTTGTCTCCACACGTGAAATGAGACTAACACTTTCTCCCAAGGTCTGCCAGGCCCAGCCTATGTAACTACGGAATTACTCAAAGCAGGGACCTCTTCTTAATGAGTGAGTGCATTGCATAACAGGACAGGCCTTGCTGCAGCCTGTAGGTATGCCAGCTTGATGTAAATCATTACTGCACTTCCCAGCAATTAATGCACATAGGATTCCTTTCATACATCTTATCAGTGGGCTACAGACAACCCTGAGTGGCTCATTTCTGTGGTTTTCTATTTCAGCAGTCACTCACAAGCCCCAGCTGTACCAAAGGACACCATCAAGGATGTCACAAATATTTGCATTTTTGGTGGCTTTCACAAAATTACTATTTATTTCTCGATCCTACTCTTCCAGTTCTCTTTTCAAATTCAGGAGCAAGGGTTTTCCAAATCCGAGGGAATTTCCTGTTTGCTTTGCATTAAAGTGGAGAAAAATAGAGGGCAAAGAGTAAACAGCACAGCAATGGTACGCGCACAGCAGAAAAATGTGCAGGTCCTTGCAGACTGGCACCAGCTGTGAGTCCTTCTGTCAACAGTGGAAGAAAATGGTATTGTCTTGATGCATTTCAAAAAAAGAAAATAAAAAAATAGAACACAGACATATACATGATCCATGCAAATATATCTTAATTGGTCATGGTGTCAAAATCTCCCTTTAAATTTAATCTAATATGCACATCACTGAGCCCTCAGCAATCTTCAGTAGCCTTCAGGCACAAATGAGTTAGCATCAAGGTGTCAATGCTTCTGGCATTAACCTCAGTTAGGAGGAGTTAGGGGGATCACCGAATGAAGGGTCAGCCTTCATTGTTCATTGCTCAGACATTCCTCTGACTATAGCCTGCAGTCTTCTGCATGACAGCGGCTGGCAGAGCGTCTGTCTACTGCCTTTACGGTAAAGAGACCTCACATGTGGCAGCACCGATGCTAATTACTACATTGAAACCTGTGCAGGTCTTGACACGGATGGAGAATCAACAGAAGCCCTATTTGAGGATGCTGTTCAATGAGGTTACCAGGTGAAAAAGTAGCCTGTGACAATAAAGTGATAAATATCTACAGTTTATTCAGAACTTTTAAAAGAACATTGATAGGGGAATAATTACATCAAAGAATAGAAAGTCTGCCAGCAAAGTTATGCTTACAGAAAAAAAAAAAAAAACATACAAATAATCCATGTCACTTTAACACTGCTCCACTTATCTCTCTCCATACTTCCTTAAAGATTCCCTTTAGATTTATTACATTCAAATGTCATCTTGCACAATCATTCTTAGGTAGATCTGCTTTTCTGGGGTGCAGTTAAGGGTGGATCACATTTGCTTTTAAGGCTATGTCCTCCCTGTCTAGAGCAGGGATGTCTCAGGACAGCCAGGAGGACCCCCAAAACCACCCTCAGTCTGGGACCAGTGCTCAAGTTGGCAGATTGCTGCTCAGTCCCAAAGACATGTGCACATTTATGCCAGAGGAAATCATTCAACAAGAAAATCTGATTAGAAACTTCAAAGGTTTGTCAGCCACCATAAAATCTTGAAGACATTACAGTTTAGCATTACAATTATTGCAATAGCAATTCTGGGCCTATTCAAAAATGTTTCTAAAGTTTCTAAAAAATATAGATAATACCAGAATGAAAAATATCCCACTTGCCTCCTGGCCATCCTTGCCATCAGCTCCTTCACTAAGACCATCGATCTGCCTGTACCTGCAGCCAGCCATTCCATCTGTACATTCTGGGCAAAGCAACCCCGGAGCAGCCCCTCTACACCCAACAAGAACCCCGCAGTGAGCTCATTAACCACTTTCAGAGGGTGATCTTCATCAAGGAAAACACAATAAAACAAACAAACAAAAAAAAAAAAACAGTAGAAATAAAAGGAATAAACGCTTCAGGTGCACATACCTTTTGAGTAGTGGGAGTCTGGAGTTGCAGAGTAATTTAACTCACACTTAATGTGGGACTCTTTTTTTCCAGCTCATTCTGCTTAGGATTATCATAAACGGTGTCCTTTGAACTCCCTCTACCTTCCTCCAGCCCCATCTTCCTTCCTCCCCATCCCCAAGGCAATGATTTTTATCTCCAGGTCTCCATTTCTTCTCTGCAGGAATCAAAGGGCTTCCAAGCCTTTCCCTTGAGGTGACAGCATTACCTGCTCCTCCTCCACGTAAGATGCCAACCTCTGCTTCCTCAGAATAGTTATTTACCCTAATCTGTGTCAGGCAGGCTCATTCTGCCCTGGTAATGAAGAGCTGCTGTGTCTGGGCCAGCCAGGCCAGACGTGTTCGGACTCTTCTGGATGTACAATTCAGAGCAAGCTGCAGTGAGTAGTATAGAAAGCAAAGACAAACAGGAGCCACATACTGACAGCTTCCCATTACCTCATTTACCAAACTTCATCTTCAAACTAATTAGGCTTCTTGTGCCTTTTCTATTTCCAAGCTAAGTTTGTTCCTGGCCATGTCACTCACAATGCACATTCCTGTGCAATCACTAAACTTATCACTAAACAGTTTAAACCTAAACAGTTCTTTGCCTCTATAGCATACTCCTCCTTGACATATGATAGCAGAGACGCTATGGTCTCTGCTCTTAGCAGATAACTCCAAGCCTTTTAGTAGAGTTGTGTGCCCCACTCTAGCACTGATCAGCAAGAGGTGGTATCTTGCCTTTGCCCTTGGGTAATCTGTAATCTCCACCAGATCTGTACCATTGATCCAAATTATATGAGCCTTGCTGACAAAGCAGTTTCCTTCTTTGCTTCTCTCCAAGGTCCAGGAAACTGCATCCACAAAAACTGTTACCAGAACATCACTAAAGATGAAAAAGTCACAGCCTCAGAAGCAGGAAAATGTCAGCCTTTAGGTGGCATGTCTGACACGTCATGATGCAGCATTTAGTTACATTGCTACATGCTCTTTTAACAGGTTCTGTGAAGTTTGAGTATTTCTGAAAGCAAGGTTTGAGGTTCTAAAAGGAGTAACAGAATCACAGAATCTTAGGGGTTGGAAGGGACCTCTGGAGGTCATCTAGTCCAACCTCTGCTAAAGTAGGTTTTCTACAGTAGGTTATAGAGGAAAGCATCCAGGCAGGATTTGAATATCTGCAGAGAAGGAGACTCCACAGCCTCTCTGGACAGCTTGTTCCAGTGCTCTGTCACCCTCAACAGGCTTCTTGCTTTTCCTTCCCTGAATGGAAATGTATTAAGGGCTGGAAGGATGTTCAAAGTCAATTCGCATGCAGGAACAGGCAACAGATGCTACAGCACCAATGGAAACCTGCTCCACATCCTCTCCCATACCACCAACAGAAATCCTTGACAGTCTACTACAAAACTAAGGGCAAAAGACCAGAAAAATCAAGCAGTGGGAGTGGAAACAAATAAGCATAAGGAGAAAAGACAGGTGTTGTAATTATCATTATACAGCAGTGCCATCTAGCCAGACACAGACATCTGCATTGTGGAGGTCCTGCGTGTAGATAAAAATATATCAGCTGCATACTAGAAGGTCCGTTTATACTCAGTACAGGGGAACTGTCACTTCAAATCCACAGTTCATCTCTTTCAGGCATCCGCTTTAGGATGAGATGATTTGTGCCTCAGAAGCAGCTGTTTCTTTCCATTACCTGTAAAAGGACTTTTTTCTCAGATGAGAATGTCTACACTATAAATCTGTATGGTTTATATGTCTACACTTGGTCAGATGAATCCCACCTTATGAATTTTTCATTACTTGCAGTCATTACACAGGACTGGATAGCTTTTTAATAGATACACTATAACTTGAACAGAAGCATAGGCTTGATTCAAAAAGTACTGGACAAACGTCTATTATGTTTAGAAAACAGGACTGAGGTTTTGAACAGATGTCCCAAACTATCTCTGAACCTAGATTCATGACATCTAAAGTAGCCACATATTGGGATTACCTTATTATTTTTCTGTTTGTTTACTTGGTAGGTCAAACTGTGAGGCCATGAATCTAAAGTTTACGTGTCTCTAAGTTCTGCTTTACAATATGGCAAAATAATCCCAGTTAAACAGATATTACCAAACATTGTACATCCAGTACAATATCCATACAGCTAGGTTGCCTAAAATGTATATTTGCTGGTAAACATTAGTTTTATAACTTCTGAGGAAAACAAGTCTGTTTTATATATTCTGCATCTATTGCACTCTAGAAAGCCCCAGTCTATGTTGCCCTGTTTCAAGAGTCTAAAAGGGTTTTGTTTTTTCTTTGAAGCCTGGAAATGCTTTTTTTTTTCCTTTTGTTGCAGATCTTGGATGCTGTTTTTCATAGCAAGAGAAATCATTTTAGCAGTAATAAAAATCCATTTTCTACATTCATGAATTCATAAATTTTAACAGCAACAGGGACCATTACCTTCATCCAGCCTGAGGCATTGACAGATTTACTGCACAGGAGCTAATGGACTAGAGCATGGTCCCTTTGAGATGTATTTGTGCAGCTCTTCAGCCTCTCTCCTCATCATCAGCATGAAGGCAATAACCTCAGTGCTCCCATCTAACCAGAGCCTGCTTCTAGTCCAACATACTTTTTTTTAAAATATATTTATTTAACCACAACATTTTGGAAGAACCATGGAATCACAGAATCACAGAATCATCTGAGTTGGAAGGAATCATTAAAGGTCACCTAGTCCAATTCCCCTGCAGTGAACAGGGACGCCTACAGCTGGATCAGGGTGCTCAGAGCCCTGTCCAGCCTGACCTGGAAGGTCTCCAGGGACGGGGCATCCACCACCTCACTGGACAACCTGTGCCAGTGCTTCACCACCCTCACTGTAAAAAAAACTTTTTCCTTATATCCAGGCTAAATCCCCACTCCCTCAATTTGAAAGCATTTCCCCTAGTTCTATCACAACAGACCCTGCTAAAGAGTCTGTCCCCTTCTTTCTTGTAGCCCCCCTTTAGATACTGAAAGGCTGCTATCAGGTTTCCCCAGAGCCTTCTCTTCTCCAGGCTGAACAGCCCCAACTCTCTCAGCCTGTCCTCACAGGGGAGGTGTTCCATTCCTTGCATCATTTTTGTGGCCCTCTTCTGGACACCCTCCAACAGCTCCATGTCTCTCCTGTACTGAGGACTCCACATCTGAACACAGCACTCCTGCTGGCCAAGTTTCTTTGGATGCAGCCCAGGATACGGCTGGCTTTCTGGGCTGCGAGAACACACAGCTGGCTCATAGAATCGTAGAAGTATAGAATCTTTAATGATAAGGGAAAAGACCTCTAAGATCATCTAGTCCAACTATTCTAACTAAATCATGCCCAGCTTGTCATCCACCAGTACCCCCAAGTCCCTTTTGTCAGGGCTCTGCTCCAATCCTTGCATCCCCCAGCTTGTATTGATAGCGGGGTTTGCTGTGTCCCAGATGCAAGACGTTGCATTTTGCTTTGTTGAAGCTCACGAGGTTAGCCTGGGCCCACTGCTCCAGCCTGTCTCGGTCCCTCTGGATGGCATCCTGTCCCTCAGGTGTGTCAACCGCACCACACAGCTTGGTGTCACCCGCAAACTTGCTGAGGGTGCAATCGATCCAGCTGTCAATGTCATTGATGAAGATATTGAAGAGTATCAGTCCCAGTACGGAACCCTAAGGGTCACCACTCAAAGAAGCCGACCTGCTTTCTCAAGCACCCAGAGAAAGCGAAGGTCAGCACACTCCCATCACCCCAGAGCATCTGCCCCATGCCTCGTCAGCCCCATTTGGTCTCCTGGTAGCACCAACCCACTGCAAAACAGTGTTAGCTGCTGTCTCTGCAGCCATGCTTTATCCTTTACCTACACACTTCTCTCATCAGGATGTAAAACGTGAGGCCTCTGGGACTTAGCTTATTGCCTCATAAAGCAGGATGGCAGGATTATTAATGCAGTAGAACTGCAGAATTTTCCAAGCAATTTATGAGTTACCCATGGCAGTTCATTAGCTCTCAGCCCCATGACCCCTTTCTATTGAACATGAATCAAGCAGGAGACGCACATGCACCAAAACGCATGATGGATACGCACATCAAAAATACATCCAATACCACACTTCCTCCATTCTGTAAAATCTACATCTAACAAAGGCATTAAAAATCACCAGTTATCTAGGACCTATAACCAAACCACTGAAAATGTCTAGGAATAAAGAAATTCACAATCCCCATCTTTTTTTTTTCCCCTCATCAAGCCATTTCTGATCAATGCATTTTTGGTTTTTTTTACAAGTCTAGCACACTAGAGATGGGAAATATCTAGAGAGTTAAAGGGAATCTTTAAAGGTAATAAATGGACAATCAAGAAAAAGGAAAAGGCCAGGAGTACAGTAACTTCTATCAGTAAGTACAAAATCACAGCAATGTTGACATTAGCAAACTACCTGCAGATTTTGCAAACACAATATTATATACCAAAGAAGGACATGGTCAGAGTGACAAAGTGATGGGGGGGTGGTATAGAAACAGAGAAATACTTCTGTGAAGTCTTTGTTGCTCTGTATTTCTCAGTTGCATTATTATTCTTATTGCTGTTACCCTCTGAGAGTTTCAGGGTATTTTAAAGGAAAGGCAGAGCTAAAATTTTTGTATCTCCCTCTAGTTACAGCTGTCACACTCAGAAAGCAACCCCACCACGTGTTACATGCTTTTCCAGAATGAACTTGCCTTTTCCTATTTAAATAATAATTAATGTATTTATTAACGCAGTAATGGTACCCACATACTGGAAAATCCCACCTCCCCCACCAGCCCATCAGCTAAATTTGGCTTTGGACCAAATTTTAGTATTTTAGCTCCTGCCAAGGTTCAGCTTTGGAATGCTTTTACATTGGAGGGTTTTCATCTGTTTCCTTGGCTGGGCTAATATGACCCTAATGCACACACCAGATCGCTATCTCATCGGGCTGCCAGTCGCTTGCTTGTTTCAATCATCTTGTACACACAGGCTAACTTGTAGCATCTTGGCTAAGGGATAAGAATTGGTGTTTAATGAAAAATGTAAAGGGATATAGAATATAATGTGATGTGGAATATTGATCCTACTATGGTGACTTGAGGCTGTACACTAGCATTACCACTGGCTGGAGTAATTGCAGCAAATAATTCAAAAAACTAAAAGTAGACAAAAAGTTGGGTGACACTTTCCTTAAAATCAGATTCACCAACAAAATTGTGCATGTCTGGAAGGAATTCTTACATCCAATAAAACATGGATGCTGTAGGAATGAACCTCCAAGAAATTTGGAAATAGCTTAAAGAAACAAAAGATGTTGCCTTACCTAATTACCCTTATCAGGGATAGGACTTAGCTCCTGCTGACAAGTCAAAGAACAGTCTGTAAATGCCAACCTGAGATACTTCTGCAGATGTATTTCTACCAGGACTTGGAGATGTCACCTCACTTGCTGTTCACCAGCCCAGCTCTGCACAGCCTGCACCACTATTGATGCCTATCACAAAGTCCACCTCAGCAAAAAATCCACGATTTCTGCTAACAACACGAGTTTTAAGTTAATATCACTTTCTGCCACCTCAATGGATATTTTTGTCAGGCATTGCTGTCAGCAGGAGACATATTTTTCTCTTTCCAGCCTCCTCCATGCTTTAGCACCATAAGCAGAGCTCAGCTGCTCTGAAACAAAAAAAGTTTCTCCCATGGGAAATGTCTGTTTGAATGTCTTCCTAACCCACAGTGCCAGGTCCATCAGTAGGCTTTCTCTCCCCACCTCTTCTAAAGCAGTACTGGAGGTCAGTAACACTCAACATGGACATGTCATTTTTTGTCCCAGGTAAGACAAGTAACATGGACCAAACTACAGAACGATGGCTGAAGCATTCTCTGATGCTCAGAGAAACCTGTGAAGCATACCCATCACGTTTCCAAGCTACGCCAGGATTACTCTGCAACTTTCAGTGCTCTCCAGTGAAAACCACCAAAGCTGCAACACGCTCTCCATGCATCCAGCGTCTCCAACAGCAAGAGGTGGGGAACATGGGTATGTATTGAGACATAGGTCATAGAAAAGAGTGCCAAACCAAAAGAAAGGTATGAGAGTCACGTTTACCAGTCAGAGCCTGTCTCCTTTCACTCCCGTGGGTTTTGTGAAAGTAGGAGAACACCACAGCAGGAGCAATAATGCATGCATCTTTACAGAAACCTGAAACAAAGAGATATCTAACAAGAGGTTCTCTGCACTGGAACTGTCTAGACCATAAGAACATGAAGCTGCTTGGCTTTCTCGTTTCTTTGAAGAGAATGCCAGAGTTTACTTCTGTCCAGCACATGCACATAGAAATGGAATTTGATTTCTTATTTATTTGAGTTTTATATTTTGAAGGATTTTGATGTTTTACAGGAGAAATATGTGTCTGATGATCAGCATATCCAGCTCAGACATGCCTGAGACCATGGTTTTGAAAAGGAGCCGTGGACATCATCAAAGGATGAGACAGATTTCACCCACTAAAAAGCAAATCCTGCTATATTGTGCTCTCAGCATGACTCATTTCCTGATGCAGTTGGGCTATGACTAGGAACACTAAAGTCATACTAAGAGATCACTAATGCCTTCTGTAGCACACTTTGGAACCAGGACCACAATGCCTGAAGGAGGCTGCATAGGTCTTTGTAGGAGATATTTTCTTGGAAATATATCATAGGGCCCTGTTCGGTTTGTCCCTGGATTTTGGATTATAGAGCTCACATCCCCATGAGGATGAGCTTCTCTCCAATCTCTTCATGAAAAAACTGATATAACAATATCATCTCCCTGGCTAGAAAATCTGCAAGGCTTTGCATAGATATTCTTGCTATTTCTTGCTAAATCATTTCAAACAAAAACAGAGAAGAAAAGAGGAGAGAGAAAAAAAATTCAACATTCCTGCTGCTCCTGCCAAATGAAAAAACAGCCAGGCAGGAGCCCAGAACTTCATGCTCTCAGTTCACTCTCTCTGCTCTACAACATGCTACACATCAGCCATGCTATAGCAGCTATACAAATTCTATAGGGACTCCATCCCAGAAATGATGAATCAGATGTGGCATGCTGCTGTTACACACAGAGACTGACCCACAGGTCTGTTTTCTGAGGACACAGCCAGCACCTCCTCTGCTACTCAAGATGGCTCAGCCATCTATGCAGCAGATTCAGAATAGCATCGGAATTTATCTTCCAGGTGGATGTTAAAAGAAACAGAGAGAGAAACAGAGCTGATCCTAGCAACAGCTATACAAACAAAACCCTCAAGCAAATATTTTCAAATATATCAGCTACAAACTATCAAAATTTCTTCACCGGAAGAAGACAGACTTGATGTTGTTTTCATACCACACAGTTCAGAGAGGAACAATTTTTCTCTGTTGCAAAATAAGCTGATTAGTCAGGTAGGAGTACAGTGTCTGCTCAACACTATGACTTACGATCCCAACTGAAGGCATATTTTTTTCAAACAATAGCATTTTCAGAGGAAAATATTGCTATGTTCACTTGAAGATTTTGCAGGCAATTTTCAGCTAATGCCATGGATATGGATTACTGATTGTCCTATTTTTTGGTACAAAATGAAATAGAGAACAAAGTTAAAAGGATCCTACTGGTAACCACAACTTTGTTGCAGGGAAATGAAACAGCAGGATTCTAACATCCAGGACATAAGCATCCAGTGAATGGGCTGATTCCACTGACAGATTTTGCTGCCTTGCAGAGGCGGTGTAGAAAGGGTTAACAAAATGTCATGTCCACATTTTCCGCTTTTTTCTGTCAAGTCAGTGAGTAGAAAAAAGAGACTGAATTAAACCACTCAGGTGATCCACAGGGTTTTCCCTTTTGACCAAATGAAAATAACCATGAGCCAACTGGAAGCTCAACAAAATTTTATGCACAGTTATAACTCTTCTCATTCTTCACACACTGGTGTTCATTAAACACATACCTCAAAGAGGTAGAGTGAGAGGTTTTGTGACTCACCACAGGTGTAGATGACATTGAGATGCTTTCGGGTGCCAGGATAACAGGGATCTCCAAACTCATAGGTGCTGGCATATATGCTACAACTTCTTTTCCCATGACACCGCTTGATCATGAGTTGAAGAGCAGTAGCCGACTGACACTCTACAAGGGAAAAAGGATACCTATTTTTGAATATTCATGCACCCACATGAGAAATTCCCAAAGAAAAACCTACCAGATGCAAACTGTGGGAGCATATACGTAAGAGCTCTCCACCAGTATTTTAAAATCTTTATGTTTACATGGAAAGGTGTATCTGACTCTCAAACACCTCTGATTGATTGTAAATTGATGAAAGAAAATTACAAAAAAAAAAAAAAAGTAGCAAAGAATCAGAAACTCCCTTACATGAGCAGAAAGAAGGCTGTAAATGAAAGTTGA
This sequence comes from Alectura lathami, assembly GCA_013399715.1. NCBI lineage: Eukaryota > Metazoa > Chordata > Aves > Galliformes > Megapodiidae > Alectura > Alectura lathami. Next base: position 146,077 of record VXAV01009773.1, read on the forward strand.
CTTGTTTTCAAAAGCCTACCCATAATAAAAATAATACCTCTTCACCTGGCATTTGCTCTATGAAGGTCTTAAAGGACTCCTAGAGAGGTATCAGCATCCTCATTTTCACAACTGGAGAAACAGTCAGAAAAGTGAAGAGACTGACAACATGACATAAGTGGCAGGGCATGTAAAAAGACAGATCTCAAGAGTCTCTTTCCAATGCATTTATCCAGAAACACTGCAAGCTTCCACATAAAGTAAGAGACTGTCATAGGAACCAAAAATACATGGATATTACTGTTAAAATATTCATGTGGAATTCATGTAGATTTATTTAGCTGTCTGATAATGCAATCAATCACAGCAGCATGCAAAATTATTAGCAAGTTTCTGCCTCACGAGTATAACGAAGATGGACATTGTGACCTTGTTCAGGGAAGGGTATAACTGTTTCGATTTGGGTGTGTCCATTTTTTTCCAGGTTTTGCTTGTTTCATTTTGAAGGGGAGAGAGAGAGTCTGGGTAGGTTTCTAGGCATTTTTAGATCACGTTACCCCCAAGAGATCTGCCTCAAGTCTGTAGTTAATGTCTCTGCCCTGCTTCTTCAGACAGAGGTGGTCTATGTCTCTGTCTACTCCTAGCAGATGCTGTATTTCTAAGCAAAAGGAAGGGTACTATGAGGTCAAGTAATTACAGTTTTACCATCCAACATCTAGGTAGAAATATTCTGTTAATTGTGTTCATTTCATGCAAGTTGAAATGTTTGTCAGAACAGAACTTGAGAATATGCAAAGCTCCAAAAGTAAATATTTACCAGATCGCTTGCTACTGTTTTCCCACGTAAGGCACAGAGGGTTTGTACAGACAAAGTCTCCAAATTCTCAGTGCTAGACCAATTTTGCTTTCATTGTCCAGCTATGGCCAGTCACAATGGGAACTTGACAAGATGATACTTCTTCAAAATTAAGCAGTTGCTTAAAGCAACAGGAAAGCTACAGAGAAAATAATACAAACCCCTTTGGTTGCTAATCAGGAGGCAGGGAAAGGGAAAACGGGTCCCAAAAGGTACTTATTGCTAGGAACAGTGTGGTGGTTTAACACCAATGGGCAGCTAAAAACTACCATGCTGCTCTCTTACTCCCCCTCCTCAACAGAACAAGGGGAGAAAATATGGTGAAAAAAGGCTCATGGGTTGAGATAAGGACAGGGAGATCATGCACCAGCTACCATCATAGGAAAAACAGACTCAGCATAAGGGAGATTAATGTTGCTAACAGACTAGAGCAGTGAGAACTAAAAGCAAACTAAAACCATCTTCCTCCCCATTCACCACCTTCTACCTCCTAGCTCCAAGAGGCATAGAGGAATGCGGGCTGCAGTCAGTCTACGATGTTTCATCTCTGCCACTCCTCCATGGCCACTCTCTGCCCCTGTTCCACGTGGGGTCCCTCCCACGGGTGCAGTCCTTCACTTGGCCTTCACTGGTCCCACATGGGCTTCCCACAGGCTGCAGCTCTCCAAGCACTGCTTCAGCATGGGTCAATACCACAGGGCCCACCCTTCAGGAGCTGCTCCAACACGGGACCTCATAGGCAGCAGCTCCCCCAGGCCTCCTGCTACACCACAGGCTCCTCTCCACAGGCTGCAGCTCCAGCCTGGGGCCTGCCCTTGCGGGGGCTCTCCATGGGCTGCAGCCTCCTTCAGGCCACAACCCCCTGCTGCCCCCTGGGCTCCCCTGGGCTGGATATTCCCAGTATCTGTGTCCAGGCCCTGGTGCTGCTAGCTTACCAGCATACAGGTAGACCTAGATACCAGATATCCAGCTTCTTAGGTCACAGACCCCAGCCCTCTATACTCACTTAACCATCAGCAGTATAACACTTGACTTTCAAGTTGCCAGGCTGCTCCAGCTCAACCTGTGCTAGCCAAAATGAACAGAAAGCAGAAGAGATTCTACATGCTCCAATTACATGTGGGGATGAAATCTAGAAAAGGAGGTAAGGAATCAAAATGTAAAAAGCCTTTTTTACATGGACTTTTTAGAAAACTTAATATACATCTAGAACAAATGTCACCTCTTTGGACTACAGCACATAAACCATACAATAATTTAGTTGGAGGAAATATCTGGAGCATATTCTGTCCAACCCCCTGCTCAAAGCAAGGCCAGCTTTGAATTTACATCAGGTTACTTAGGAATTTGCCCAGACAAGTTTTGAAAATCTCCGCAGATGAGTATATCCCCAACCTCTTTGGGCACCTGTTCCAGCGCTAAACCATTCTTCAGGTGAAGGTTTTTTCCTTTGTATCTAATCAGATTTCCATTGCTGCGGCTTGTATTGATTGCTATTGGGGTTATTTTTGTTGGTTATCCTTGTTTGTTTGCTTGTTTTGCTGTGCATTTCCAAGAAGTCTTCCATAAGACCACCTATTAAGTATAAGAAAAGCAACAATAAAATCCCCACCTGAACTTTCTTTCAGGTCTTTCAGCATCTCCCCATACGCCGTCTTCCAGTCCCCTGACTATCTTGGTGGCCCTTCACTGGATTTGCTGTATTTTTTCAATATCTCTCTTTACCTAGGGAGCCCCAGACTGGACACTCCAGTACTGCAGATAAGTGGAGTACTGGAGTGCCAAATAGAGTGCATAAACCATTTCCTTGATGTGCTTGCTATGCTCTTACTAATACAGTCCTGTATCTACTTAGCCATAGCCACTGTTGCCAGAAGATCTCATCCCTGACTCACACTCAACTTATTGCCATCCAGGACATACTGGATATTTTTTTGGTTTGGTTCGGTTTATTTGTTTGTTTGTTTTCTGCAGAGCTGCTTTCTAGCCAGCTGGCTCCCAGTCTGTGCTGTTGCTGAGGGTTATTGAGGTGCAGAAATTTGCACTTGCCTTTGTTTAACTTCACAAGGTTTCGTAATATTTCTCTAGCTCTAGCTCATTTATGTTCCTCTGTGGTCCCTACCACCTGCTGTAATAATTGCCCCTTCCAATTTGATACTATCCACAAACTCCATCCCATCATCCAGGCCATTACTGGAGATCTTAAGCAATACTGGTCTCTTCATGGTCACTGCTTGTAACTGGTTGCCAGCTGGACTTCAACACAGCATTGTGGTGGTTTCTTGTAATACTCAATTTCTTTGGCTCTTGTACCAAACAACCACAATCTAGGCAGGCATTTACTGTTGGCACTGACCTCCAAACCCTAATGAGAACTAAAATCTGGTGAAAGCAGGAGTGGCAAAAAGTCAACTGAGAAACCCAGGTCACAAGAGCCAGCTAAGCCCTACTGACAACATCAGGCTCCCACATGGTAAAACCAAATACTGTTCTCGTTTTGCCCATGGTAAGGCCTGAGTCATTCTGGCATAAAGACTTCCCTACAAATACCTTGTGCGCTCCCAGAAACACCAGGGCAAGAAGCCAGCAGTACTTTTGGGAAGGATTATACCTATACTGAAATTAGCTTGTATTTTGAGCTGTCAACTTATCCATCTTCCACATAACATGTTGAACTGAAAAATGTAGCAGCAGCATTTTAACCTCAAAATGGAACCATCTCCCCCTCCTTGTGATAAGGAGATCATTCAGCTGGGTGCCACAATGTCGTATTTTGTCATCCCTCACTGAAAATCACTTAAGATGTCAATAATAAACCTGAGAGGCAGCTGAGTGATAGATGAGGCTGCAGCACCCTCATAAATCACAGTCACCACCATGTCATCCAGAGCCCTAGAAGTGACAACATGGTCTTTAGTTTTACCCCTGTGTCTCAGGAGTATAAAAACACTCAACATCATTCATGTTGCCTTTTATAATGTATACAGAGGTAATTTAACTTCAAAGTGTAAACAGTTCCTTAGGGAGTTGGGCTGAAGTGAGAACTCTGAAGATATTGGTACCTCTTCAGGAGGTGATTCCAGGTCTGAAGTCTTCACGTCCAGTTGTCCAATCCTAGAACTCAGAGAGGCAATAAAATAGAGGCTCTCTTATCCATAAGTGATGTAATTAACATCTCCAAAAGATGCAGGGGTGCCAAGCCCAGCAATGTGGTAGAGTTGGGCTATGGTCCCTTACAGCTGGCCAAATTCACGTTTTCTAGATCTTCAGAAGTGGAAAACTGGATGTGGTGCTCCTATTGCACCAAATGACATGCTTATTCAAGGCAAAATCTCATTTTTTTTTATGGCTTGTTTGTTTGCTGCGTGCAAACAGTGCATGTAATATTAAACACTGTACTGACAAACAAGTGATCCCATGTGTCAGAGATATGGCAGGACACTCACAAACGCCAACACCATAACGCAAAGCCTGGGGGAAGTACTGCTAAGCAGAGCCATGTCCCTGCCAATAATCTTTTAAAGCCCACAAAGCTCAAATCCCACAGCAGAGCAGCAGAGCAATAAAAACTAGTTTAAGTTCTCAAAGGTGACAGAGAATCCACTTACAAAGGTTGTGCCAGAGCTACCCTCTGCTTTCGTTAGTCCTGGATTGCTCCAGTACACTGCCTAAGAACAAATCCAATTTCTGGCTACAGTGTAACTTCCACATGC